>JAYXIM010044824.1:0-563953 GCA_037575425.1 Anastrepha fraterculus | reverse complement strand
AATTAAGCAATTGACTAGCAAAAACAAAAATATTGAAAATCATCATTTTTTCGAACCTCTGATTACCCCTAACACCTTCACTAAGAAAACTTGAAGTGATAAAAATAATGAAAATTTGGCAGATTTTTTTGGAAAAAGTTCACAATAAGTTATATTCATTTCTACCATTAACTAATTCTTTTCTGAAAATGAACTTAACCCATTTTCAAAGAAAACAACTCATAGGTTTGAAGAAAAGCATAAAATTTGCCCTACGCACATGCACATTGAAATTTCGCGACTTGGGTATTTTCATTTTATCATCTTCTTATTTATTGATTTTTATTTTATTTGTATTTTAATTTTTTACCTTAAAAAGCTTACATGATTATACAATTCTTAGGTAAACTGGAGCAAATGCAGCGCTAGCAGCAGGAGCTTCCAGTTGATCTTCGTATTTATTCATCGGCTTTCTTCATTAGTAGGTCGATTTATTCCAAAAAAAAGTGCTTTGTGTTAATAAAGGAAAAGATGTGTCATTTCTTAAATATTTTCCCTATTAAAGCTCATGCGTGACGAAAATTCATGCGTATCCTTTTTATGGGTAAACTGCGTGCGTAAAAAAATTAACTAAATTTTCGAAATCAGCGAGAGATTCGACATAATCGAATAGCGACATCTGCCTTTCATTTTTGCTGGAAGCCAATGCTATTAAACAATCAAATCCAATGAAAAGTAAAATGTTTGGGTAAATTTGAAAATTGTAATTTTACCACGCTTTTATTAACTTGACTTGTAACAACGTAACTCGTGATTGTTTCAATCGCTGTGTGTGTTTGTGCTTTTGAAATAAATTTAAAGCTATAGAAAAATCCGAGTTTTGCCATCTTGGGTGCCTCTTAACCTAGCCATTTCATCAATGCATTGGTTTAATTGACGCATTACTCTGAAATAGTTACTTCTTAGCTCACATTATCAGAAAGACGTGCTTTTAGTTCCTTAAACTATAGTTTAGGTTAGGTTACGGCAGCAGAAACTAAAACTGACCTAACGGTGATAAACGAAACGCTTCCAAACGACGAGCTTCCACGTTTCTACCAATGATCTTAAATTAATCGGTTAATCACTCAAAGAACCCGCCCCGCAAATATTATTAAAAAGCAGCCGTTAAATCCATTGACAACTGTCGAAAACTTATAGGCAGGAGTAGCGGGGACGAACCTCACTTAACTTCCTCTCTAATTCCCACTGTGGGGAAGCCCCTTAGTCTCTCGGTTAAATGACACTGTGAATGGCAGCTAATCCTAAGTCTATCTGACATGCAAAAAAGGAAGAGTTAAATTTCTTAGCCATAATTCTATTTCGTTCTTTTTAAGAATACAAAAAGTTCTATTTTCTCAAAACGTTTATTCGCTTTGAATTCAAATGTTTATTTCAAAAAATTTTAAAGATTAAGGTGTTCTCAAAAATAGTATTGATTATTTTTATAACAGTCATCAATCATGGCATACGAGTATGACCAGATTATTCAGAAATTATCTAAATAATAATACCTTTAAGTATCTAAGACGATTTTTCCGGTAACCCTGTAGATTATTGAAAAAAGTGCACACCCTAGCATTTGTAGGCATATTTGCATACGCACTAAATTTTTACTCTGTAAATTTGTGAATTACTTTAAGGCCAAAAACGAAATCTTTAACTAAAATCGCAGCAAATATGCCCAAAGGACTGTAACTCACTTTTTTAACGGTATTTTTGTTGTCAACTCGAATTGTGTATAGCCTCATGTAGTGTGCGTCATAGCCGCCACGTGCATGCGATAATGATGAGCACATGCTGAGCGCACACGCACATTCATACGCACCTTTGAAATATTTAATGTCTTCCATATGATAGTATAAATTCTGTTTTAATTAAGCCGGCAAATTAAAAACATCAGAGGAATTTGTCTTTGCAATTGAGTTTTCTGTTGCTTTGTAGATAATTATTTGCGTTTTTAATTTGTCTGTAACTTTGCCTGTACATGCGCTACTGTGTAAGTATAAGTATGTGTAGATATGTGTAGGTATTTGTAATCCTGTGAATGCCACCGCCGCTGTGTGTCTCATGAAAGTCATTAGAAAGGCTGATGCTTACGAAATGAATTGAAAAAGGTTGCGTGGCCTGTGGCGGGTGTTCGGGAAACAGATAGTCTTTTCAAGTCACACCATAACATAATAACCCACACACACAAGCATTAATTCGCGATTTTCTTCATCAACCCTTGCATGTTTGATTTTCATTTACATGCGACCGATGACTACCATAAAATGTTAGTTGCTCTAACAGCCAGCCATTCAAACTGCCATGGCGGTTTGGTGGCTCTCGCTTCCAGCTGTGCGAATGCGAAAACCCATTAGATACATATGTATATTATATATATGTACGAGTATCTTGATATAAAACGGTATCTATCGCTTATGGTGTGTTCGATGTGCGGCTTGTAAGAGCATTAATTACCTATAAACACAAATACACGCATAAATACTCATATACATTTGGCCCAACACTCATACGCCATGTCGTACGCGACGAAGTATTCGCGTGCTAACCGAATGGTCGATAAAAACGAGAAACTACCGAATAAACATACAAATATGTGCACATACATGACGTTTCAATAAAGTATTGTTTTTAACCCACGACAAGCCACAAACCAAACCAAACACCTTTAACCGGATTTAAATTCAAAGCAATTTCAACACCATCAACCACCAACCCCATTACACATTGAGGTATCACAGTTTTGTATTTGAGTTGACGTTGCGGCTAACGCAGACAGCGCGGTCGACGTCACTCCAAAAGTCTTTTACGATTTTTATGCTCATTCGTCTTCTTTCTTACCACAAAAAAAATAAAATAAAATGAAATTAAAAAATTAGAACTTTGTTATGGTCGTTATACTTTAGGTTTGTTATTGTTATTGTATTCGTTTTGTAACTATCTGAGCGTGTATGTTGATTATCCTTTATCTGGGCGAGCATGCTTTTGAATCCTACCTTGCACCTTACACCTACATTCCAATTGGGCTCGTTGCGCCTTAGAGATTATCGGAGTAGAGTAGTAGAGTTGAGTAGCGTTTCGGAGTGGAGGAGTGGAACGGTTGGAATGGCGGTGGATGGCACATTTGATTTGCGGTTGTTGACTCGCACCATATGCTCGTAGTTGGGTGTGTGTGGCATTTCAGATGGGATAGTTTTATTCATATTCATTCACATTTACATTTGTATTCGTTATTAGAAAAATTTAATTCAATGTTGGCACAGTTAAAAAAAATAAAATTGAATCGCAGCGCTGCCCTGTTCGCAGCAACGATTGGTATTTTGTGGAGTGCCCGCCAATCTGGTGTGGAGTGTTCAGTGTATCCGCTGGACTTTAGCATTTAGTCTTCGTAATCAGCTGCTGGTGACCGCTACTAAAATAATTCGAACTGAAAGGCAATCGGAAACGGCAATTGAATTTAAAGACATTGGAGTTTTTATAACCGCTTTTTTACATGTTACCAATAAGGTTAATACGAAGAAATTTTGTACTTGTTTAAATCAAAATAATGATACGGAGAAAAATATTCTAAAATGTTTAACACAAAGATTTCAAAGAGTTACTAGATATTAATTAAGTGTTAAAATTGATAAATTAATTAATAATTGTAAAATAAAAAATATATAAAAAAAATATATTATATAAAAAAGTAATGAATAAAAAAGTGATTTAAAAAAAATAAGAACAAATATTAAATAAATTTAAGAAATTATGACGATGCAGTGTTACATATAAAATTTACTTTAAAAATATACAAAAAGTTGTGAATTTTGAAAAGATAACTTCCTAAACTCGTGCAGCGTATATTTAAGTGAAACTAAAGAAACCAATAATAACAACAAATTGAGAATTTACTATTAAACCTTAAAAGTGAATGGAAGTGAAATAAAACTTGCATTGTACAAGAAAAATAACAAAACCATACAATACAATAGGTAATAATTCACGAAGAATTCTTCGTATTTCTAGAATTTTTAACTTAGAAATTTTAAATATTTTTATTCCCATCTAGTAAGCCTGGGTAATCTAGTGCGCCATTTCATAATTCAAGTAAATGTAAAGTTCTATCTGAGAACTTCTATAACATTTACCCACTATTTTACTGCGGATACACAATATTTCAAAACATTTTATTAACAGATTTTCAATAACACTGTGCGACATAAAAAAAGATCGGTGATGAAAGGTATTATGACCCAACTAAACAAGTTTCCGAAATGGTTTTACAACTATCAGCATCACTTCACTCAAAACTCTAAATGTGGATTTTCGGACTCAGCGAACGATTTCTCATATGAATTAGATGATTTGGTTTTTGGTTTGATTTATTTATGTTTTTTTTTTTGTTGGAAAAAAATGTAGGAAAACATCTCAGTTGCGCATTATGGTTCGACTTTTAGGGAATGCAAAATAGAAACTTCTCATTCTTAAAAAAATTTATTATTGCGAATTCGAATTACGGTGATGAGCGCGAATGGCTCCGTTCTCTTTACACGCATTGGGTACTACATGCGCCCAAAGGCGGATTAATCAAAGCTAATTTTCGTATCATTTCGAACTTCCCATTTTCGGGGTGCAGTGGAAATTGCATGCAAATAAAAGCAAAGCAAATAAAATTGCAGTTTTAGAAATTCGAGATTTATTGATATTTTTTTTTTTTTTGTCCGGACAACTAGCAAGTGCAGCACTCAGACATTAAATAAGTCCATTGTACTACTCTTGGATTCCCTTTTAATTCCCGATCTCCTTTAAGTCTACCCGATCTCCGAAGAAATCTGAGTAGATCTTGTGGTGCCAAGGAGCCAAGGTAATCACTTCTTAACACATCTGTGCCAAAGACCTCAAACCTGATTCGAGCGAAGGCGGGGCAGACGCACAGGAAGTGGTCCGCCGTCTCATCCTCCTCTTTACAAGCTGGGCAGAGTACATTATCTGAGATGCCCAACCTTTCCATGTGCTTCGCTCACAAAAAGTGGCCCGTCATCAGCCTAACCAGCCGACTGCACTCCCCTCTGCTTAATGACAGAAGGGTTTGCGATAGATATTTTAAGAACATGTTAATATCTCCGTTTGGAGATCGCTTAGCTCAAATTTGGGCAGCCGCCATCCTAGATAAAATTCTCTGTTCGAAAGGAATCCAATATTTTCTCCTTGTCAAGGTGGCATTTCATACTAAAAAAATTATTTTACTGTTTTTTGATATAAATGGCGCTTATACCGTTTTTGGGTGTTTACCCGAGCTCCTTGTAGTGCGCGTCTGGTTGTTGTTCCACAAATGTAGAGACCTACAGTTTTAAGCTGACTCCAAATGACAAATGATTTTTTTTTTAAGCGGAGCTTTTTCATGGCAGAAATAGCATTTTATAAATTTAGTGAAGGTGGCGCAGCTCTTGGCTTTATTAATATTGAAAATCCCACTCTGTTTCTTCTTATAAATGACTTCGATAGGGCGTATTTCCAAAACTTTTAATCAGGTTTTAATACATTTCACTTAATTTCAAAGATGACTAGTTTAAGCAGAGTGTAGCCCCTATTTATTATTCAAAAACAGTACTTCATTGAAAAATACAAGTAAATATGGCATAATGGGTTGCAAAGCAAAAATATTTAATACGACTTTAGTCAAAATTTTTTTGGCAGCGTTGCCTCATAACTTCGAATGCTCAAATAGAAATTAGATACACAACGAAATAAAATACTATAAAATTGGTATTAAGTAGTAGGTTTTTCATAAACGTATAAAAGAAATTAATGAGTAAATATTTTTGTGTGGTGTTGCCAATTAAACTTTCAAAGTAGAAATTTAAATTAATTGCAGCAAAGAGATAAATATTAAATTGTTGGTATCAAATAGAGTTATTTAGGAAGGATATAAAATAAATTATATATTTCGAAAATATTTTTAATGGCGTTGCCAACTCACTTTTAATGGAAAATTTTCAAATAAATACAAAATTAAATTAAATATTAAAATGCAGATATCAGATGTGTGCAAAATAAAGAAGCAAGCTCTAGCCAAATAATATTTTTCAATGATGTTGCCACCTTACTTTACGTAAATTCGACTAACGCAAAAACGATAACCAATTAAACCATTGGATCATTTATTAAAAATTAAGTACGCGGAAATGTGAGCATAGTTTCGGGGAAAGAGAATTATGTAAAAATCTTGAACTTGGGGAAGCTCTCATTTCATCCATATTTCAAACGATGTGGTAACATTAATGAGAAAAAGGCACTCAGAGCGTTGCGAACGCACTATTTTATTGTCGGGCGAATTGAAATATGCAAGCAGCTGTAATAAGCCACACAATTAACACAAGTAACGTATCTGTGAATGTACCATGTGATTAGAACCAGTGATTAGAACAGTAGATTTATTGCACAGTATGACCATTCAAATTAAAAGAAGTTAAATTTTACGGTTTTTTAGCGTTTTGTTTTTTTGGGGTATAATTTATGCCCTAAGCAACATTCACCTTGCTGGAGCCATTTACTCGTAGCTTTAAGACTGTTTATGTTTACGCCGCCAGTCATTTCCTTGCACCTTTCTCCATTTATTGGCTCCGAATTCGCCTTTAAAAATGTATGGCCACGTGATGCTTCTAACTTGTAAACCACACGAAAGAGCCACTCTTTTTTTGTATGTAATGGAGTTGCGTTAGCACGGTGCCACTCTAAATAAATCTGTGCTGGCACCAAAAAGCCAAGTACAAATTAGATAAAAAGTGTCCACTTTGCGTGTCGATTAAAGTGAGGCCGATCTTAGTGACTCGAATGACTCAACCCGTGAACATATGCGGTATTTCATTTAGTGAGTAAATTTATCATCTGCCACACCTTACGATATATCGTGCCCTCCTGTTGGAACCAATAATCCTCCAACTGATTTTTTTTTATGGATGAGTGCAAAAATCTAATGATCACGAACTTATATCGGTCACCATTGACAAATGCGGTACGGCCTTCATTATACTCGACAAAGAATAACCCGATAATAGCCGTACACACCACCGAAACAGTGATTTTAGTATCATGCAAATAGTTGTACATGCACTATTCGAGGATTTATAGTATCACAAAATCGCCAATTTTATTTATACTTATATATTAACACGCTGAGAGCGAAATGTGACTCATCACTCATGATGAGTTGATTCCAAAGCTCTTGATCATTTTGCGTCAGTTCGAGCATCCTTTTGCCATATCGACGCGGCTTATCCAGAGACAGCAATTGCTGAACCATTTGCATTTGCATGAGGAAACTAAGGTGGACCTTTTCTCCATAAAGAACTATCTGCATGTCCTCCGAACACCGCGATGTAGGCATTCGCAGAGCTTGGTACATAATTGAAACATTCCCGCAAGATTCGAGTTACCGAGCCGAAAGACTTTATTGTGTTCACTGAAAGCGTTGAACGATTGCGGTATTTGCGCCACTACGCACGCTGAGTTACAAGTTCGAAGAGTAATTAAAAAAAAAAAATTACGATATCTGCGCTTCCATGGCTAAAATTGTACTGCATAGATGCTTCCAAACGGTTATGGAAAACTAGTCAAGAAATAATAATCAAAGCAATTCAAAGTTCACATGAGTTAAATATAGATGGAGCAAAATTTCGTTATAAGAATGTACTAAAATCATTTTTTTATTTATACTATTTAGCTTTTCTCGTAGCTTTTCGTAATGCTCTGCACTTTTAAAAGTTCTCTTTTACATCTCAAACATGTAGTAAATGTAGTAGTAAATTCTTATGCGGGGTCATTTAAGCATTACATATTGAAATGTATACATATGTTTTAATACTGAAGAACACAGCCGAAATATCCAATTTAAGATTCAATCGGATGATGTCTTGGCAGAACATTTGCTATTTATGATAAAATATTATAGAAACAAATGAATCATATGAAGCACTTACTTCATTACGAATAAGAGCGGAGACGTTACTCTTTCTTCGACTACAAAATGGCTCTGGGTGCACAAATGGAGAGGCCGTCCCTCTCCTGGCTAATTTATCTGCCATTTCGTTCTCCCTAATTCCTTTGTGCCCTGGAACCATAGGATACGTACTTGGCTGTTCTGGCCTAAGATTATCAAGACATACCAGCACCAGTTTTGATGTAACCTGGAAAGAGTTGAGAACCTTGATTTCTACCACACAGAAAGCTACGCGTCTGTTGTTATTGTTGCATTCGAGGTTAAATTGAGCGCTTCTTACTAATACGTAGACTTCTGCATGAAATATAATATATTTGTATTCATGCCTAGCGCTCCCGAATATCTTTTCCAAGATGCGCAGACATTTGCCTCTGCATCTTCGTGAAGGATCCGTCCTGGCGAGATGTTATCATGTTCTGGTTTTGCTTGTTTATTTTAAAAAGCCCTTCCCAAGTATTTCTATTGCCCAATTTCATCTCGAAGCGTTTGCCAATACTGAACATCGGTAGCATCATGAGATCTCAAGAATTTCGAACTTGCTACGACTCAGGTGAACGCTTGAGTCACGAGGAGCTTTGATTCTACGTAGGACAGCCTTCTTCGCCACTGATTGAATATAAGGTGTTATGTGTACATACGTAAGCCTTTATAAATGTGTTAGTATGTTTTTTATTGTTTATTTCTCAGACTGCTGCCCTGTAAGAAGTCTTAGATCTGACTATTGTCGCTTAGATCTATTGCAGAAAATTTGGTTGACATCTGCAACTTCTGCTATCAATCGATTTTTATATATATTTAATTGGGGCGTATACCCTTTTCGGATATTTGGCCGATATTCTTCTCCTATTTGTGGAGTGCGTCTTGATGTTGTTCCACAAATGGAGGGACCTACAGCTTCAAGCCGACTCCGAACGGCAGATATTTTTATGAGGAGCTTTTCCATGGCAGAAATACACTCGGAGGTTTGCCATTGCCTGCCGAGGGGCGACCGCTATCAGAAAAATGTTTTTCTTAATTTAGGTGTTTCACCGAGATTCGAACCAAAGTTCTCTCTGTGAATTCCGAATGGTAATCACGCACCAACCCATTCGGCTACGGCGGCCGCCGATTCACATATCATAAATACTCTAATAGCCTCTTTTACCATCTCTTCTAAGTATATATATATGAGTCCATTTTTACATATTATATATTGCCACAAAAACCATATTACTCAAAGTTTCACACTCGCTACAAAATTATTAAAAATTTCACAAATTTTCATTAGAACTTCATAATTTTTTGTAAGAGTGGTTAGCTTTATAGCCCATTCAATTTTAGTCTAATAATCTTTAAGTTTAAAGTCGGTAAAAATTAATGTTGATTTTTGATAATTATACGCTGTGTTATCCACTTGCTTCCATATAAGGAATGTTTAAAAAAGAAAAATCCTCAAGCACCGATGACGTTGTTAAGCTTTGTTTCGGCGTGCTTACTTTTTTAACAAGGAATTTAATCCTTGCAAGCCGTTAAATAATATATTGCATTATTTTACTAGGACATCACATCACCAACCAGTGGCATTAGTTCACCCCATCAATTATCGGTGACTTGGGCTACTCCACCGTATGACACCAGCGTACCAGACCGGAGACAAAAACCAACCCAACCAAGTGTTGATGCGGCGGGTAGCAATATTTTCGGCGGAACAATAAGAAGGTGAGTATAAAACAAAGTGCATATTGACAAGAATATGTGTACAAGTATAGTGAAAAATCTTCACTGTTTTGTGAAGATATTTAAATTGTTTAAAAAATTTATTCTTAGGGTGAAGAGCGAATTTAATTTTATTTTTGCCTGTTTGCGTACTTTAAAAATAACATCGCACACGTCCGATCAACAATTCAAAAGTGGAATTCTTTATTACCTTCAGTCCTTATATTATGCTTAAAACTAAGATTAAAGAAATAGCGGAAATGGAAGAACAGTACGTGGAGAGTTAGAGAGAGTATAGGCGAGTAAGTAGTTAGGTAAATAGAAATAAGAAGAACGGAAAGTATAGCTGTGGAAATAGAGTCAATGATCGAAAGTAAATAGAAAAAGGTAAAGAAGGTATCGAAAGTGAGAAACAGTAATGTATATACTTATATAGAAAATAACTTAATATTAAGCTTAAATATAATTTACAATTACACATATATTTATTTATTTTAAATTATTTAAAAGATTATACAATATTGCAAAAGATTATACAAATGCATTATTTTCCCCGTTCACTCCGCTCAGAAGCATAGGCCCTCAAAAAGATTCTTCCATCTTACATGGTGCTGGGCTGTTGATATCTGGTGGTTTTCTAAGCGTGTAACCTCCCCATCGCCACATTCTGCGCCTGACTTGCTTGTGTTCCTCATTCGTTAGTCTCCACAGCGCTGCATGTGTGCTGTGATGGTGTTCGGCAGGAATATCCTACAGATGATGCGGAGGCATTTCTTGACGAAAAATTGTAGGTGACAATGTTTGAGACCAGCCATATTTCACTTCCGTACAACAATACTGATTACACAAACGTGATTAATACGAGGGGGCCTTTTATATGTCGGGATTAGAGAACAAAAACAAATTTTAATCATCGAAAATCACTTAATTGTTTTTCAAAATACTCTCCATGAAGATCTATACACTTTTGCATGCGTTTGAACCAATTTTCGAAGCACTTTTGCCACTCTGAATGATTTACCTCCTAAACATGCATTCTGAATGCCGCAACCGCTTCTTCAGGTGTCGAAAAACGTTGACCTCTCAGTTTGTTTTTTACGTACGGGAATAAAAAGAAGTCATTCGGTGCCCAGTCAGGACTATACGGCGGATGCTCAAAAATGCAGTTGTTTGAGCCGATGTGTGAGAGCTCGCATTGTCCTGGTGAAGAGTGATCCGTCTTTGGTGATTGGTTTTCCTAATTTTTGGGAAGACAACTGGCAAACAAATGGTTGTGTACCACTCAGAATTTACTGTTCTGCGTTGTTCTAGTGGTACGGTTGCGACATGTCCAGTTTTTCTGAAAAAACAGGCGACCATTTGCTTGGAAATGCTTCGTGCGCGAACAACTTTTGTTGGATTTGGCTCATCTTGAAACACCCATACAGTCGACTCCTGTTTACTTTCGGGCTCATACGCGTAAATCCATGATTCATTACCTGTCACGATGTCATAGACGTGTTTCGAAGCCCCTCGATCGTATTTTTTGAGCATATCCTTCGATCCATCGACACGAGCATTTTTTTGAGCGATTGACAAATTGTGTGGGATCCAACGCGAACAAATTTTTTTGACAGTCAAATGTTTATGCAATATTGAATGTATGCTGGTCCCACTAATGCCTAAGATTGTCTCAATCTCACGATAGGTCACATGACGATCTTGCAATATCAGTTCGCGCACAGCATCAATGGTTTTCGGAACAACAACTGATTTTGGACGACCTTCACGAAATTCGTCTTGGAGTGAACTACGACCACGATTGAATTCACCATACCATCGATAAACACTGATCCTTGATGGAGCTTCATCGCCAAAAAATGAATTAAGTTCATCCATACAATGTTGCTGAGTTAATCCACGTTGAAAGTTGTAAAAAATAATCGCACGAAAATGTTCACGATTTAATTCCATTTTTGGACCGAGATGAATCTTTTAAGTTACTGTAAATAACACAAATAGCGCTGGTATTTCAAAACGTTCTGAGTACGTAAAAGCCAAAAAATGTCAAACTTTGCGATACAGCTGTCAGTTGCCAGATTGCAACACCAGGGTTGCCAAATCCCGAAATATAAAAGGCACCCCTCGTATTCGCAGTTTAGAGCGTCTGGAAATTTCCGAACTCGCACTTGATTTGTTTAGCCTGCAGTTGACATCTTCATGGGCTTCGCCGTATGCCATGATAGTGCAGCTGAGTTAGCAGGAGCTTACGACAAATTGTTAACTATCAAAGCTTTGGACTTGGCGATGTTGACCTCCAGTCCGACAGTGCGTGACAGAGTGACTAGTCTGTCCACCTTCGCTTGCATGTCAAGGAGTGTGTGAGTGAGAAGGTATATTCCATCAACGAAGTCCAGGTCCCCCAGATCTCTGGTAAAACTCCATACAATACCTCTTTTGTGCTGAGTCAATTGGCTCATGACATCTTCTGGGACGATGGCGAAAAGGCGGATTATCTTAGCGGGAACTCCTTTTGTGTACTTAATTACTTTTCTCAATAGAATGGCACTTTAATTAGATACCAAACTGAGGAATAAAAAGAGAGATTATCGTACGCATTATTGCCGTCGTCAAAAGACTATTTCTAACATATTTTCGGCTCATTGGTATGGTGCTTTGATGGCATACGGATTGTCTGAAAGTGATTGTCTGAAGGGACGATATATATATATAAGATGGCCGCCGTAGCCGAATGGGTTGGTGCGTAACTACCATTTGGTGAGAGAACGTAGGTTCGAATATCGGTGAAACACCAAACGAAAGATAAAGGCAATGGCAAACCTCCGAGTGCATTTCTTGCATGAAAAAGCTCCTCATAAATAATATCTAGTGTTCGGACTCTGCTTGAAATTTTAGCGGAGTTCAACCAAACCGCATGCCAGTTAGAAACATCAAATTAAGTAAAATCCTCCTCCACTTGGATTTTTCAAAGCAAAGGCGCCTTCCTCTTCATGTGCCCCCTCCAGCTGGTATCGCATCGAATACTCTCAGCATTTATATCCATTCGTACGTCATCATCTAGACAAGGAAAATTATAGTTTTTATCACTGTCATCACCGCCAACGTGAAAATATTCACAAATATTCAGCAGAATTTTTCTCTCGGACATTCATCGAATGTTCCAGCGTGCAGCCAGCGTCCGCTGCCTAGGTGATTCAGTTCTGCCGCTCGAACATGTTTTTCTAGCATCAGGTTAAATAAGTCAAATGATACAATAGTTACAGCTCGTTTGGTATCAAATGGCTGGGAAACATTTTTCTCAGATCTTTTGGAGCTGCTAGTATTGCTCAACGTAATTTTGTATAGCCAAATAAGTTTTTCGAGGGCACCAGCGTCTTATACTACGTATAAGTAAGATTCCTCATTTTCCTCTTATCGAAGATGGCTTTAAATTGGTCAAGGAGTTAGTGATTTTCATTTATTTTTTCATGAGTATTTCACTAGACTTGGCATATTGTAAATATCTACTCGATGACAGTTTTAATAGGTCACACAGTTTTAAAGTCACGCTAATAGGGTTCAATAAGTTTATTCATGGACATTGAGACTTTATATGCCACATGAAGAAGTCCAATTTCGTGATGATCTGGACAGCATACATGCAGCTTACCAGCTTCACTTTACCATATTTGAGTAGCTCAGCCAGCTATCCTTCAACTTTGTCATGATTTAATCTCGCAAATTGCGTGTTAACGATTGGGCAATAGAAATTGTCACCTTCACTGTGGATTCCGCTGCTACTACCACTCAGCAAGTTTGGGAATTGTTCGTTCCATAGTTTAAGCACTCACTATATGGAATAAAATATCGGCCAAATAACCGCCGCGGTCTCGGCGACACACCCCCATCCGATGAACCAAATTTTCGATGACGCTGAGGCATAATTGAGGTTCTATGCCGTTAATGTGCCGAATTATCTTATCATTTAGCCCTATTCACAGTAACTGCCTGACCGGCCTCATTTTGGAAAAAATACGGCCCAATGATGCCGCCGGCCCATAAACCGCACCAAACAGTCACTCTTAGTGGGTGCATTGGTTTTTTGGCAATCACTCTTGGACTATCATTCGCCCAAATGCGGCGACGAATCCAGTGAGATGAAAATGTCCCTCATTTTTATTTACGAAGGGCGCGATATGCATTTTGATTTGAACACCCGTTTTCATAATAAGCCTGAATAACTTTAACGCGTTTCTCTATTGTGTTCGTTTCCTGGTTCAAATTGAGTTAGTCTGAAATTGGAAAATGTAAAATAAAATTCAGAAAAAAACTTGACGTTTAGGTGTGGTTTATATTCAACATCCGCCTTTGAAATTTAACCACCATTTTTGGGTGTTTGACCGAGCTCCTCCTCCTATTTGTGGTGTGCGTCTTGATGTTGTTCCACAAATGGAGGGACCTACAGTTTCAAGCCGACTCCGAGCGGCAAATATTTTTATGAGGAGCTTTTTCATGGCAGAAATACACTCGAAGGTTTGCCATTGCCTGCCGAGGGGCGACCGCTATTAGAAAAATGTTTTTATTAATTTTGGTTTCACAGAGATTCGAACCAACGTTCTCTCTGTGAATTTCGAATGGTAATCACGCACCAACCCTTACGGCTACGGCGGCGTGTCTGATTAATGTAACCTCTTTACAATCAATTTATTTCATAAAGGGAAAAGTAATCCAATTTCACTGCTAAACGTGATGCCAAATCTACCAGCTCACATTTCAAAACTTATTTCTCCATTTTCCATTCTTTCCATCTCGTTTCTAACTACTTTCATGCACATACCAACAAATATGGGAAATTTTCGGTCAACGGTATTCGTACAGACTCAGCTCACAGGAAGAGAAACCCTACGATTTTTCGTGCACTTCATCAAGCCCGGTTGATGGTATTGGTAAGTTGAAATTTAATCGAGCCGAAGCGATGCGCTTCAATGTACCCACTCCGCAGGCGAAAAATGATAGAAAAGCGTAAAAGTAAAAATGCTTTATAAAGATAGTGGCTGGCCTTTTCTCGAGTGTGTTCTCTTTTTATTTATTTTTATGTTTTTCCAAGCCAGGTCTCCGTGACGAATGAAGCTTTTCCACTTTTACGCTTTTCGCTCTAACATTCTTCACCGACACCACTGAAATGGAGAAATGTATGTATATATGAACATATGTTTGAATTTTTTTTTTTTTTACAACTGCCAACTATGTACATTTTGCTGGCAATTGCATGCTGCGATGGTCTCAATGAACTTATTTTATTCGGTTTTTTTTTGTTTGCTGTTTTTGCAGATTCAGCACACCAAGGTCAATTGAATGAAGGTTATAGTGGTGGTACTAGTGCCAACGATAGCAATAACAACAAGCATAGCGACAACGAAGACGATGAAGAGGACTATTCTGTGTCCGTGTCGGCGATAATTCAACGACGCGCCAGTGTACGCGGCTACAGGAGTAAACGTGGCAGTCGTTACTCGCGCAGGGCTTCCAGTCCGATGGATCATCTAATGGACACGGTGGAGCGGCGGCGTTCCAGTATTTATACATCAAGTTCAGGCAAGTCAGCATTAAAGCGAATGTGTTTTTCTCTGCACTTTATTTCCGGTTAACTTATTTTTACATGCTTTTTTTTCTCAATCATTTTGTGAACAATTTTATATATACAGAGGGCGGTTCAAAGGCAAGCTTCGTTTTAGGAAATAAAACAAAGTGAACAAAGATAAATTTCCCTTTGCTATATTAAAGCACACATGGAATTTCATTCGGGCAATAGTCTCAGTTCTCTTGGCAATAGCACAACTTTTTAATTCATTTTTCCTGACAAACAGCCCAAGCTCCTCTAATCGCCGCACTGACAACACAATTACGGAACATAGTTGGCGCGCTGAAGCACGATTAATTTTTGTGAAATGTGGTATGGAGAGTCATTCTACTGACACCAAAGATCGTCCAAGCCTATATTTTAAATTTTAGCGCACAATAATGGCGCACAGTTTTGACACAAAATTGAATATTCTGAATTATTGAATATTTAAAATATTGGTACCCATATATATTTTTTAATTTTTCAAGTAAAAATATGCTTCTTTTCGTTTTTGAGAAAAAATTTTATTTATACTAATTTTTAAAAGTTTTTGGAAAAGAGCTTGAAATATTTTGGTAATTTTTGAAAGATAATTCTCTCTAATTTTTATTAATATTTTTTTTTATAGGAGCAAAATATTTACAATTCCAGTCAAAATTTTACAATTCATTTTCTTTTTATTTAATTTTACTAACTTTTAGCTTTTTTTCTATATTCTATATCAACACCGTCAACAAGAAAGTAAAAATAAAAAAACGGAATTTTCGAGCCACTTTCAATATCGACTTTGTTATGAAAAAGCTTCAACGGTCTACAAAACTGCATACCCGAAATTTATGAAAATTGAAGTTGAGTTTTTTTTTTAATTGCACAACATTTTAAGCGTGGATTCGTATAGATTTTGCAGGGGATTGAATTATTTTGACATAAGAAAAATATGAAAATCAAATGAAAAACAAATAAATTTTCAAAACTAGGCAATAGGCCACTATGCTATAGTTATTTAACGTACTGCATCTAAATCCGTACAGGTATGGACAATGTCCAAAATACGAGTGCTTAAATCACTTGACATCAAATCGCTCTACTGCAATCAAAATTAACCAAAATGGCGCTTCCAGTAGAAAAAAACGGGAATGTGCCTTTTAGAAATTGAATAAATTTCAGCCAAATTCGGTATGTGGTTTAAGCTGCTCTAAGGCCGAGCCGTTTGGACCTTCTAGGCGCATAATTTGAGATTTTTGTATGAAATTCGCACTAGCCAGGTGCGATAAACTGTGACTTTTTCAAATCAGCCACCATGACAACAAAGACCGCGAGTGTTATGCGCAATTCAGCTAGTCTCACGTGCTTGTTGTTCTAATTTAGGCATACATACATGCCCTAACCACTATTAATTCGTACCTCTACGATGTTCACTCATAATCATATTTCAAGGTCATTGTAAACCTCTTCTTTTTAAATATATTCCATAGAAAATGTACTTGTTTTAAACGTGGAACAGTTTACATTAAACAAAAATACAATGTAACTTTATTCAGGTTATTGATATTTTGTTATTAATTTTTATATGGTCTTCTTCGTGATTGCCGCTTTAACCGCTTATGCGATTTTAGTCGAATTTAACAAATCGCGCCAGTCGTTTCTTTCTCGTGCTAACCGGCACCAGTTGGGCACACCAAGTGAAACCAAGTCCTTCTCCACCTGATCTTTCCAATGCAGAGGAGGCCTTCTTCTTCCTCTGATACTACCAGCTGGTACCTCATCGAATATTTTTTTAGAGCCGGAGCGTATCTATCCATTCGGACGACATGACCCACTCAACGTAGCCGCTGGATCTTTATTCGCTTCGCTATGATTATGTCGTCGTAAACCTCATACAGCTCATAGTTTCGTCGCCTGCAATATTCACCGTTGCTTACGTGCAAAGATCCAAAAACCTTATGTAGAATCTTTCTCTCAAACTGTCAAAGGGGCAGTTCATCGCATGCTGTCATCGTGCAAGTTTCTGCGTCATATAATAAAACCGGCATTATGAGAGACTTACAGACGTTAATGTCAATATCATCGGCATATGCCGGCAATTGTATGCTCTTACAAAAAATGGTGCCTGAGCGATTAAGTTCTGCGGCTCCAGCAACAGGTTAACGAAGTCACGCGGCCGAAAAACACCCTCTCTGAAGCCTCGTTTGGTATTAAGTGGCTCAGAGAGGCCATTCCCAATTCTGACGGCGCGGCCGGTGATGAGCAAGGTCATCTTGCAAAGTAGTATTAGTTTTATGGGGACACAAAATTCAGACATCGTGGCATATAGGCAACTCCTTTTCGTGCTGTCGAATGCGGCTTTGAAATCGACAAAAAGATGCTAGACTTGGTGTATTGTGAATAAATATATGGTCAATTGTGGATTTTTCAGTTCAAAAGTCACACTGATATGGTCCTGTCCATTGGTTGATGGTGAGTTTCAATTTTTATTTGCTACTACCAGTGTTGCCAGAACCAATCGCAGCAGCGTACTAAAGCGATGATCAAAAAAGTAATAGATTGCTGTACTCCGTAATAGGGTGTACTCTAGCGGAGAAAGTTGAAATTTTTACATGCGCAATAAGTGGCGGCTCATAAAGTTCTATCAAGCGAATGAAAACTAAACAAATTATTTAAAGCGAATTTTTAGAGTATTATATATTTTTTAATAATAATAGCGTAATAAACTGAGAACAAATGTAAAAGATCTATTACAATTGTAATAGACTGGCAACACTGGCTACTACTTAAGAAACTCGAAAGAGAATTGGCCATTATTAATTCGTACGGCTGATATAAACTTAAATAGTACTTAGTGACGTCAGTATTAGTACCAATCACTACTTTGCATTTGTTTTTCATGGGAAATACTAGCTCCCCGTACTCTTCTGTTGCAATGGAGCTCCAAATTGCTTAAATTTTAAAGTTTAATTTCCAAACAGTACTCGAGGGCTGATAAACATTCGATGGGGCTAAGACCGAGACAAGGCTAAGGGTCAGCCCAAGATATCAAAATTGCTTTTCTGGAACCAATTTTTTTGTGATTTTGGCTGTATGGGACAAAATACCGTCTAAGGGAAGATAAATTTATTCATACGACGGCAGCAGAGTGTACATATATACACACTTATGTAAATATGCATATATATATATATATAATTGGCGCGTACACCCTTTTTGGGTGTTTGGCCGAGCTTTCTCCTCCTATTTGTGGTGTGCGTCTTGATGTTGTTTCACAAATGGAGGGACCCTCAGTTTCAAGCCGACTCCGAACGGCAGATATTTTTATGAGGAGCTTTTTCATGGCAGAAATACACTCGGAGGTTTGCCATTGCCTGCCGAGGGGTGACCGCTATTACAAAAATGTTTTTCTTAATTTTGGTGTTTCACCGAGATTCGAACCAACGTTCTCTCTGTGAATTCCGAATGGTGGTCACGCACCAACCCATTCGGCTACGGCGGCCGCATTAAATATGCATTAGCTGTGTAAAAATCGCAAGTGAATTACAAGTTTATTTGTAGTAGTGAACTCAGCAAAGTCGAAAGTCAAAACGAAAATTAGCTCAACATACAAACAAAATCTTTCAATCTGATCCGTTTTTATGCCAGTTGATGTCAAATATTCAAATCTCATAAAGGCGTGCGTGTGAGTATGTATATATGTGCCACAAGAATGATAGAAAGATTATTCTTTCCATCATGTATGTGTCATGCATGTCCCATTTTCATGCAATACATACATACCATATGTACGTCTTTGACGATGCCAGAGAGTAACTAATCATAGCCGACAAACGAATTTCGTTAGCAGTACGTGACTTTTGCTAATTTGTTTTTGTTTTCCTTCTTCCTTTTTTTGCGTTAACCGATTCCATTGGATTGCGACATAAAAATCCGGTGTTTTTTTTTTATTTCTTTCCTCGTATGTTCTGCACGTGTTTCAAAACCAATTCAGCTAAACATGTATTTGTACTTGTGTGTATGTTAAGACTTTCTTATTTTCTATTTTCCTCTATTTTGTCAACAAAACCCAAACAATCCATCAAAACATGAAATATGTAACAAAACAATTCAGATGAGGGCACAAATCAGGAGTCAACACAAGAGCAAATTTTCGAAAACATTCGTCTACATAAAGAGGTTATACAATCAGTAAAGCTACAGCCATGGCCTATGAGAAAAAAGCTAAAACTAGTTCGACAGGTGAGTTATTATATGGGTGCTTGTTTATTGAATCAATGAGCCGGTAAGGGATGCTAATAAGAGCTCTTACCTATGGCACTCAAAGGCAAAATAAAAATAAATGTAAAAATAAAAATAAAATAAGTGAACGGAAATCACCAAAGAGGTATTATGATAGTGGAAGCAAATAAAAACTTATCGAAATTAATTTTTAAGCTAAAGTATACGCAGATAAGCCAAAAATGCTGTAAATAATTTTTTTTTATTTGTGACAATAAATTTTGATTCCAACTATGTTTGCATATGAGAAGGTGGCTGTCCCAAAAGGGAAGACACTTCCACATGAATGAGAATGAACATATTAAAATACCACTGTATCAACGGTATATAAGTAGGGGAGAAAGTATGCGGAGAAAGTGAAAAATGGTTCTTGTTGACAAGAAGATAAAACAAAGTTTATAGGATTCACTGATGGCTGATACCCACTGCAGATAGATCTTTAAGAGTGTTTGTAAAATGCAATTCAGATTCGCTGAACCTTAGTCTCATGAAAGCAAGGCAACTAAGGAGTAGTGAATAGTGGTATTATTGCACAATGTCGTTCATATAACAAAAAATTCTCAACGCTCTAAAACTATTCTGATTTAAATACTCTTCGAATTAATCTAACAATGGTCTAAGTTCGTACATGTCGGTTCGACTCGGTGATATCGATGATTTCACCAATATTTTTGAAATAGTGACCTAGCAGAAAGTGCCTCATCTTCAATGCCCATATTACCATAACATTAATCTCTAGTATGTATTACAATCCTGCTGCTGCATTCGATACGGTACGATATTGTGCCTATAAATATCACACACATTTTTTTTGGTCGCCTACTGCGAATTTTGAGCTCGGTCGCAGTGGTACTGAAAAATGCACCGATGTTTTTCTTCTCAAGCTTTAATTGGAACGCTGAAATACACAGCTGGCTTCATCAAACATAAATCTGTTAGAGATCTGTTTTGAACATAATATCAACTTGAAATTGCCACAGAGAATCTCTTGTTATAATTTACTTATCGTGCGACATAGCTCAATCAAGACATTGTCTGAGATAATGGGCTTGATTGGCAGATTGACGTTAAGCCTATCTTTTCACGAGCAGACCACAGGTAGTCAACTATGACCAAGTTCTCATATGATTTTTAAATTTTTAAAGTATTCAGATGCGGTCGAGAAGTCGGCCATTCCCCGATTTGTTTCGAGTGTACCATCAGCGAGACTAGGGCCCTATTTACCGCTTAGTTGTCGTAATAGCTATTTGCTTCCTTGACGGTTGTTGCACAGAAGTCGTCAGTTTGCCTGATCTTCAACTAGTGGACGAGCTACTCACCGAATACTCCTTTAATCCAATTTCACGTAGCTAGTATGATAAGTAAAGGATGTTTTGTTAAGAGCTTGAGAACTTAAAATGATAATACAAAACAGATATATTGTTGGAATACATTTTTTTTTATTATTATCTGGTAGATAATTTTATGGCATTTATTTTTCTAATACGGTATACCCTATGATCAAAAAATACAGGGTTGACTGTTTTCTTCGATTGCCTAGGCGTAGTGCACCATGAGTACCTTCCATCGGGCCAGACAGTCAATAAGGAATATTATTTATCCGTTTTGAAGCGTTTGAGAGATGATGTGTGTCGCAAACGGCCGGAAATGTGGGCAAAAAATTCTTGGATTTTGCATGATGATAACGCGCCATCGCACCGAGCGCAAATTGTGCTGGATTACCATCGTGCAAGCACCGTATTCACCTGATATAGCCCCGTGCGACTTCTTTTTGTTTCCCAAGTTTAAGTTACTACTTCGTGGAAGGAGATTTCAGTCGATAGAGGAGATCAGAGAGAATGCTACGAAGGAGCCTACCAGGGGTGCATGGAGGACTGGATTAAACGTTGGCACATGTGTGTTGCTTCAGACGGGTCATATTTTGAAGGAAATAAAATAAATTTGCCGGAAAATTTAACTCTGTTTTGTTTTATTTTAACATTCCTGGTACTTTCTGATCATAGGGTATGTCCGCCGCGGCTACGAGTTAGATGGTCCATTCGATCAGTCCAATTTGTGACTACTTTTTGCAATGAATGTGGCTATTAAATCTATGAACTTCGCAAACAGACTTTGTTTTTTTTTTCAAAGTAAATTTCCGCAATAAATTAGGAAGTATTACTGTCAGCTGTTATCCCATAGTCATCGATATCGATAGTTCTTATACAGCTAAAACCGCACCTGATATATGTTCGGGATATAAACTAAGGGAGACCGTAATTACCACTATTTGGTTCAGTTTTTGCAAATTAAGGGTGGTTAAGTTTTAAGGGCCGGTGTTGATTTTAAATAAAATACAATTTTTTCGGAAATTATTATCATTTCTCTTTATTATGATTATATTGGTATAGCTCAATTACGTATAGGACAAAATATTGGCCAAATAGCCGCCGCGGCCTCGGCGGCACACCTCCAAAGACCACCAAATGCAAATAGTTCCTTATCTATAGGGTGGTTAAGTTTCAAGAGCCCGTGTTGATATTGAATAAAATACAATGTTTTTAGGAAATTATTGTCATTTCTCTTTATTATGATAATATTAGTATGGCTCAATTACGTATAAGACAAAATATCGGCCACATCTCCATCCGATGGTCCAAATTTTCGATGACGCTGAGGCATAATTGAGGTTCTATGCCGTTAATGTGCCGAATTATCTCATCCTTTAGCTCTTGAATTGTTGCTGGCTTATCGACGTACACCTTTCATTTCAAATAACCCCAAAGAAAGAAGTCCAACGGTGTCGTTGACGCTTAGGTGTGGTTCACATTCAACATCGGCCCTTGAAATTTAACCACGCTTTATATTTTTTATCATGTAAAGGTGCAAGTTACCATCTCAAACTTATCTGACACCTTTGCTTTGCCGCACCAAAACGCAAAAGCTTCAACTTACCTATGAAAATGAAAAGGACTCAAAGCAAAATGAAAAACTACCTTCCGGATAGAACAGGCACAGCGCAGTGCAGCTGACTTTGTTAGTTTGCTGCGTTCCGTTTCCACTTAAGCATCCAACAAATGTAATAATAAAGAGAGAGCGGGCGTGCATGTTAACAAATTTTCTGCATTTCTTTATCTCCACATCTTTCGGCTGCAGGACAGGTACAGCCTGCATTCGCATACAACAATGCTAAGCTTAATACAACATTTAAAAAATCCAACACTCATATCGTTTTTAGAAGTGTTCGAGTAATTTTTATTAACTTTGTGTACTTTACGGTGTTTAAGTTGAATTTTGAGCTACGCTGTATCCTTCAACTAAGTGTAATTTTTGCCCTTTCCTACGAACGAGACAAAAAAGGTGCATCAGAAGGCAAAAATTTTCCACAAAGATGCTCCAAAGGCAAGAGTACCATAGTTGCTTATACCGATTGATCATGGGAATATGCAAAAGATATTTTGTTTTTCCTCTACCAGAATCCAGTGCCGGAATTTTATTATTATGGAAAAAGTTTCATTTAGTCATACAGTGTAATTTTATGCATAACGAACCAAATACATTAAATTGCCACTCAACACCAATAACAGCTGTATCCTCGAAAACCGTCAGCTCGTTTCCGGCTCAAATGATTAACGCTCACATATGTATACTTACTTATTATAAATTCCAAGCAAATAACACAAAGGAGAGAATGAACACTTAACTTGATACTTTTAACTTTTTCACTTTTCATGTACCCCCTAACCCAACGTTACACGAAATGGAAATCGGTGGAACGTGTGGTTTGCGTTCAGGCCAAGACATATGTGGCCCGACACGAAGGAGCTTTACAGGAGAGATTCGCCATGTCGCGCAGCACAAAAGATTTGTGGGCGAGGTTTACAATTTTAATGGCAGCGGTAAGTGCTTTCTTCTACCACACCGTCATGCACACAAGCACACACCATCAACACATCCGGCACTTTGAGCTAACAATGCTATAGCATTTAAAGTTATTGAGGTTATGCTACAATTTCCACTACTTTTAAATTTTTATTTAGTTTGGTTTTTTTTTTTTGTGATTTATCTGCTTTGGATATAGAATTTGCATCCTTAAATTTCTACATACAAGCTTTTACTTCAAGTGGATATATGCACTCGTATATGCAGGGATGAGTGCATGAGGATGGATATACGCAAACTTGTCAGCAGTTCGGTAGTACGCGGGTGGCTGCTTAATGTGCTCTCACTGACGCTTTAAGTGTGTCACGTGCCACATGTGGCACGTTGTGGTTAGAAAGCAGCCTGCACCGCTTTACTTGCCACTTTCGCCGGAAATTATGACTGAACTCCTTTATGCTGCCACAATGTAGCAATTTGCTTCAAGCTGCTGCGAATTTCACTTACAATACGAAAACTTTGAATGTTAAGAAACGTACACACCCCCACACATGATGCTAGTGCACACGCCAAGTGCCACCCAACCTCATCGTAGTCAATGTTTTTGCTGTGAACCACAGTTGATGGTGTTGCTGTCACAGACTTCCGACTGCGTCAAATTGCAACTTCTACTTACTAGCAAAATCAAGCCACAAAAACGCTTAAGCTTTTAAGTCATCATAAATGTAATGGAATTGACATAACATGGCCGACGGTATAAAAACAAAAAGTACAACAATTATTTCAATTACAATAAAAACTATTTTGAATAGCAAATCCATCAACTTCGGGATCTCGGATTTATTTGCCATCAATCTCGGTGTTTGCGGAATTTGTGATTTCTTTCGAAGAATGAAGATAGAAAATACTCTTTTATAGCAAAAACAAAAGTGCGTATATATAACTTTCTTTAACTCCGGTGAGAGCGTAGGACGCAGATTGATTTCACTAATCCCTTTATTTCGAAAATATGGGGGTTTAGCCCAAGTTTTCTAGTCCCATGGTAGGGCTGTTTGCTTTGAGGGCATATAGCTACGACTTGGCCTATGGGCATGCCATTGATGCACGTTTATACTTAGTCCTGCCATAAGTTCTGTTACAAGGTAAGTACGTTATAAAGGGTTTTTCAATAAGGGCGGGTATATGTTGAAATGGAATAAAATGGTGTTTGCTGTGGGGCACGTAGCGCCGTCCTGCTGGAACCACATGTCGTCTAGGTCCATATGGTTCAATATGGGCCATAAGAAATTGGAAGGGCCACCACGTCTACCGAAAAATGGGCGCAATGCGCGCAACGTTTGCGTTAATGAACACTCATTTTGATAATAAAGTTTTAGCATTTGAACGTGCTGTTCAATCGTGTAGCTTGCCATGATGATTTGGCATAAACAACTGAATAATAAACAAAAGATTTGGCAGATGTCACCAAAACAAAATGGCTGCTACAGGGCGCCAAAATCGACCCGCGCCAATTGAAAACCCCTTTAGATATGAAATTATAATACTTTTTTTAATGAAGTTAGTTTTAATTAATCATGTAAATATTAAACAAAAAATGTAAGTCTTCATTCGAAATGGTTACCATTTATTTTTACACAAGTCTTCAAACGATTAGGCCATTTACCTATTTCCATGGATATTGATGTCTTTGCTCGAACCATAGATTGCTTGAGACTCTCCAAATTTCAGTGAGGTATTTGACAGGCCTTGCTCTCCAATTCCGATTACAAACTGTTGTCCAATAGATTCAGATCTGGACTTCCAGACGGCCAATCTTCTGCAGACATGAATACGAATATTGTTTCTCCGCCACTGCTGGGTGGATTTGCCTCATGAGCTGGAGCGGAATCTTGGTGGAAGATCCAACGCTCTCCATTGAAGGTAATACTGCTCAACTGCTCTGCACGCCTTCTAAGTCATCCTCCTGGTACACTCGGTGTTATCCCCTTTTTCGCAGAAATGAAGAGATGTAACGCCTTCTTAAGACACTCCCCACCAAACCATTACGGAACAAAAGCAAAATAATGGAACTTTTTTCTGCGAATTTGTTTTCGCATTTGCATTGTAAAATTTGTCACAGAACTTCCGGCAAGACTAAGTACATATATCGAGCCGCTTGATACAAGCCAGATGCGCTGTGACCGCCTCTAGCCTGCAGGCAGACGCTACATTCTGCCTTGCGTTATAATTGCGTGTTGTGGGTTGTTATGCGGATTGTTATTAATTTCAGTAACCATCCTCGACCTTGCCGGCGTACCACACATCGCTCTCGTGATCATTGCACTTACTGAACCCCCGCATCACGACAAGGTGACAACCCTCGAGGAAGATAGCAAAAGAAAAAACAGCATTAAAAACACTTTTTGTTTGTTTTATGTTAGACATCAGCTGGGTGTTTTGTGCTCCATTCTAACTCTAAACAGTAATATTAAAATAATTTGAAACGGTCATCCACTTCAAGTATGTATATAAATAGTGAAATCATTTTCTGACTTTATAATTTCATGATCAAATTTTTAAATTGTTTTGCATCGAACTTTTTTCGATATACCCGAAGTTACTTTATGATGCACAATTTAAAATACTACTCTATATGCAGTAAAGGTTAGCTAGGGAAAATTTCATATGCACATGAAGCAATTTTATATAGTAATGCTGCACACTCAGTCTCTCATTTTCATATCAAATTAATTTTTTAAAGCAACTTGAAGTTTCAAGGGCTAACTTTTCAAAAACGTTTTTAAATACTTATATCCCTTCTATGATATTACTATGGATATCAAACGAAAGAGAATTTATCCAACTATGAAAAAAAATTTGCACTTATTTTTGTCCGTTAAAATAAGACACAGTATTGTCCTATGAAAAATATATCCTTAAAAATTCCTAATGCATCATTTCGAAAAAATATACGTTAAAGATACAATAGAACGTACCGAAAAAAAGGTTCGCCGTACACTCTTGCGTCTGAAGTCATTTTGAAAAACAATTTCAAAAAAACTTGGTTTATGTATATCGATGTATGTCGATGTTTTTGCCTCGAGGAGACCATTTACTTTGTTCCTTAGCTTATTGGCCTCAAGCACCAAAGTACCAACTTAAGCCAGTTAATTAAAGCCCGGAAAAATCCTTAAGGTTTTGCTAAGGAAGTTTTTCGATTTGAAGGCATTTTAGACTTTCTTTTTGCCAAACGAAGGGGACACCTTAATATATTTTTCATCATAATTCGAAACATAGATTTTTTTTTTCAAATTCATTAACCTCAAGTACCCCGTGTTAATATATACTCTTCCTATCACACACTTTCGGTAAAAAAAACGTTTGCGAAATTGCCTTGCAAAAGCACTTCAGATTCAAGGGGGTACGCGAACAGTGTGGTGCGGTCTAATGTGCAAATCTGTAGTAAAACATACCTGAACTTTATTTTTTTTCTGTTCTATAAAAATGTAAAAAAATGGTGTAACTTTTCTCCCACCAAATAAAGTATACACAGCGGATGCCTCTATTTACGTTTCCCCACTTGCCGAGAATTATCTTTTCCTGAATGCACAGCTCAATGTATAGTATAAAGGAAACCAGAGAGTAGCTGTAGTTCGACAGACTGTGACAAATGGATCAGAATTTTCAGCCAGAAAATGTGTCGAAGCTACTTTTTATCAACCAAACTAAGATCATAAATAGCTCACTTATTGCGAACTTAGCTGATGTTGAGATACCCCTGAAAGTCAGCTGCATAAAAAAATACCGTTTCGAAGATTCTAAAGTCGAAGAGACCGTTTCAGTTTATAAAAAAAATCGAACTTTTCAAGATTTGATTCTATTATATATATCAGAGCCAAGGAATATAATAGCATAGTGCGACCGCAGATAAAATCAAAAATTGGAAACTTGTTAAGTAGTGTTATTAGTTACCTACCTACACTATCTTGCTCTGAATATTAGTGAACTAAAATAAAGGGTGATTTTTTAAGAGCTATAGGAAAGTTTTTCAAAAAAACACACGTTAAATTCCGAAAAATGCATGCAATTTTTATTTAAATCGTACAGTCCATATAATTTAATGATTGAAGATTATTTCATGCAAATGTTGACCGTGACTGCGCTTCAAATGGTCCATCTGCTTAGTCCAATTTTGGCATCCTCTTTCCAATGTTTTGGCCGGTATCTCACATATGTATAAATGCTTTAATGTTGTCTTCCAATACGTTAATTGAAGCAGGCTTGTCTGAATAGCCATAAGCTTTAACATAGCCTCACAAAAAATAATCTAAAGACGTTATATCGCACGATCTGGGTGGCCAATTGACAGGTCCCGACGTGAAATAAAATGTTCACCGAACTCGTCTCTCAACAAGTCCATTGTTACGCGTGCTGTGTGGCATGTGGCACCGTCTTGCTAAAACAACCACATGCCATGCAAGTCAAGCTCTTGCATTTTGGGCAAAACAAAGTTGGATATCATTTCACGATAGCGCTCACCATTCACAGTTACGTTACGATTCGCAGCATCTTTGAAGAAGTACGGTACAATGATACCTCCAACCCATAAACCGCATCAAACTGTGACCTTTTCTTGGATACATTGGTAGCTCTTGCAATTCTTCTGGCTGATCTTCACTCCCAAATCGACAATTCTGCTTATTTACGTACCCATTGATCCAAAAATGAGCTTCGTCACTGAACACAATTTTTCGATAAAAAAGTGGATCTTCGACCAACTTTCCAAGAGCCCATTCACCAAGAATTCTGCGTTGCGGTAGGTCGTTCGGCTTCAATTCTCGCACCCTACGTAAGTGTGTTGGTGGTTTGATGTCCAATAATGTAAATTTGGTTCTAAATTTAGTCACAATAGCCGCTTCGAATAGCCGCTTCAGTGGGTCGATTAAACTGACCATAAAATGGAAGAAGCGCGCGATAAACTTTTTTAACTGAACACGTTTTTATAATAAAATTCAATGATTTGCAAGCGTTGTTCGTTTGTAAGACAATTCATGGTTAAATTATAGACCAAACCGAAGATGTTTGACAGTGAAACAAAGCACGAAACGTGCGTCAGCTGCTTAAACCAACTGTTTAAAAAGAGAATAGCTAAAAAATCACCCTTTAGTTTTCTTGAGTCAATTAACTGTGATGATTTTCTTTAATTAATATCTTTATAGAGAAAGTAAAAAAAATTTAATGAATGGGCTTGAACCATCAAGAGTCGAGGTTGAATCTGCTCAGGCCATGTATATACTAAATTAGGATAGTTGGTGACCCAGATTCTGAAGCAACATTTGATTTTATTTATTCTTACTAAATATTATACTGACTATATTTAGACTAATTAAAAACAAAATATTATAATAGAATCTAAATATTTGAAAAAAGAATAATTACAAGAAAATTATTTACCAGGCTAAAATTTCATAGAAAATGTTTAACACAATCAACGTATTTGTTATTTATCAATTCAGAAGCTGTTTGGTATAACAATACGGGAGCTGCTGTTTTATAATCATTCAAAGTATTTCATAAGTAGGCTTCCCAATTCAAATCTTAACCTGGTGATAGACTTCCTTTCGCATGAAATCCAGGGCAATCCCTTGGTACTGCATTCTTCAAGAAAAGTTGAACCAGTGGGTGCACGTCCTCGAATCTACGAATAAGCCGCACAAAAACCGAAGCTATTGAGTTCCGTTTTGCAGCGAATTGCGAGTGGCCAGCTTTAACAATCGACAGCGTCCCTATCAGAATAGCTTTAAAAACTTGAGTTTGCATATTAGAGAAGATAGTACTTTCGAGCGAGAATTTCATTGCATATGGCAATGTTGGAGGTCAGCTTCTGGTGACTTGTACGACAAGAACATACCGCAAAAGCTAAAAGGTTAAATCTACAAAAGCATGATCAGACCAACAATTGGAGCAGAAACTGCACGGAGCAGAGGTGCGAATGCTGAAGTAGGCGAACGGCGTAACACTGTTGGACAAAATACAGAGCCACTTTATTCTTGGTAGCAGCAAAGTCGCTTTAACTATCACAAAACTTCAATAAACTCGCTTTCGCTGGTACGGTTATGTTATAGAAAGGTCAGAGGATCACGCAGTGAGACAAGTGTTGCAGATGGAAGAGTTAAAAAGAGGACTAGAAAGACCACCAAAAACATGGAAAAGTTGAATGAAGAGACGACCTAGGACCGTATGACCTGTAGATATCGCACAAGAGAGCCGACCCGAAATAGGATAAAGATAAGAAAAAGAGGAAAAATAACCAATTCTTCTTTCTTTTTCTTAAATTTTAAAGGAATGTGGCAAATATCTTATTGTTGTCATTTAAGTGTGTTCATTGAAATCAGCATGCGTCATTCTTTTGAAGTATTAAACATTTTTTGGGACTTTTGTGCCAATAAATCCTCATCCGAGGGAAGCTTTGCTTTTCGCTTTCATCTGAAGAAAAGTGCAATAAAAAGTTTATGGAAGGTTTATGGAAAGCACTTTTATCTTTAGAGTTTTGGTTTAGTCGGTTCAAAAGTGGTGATACTGATACAAGCGACAAAGGGCTGGATAAAATTCCAGCAACGTTTGAAGACGTTTCTGTCGGAAAATACTTTGAATGAAATGTAGTTTACCAGTTTATTAAACTATATATATATATTTTTATATATATATATATATATTTATATATATAATTGGCGCGTACACCCTCTTTGGGTGTTTGGCCGAGCTCCTGCTCCTATTTGTCATGTGCGTCTTGATGTTGTTCCACAAATGGAGGGACCTACAATTTCAAGCCGACTCCGAACGGCAAATATTTTTATGAGGAGCTTTTTCATGGCAGAAATACACTCGGAGGTTTACCATTGCCTGCCGAGGGGCGATCGCTATTAGAAAAATGTTTTTATTTATTTTGGTTTCACCGAGATTCGAACCAACGTTCTCTCTGTGAATTCCGAATGCTAATCACGCACCAACCTATTCGGCTACGGCGGTTATTAAACTAAGGCCTCAAAATCTTGTATTTTGTATTGTATTTTTGCAAATTTAAGAATTCTAAATCTTAAATCGACTGGATATTCATTTTCATTCAAACGTACCACCTGTCCATTTTTTTATTTCTGCCACTTCATTCATGAGCTCGTAGGTGCCTGCTTACGTCAATATTTTCACTCACACAGCCATAAAAAATAAACATGGCGCTGAACCGAATTGTGGGCTACATGTGGCTCTCCTTTGGAATGGTTGCGTCAACAGTTTGCGGTTACTCCGTTGGCGAGCACTTCGCTTTAATTTGCTCCACAAAATTTTAACGGACTTAATGGGATATACAATATGTGTACGTTTTTTTTTTTTTAACTTTTGATTTTGTTGACAAACTATCTGCACTTTCGTGGTTGGTTGCATGTTTCGCATTGGCAAGATTGAAGTGAGGTTAAGCGCTTTGGCGTGCGGCACTCTGGCGTGTCGATCAACGTCATTGCAATTTGCGCCAGTCGAACTTTTCAGTACTGTTACACCAATATAAATATTTACATTAGGGTGGTCAATTTGTTCTTTAAGCAAATATAGCCGACTTTGGCAATTCTGAACAAAAAATGCCAAGAAAGCATAGGTAGCTCTGAAATTGGTTTTCAAGCTTGCTTATTTTTAATTTGAGTAATTAGTCTCCATTTAAATGTGTTTTCCCTTTTAACTTTTATTATATTTTATTTGAGAGAAATAGTTGGGGCATTCTTTCTGAACGTGAGACCCCCTGCCCCCAGAACAGATTTTGACGAAAAGAGGTCTATGAGGGCTTAAAATGTAGGTAATTATGTTTACTTTCGAAAGCAAAGTGGCACTTCTTGAAATTCAAAATGGCGGATCCAATATGGCGGATTCAATATGGCGCAATTTTGCAGTTCGTGCATCAGATTTATGCTATGAACTGAATCATAATTGAATGATAAAAAATGTGATGAATAATCAGTGACCAAAAAAATAAATAATTAACTTGGAAATATGTAAAATTAAATGGAATGCAACAATTTTACTTAAAAATAAATAAAGAAAACACGAAATAGCATAAATCTGATGCACGAACTGCAAAATTGCGCCATATTGAATCCGCCATATTGGATCCGCCATTTTGAATTTCAAGAAGTGCCACTTTGCTTTCGAAAGTAAACATAATTACCTACATTTTAAGCCCTCATAGACCTCTTTTCGTCAAAATCTATTCTGGGGGCAGGGGGTCTCACGTTCAGAAAGAATGCCCCAGTTGTTTTTGTGTACGAGCAAATAATTTCTCATATTTATTTGCTCAAAATCCTCCGCTAGAGAGTATAACTTGGCAAATTCATTCGATTTCATGATTTAAAAAACAAAACGTTTTTCCACACATTCAAATGAAACAATTGCAATTATTTTATTGGAAATTATTGGAGTTTTGAATTTTTCATTAAATCTAAATAAAAATCTCTCACTATACTTTGCTCCAAAATATGAGGGAAAAGTTTTATTAATCGATTCAGTGAAAACCAATTTTTCATCAGTTGAAGCATATACAGGGAGCATACGGTATTTGAGGGCATGCATATGAATATAGCTACCCGAAACTATTATTTTTCTTTCAACTCTTATTGAGATAAGACATGGAGGACTACAGCTTAACTCAAAAAATGAAGACACATGCAGTAATCGTCGCTATGTGTGCAAATCACACCGATTTCGAAATCTCTGATTTTCTTAAGTGCGCCCGTTCATAAGCTTCGCCGTGAATTGGAAGCATCAGAATCTGTTGCAAACCACAAAAAACACGAATCTTTCGACACTGTTGGATCTGCGGAAATTATTCAACAAGTGCATTTACGAGTATCTTTTAAAATCAGACCTTAAGGTTTCTGAGTGTATTATCCATCAAGTTGTCGACGAAGATCTTCGGTATAAGACCTACGTTAAAAAGAAAACAGTCTATGTCGGAGCAATCACGAGAACAGGGAGTTATCCGATCAAAATGCCTTCTCAACAAAATTAAGCACCCTGAAGCACCTGAGATGTTCCAGTTTTTTTCTAACGAAAAAAAAATCCGTTTGAATGACCAGAGCGTCAAACGACTATGTTTCAATCATACAGAGGCTCCTGTTATCATACGCACGATGTTTCCAGCCACTGCTATCATTTTAGGTGTTGTGAGCAACAAAAGTACTGTAATGCCAACACACTTCTTCACTCAAAAATTTCGAGTGAACTGTGCTACATATATCGAGGTTCTAGACACAGTAAGCATCGTTCGTACTCCTTCACACAAAGTAATGGCGACAAAAGATTGGATGGCTGACAATTTCCATGAGCACAAACCACCGAATTTATGGCCGCCTAAGTCCCAATACCTTATTACCCTGGATTACAACGAATGAGGCATAATTGAGAGTAAAACCAGTAAGCAGCCTCATAACAACATTTTTACTCTGAAGGCTGCTATTAATACCGTTATGGTCAATATGAATAAGGATCATTCAATATTTTCCCCACCCGAATCAAGGAGGCTTTACAGCTAATGAAAATTGTATTATATAATTCTATAGATATAAAATAAGTTAATATTGTGTACAAAATTCGTGAAATTTCATTTAATTTTGTTCAAAATAAAAGCTAATTAGTTTTACTCTCAAATTGTCCAAATCATCCTAAATATCTTCATCTCTAAATTTTGGCAATCTGCACATCTCATCTGATGACATTTTCAAGGGGATGCGTTTTCTCAAGTTTACAATCATCATTAAACTGGAAGAAAAAATGATGTTCGTAATTATAGACCGATTTTCAAGCTATCAATCATCTCTAAACTATTTGAATGCATTGTTAAGGAAAACATTTATTTTGCAGTTGAGTATTTAATTAACCCAAACCAACCATATTTTGTAACTGGCCGTTCTACAGCGTAATTAGACCATTTGAAATACAGTTAAAAATATTATCACATGGATTTTGTGCCCTCGACATTTTTATGAGCCGCTATTTCGCTATCTACAAGTATGTCAGCACCCTTGAGCCAGAAGCATGAATGTATAAAAATGAAATTGTTGGGAAATCAAGTTTGAAACTTTATTTCTCTTAAGAACTTCACTACTGTTATTAAAAATTGTTTGTGGTTTCCTGGTATGTATCGTATATTGGGTTTTTGGAATAAAATGGAACATCTATAGGTTAAACAAATGAACTCAATAACTCAAAATTAGAAAATTTGCACATTCATGCTTTTGCCATAAGGGGGCCGATATGATACTTTGAGAAATACGAAAACAAGTAAGCTAGTTTCCTCAATTGCTAGGTTGGGATCATGGTTGGATTACTGTAAACAACTGCAACTGATGATACAGTCCAGTCATTTGGTAAAAAAAAGGGAGTTACCTGGAAAGTTTTCCGGGAGTTTTCAAACTAGGTAATTTTTATAGATTTTAGCATGCTCTTTTCGAATTTCAACTTTGTCACCTCATTGCGTAGAGGAAATGATGTCACGACACCTCAACTACCACTGCGATCCTCGCACCCAACATTTTCTTTCAAAGACCATTGTTTTTTATGTGCTGATGAAATACCAGCAGAGTTTATAGCAAAACAAAAATAGAAGGTTGTTCTAGCGTAGCGTTGTGTGCAGTGTGCGAAAACTATCAATGAAAAATAGTATTTCTGAACTTGCTAGTGCTCGTAATTATGATTGGGGTCGAGCAATTGTTGAGCGTCTTAAGCATGTGAATGATTTGGTCGCAGCCGATGCACAGTACCATAATTCCTGCATGAAAAAATGTATCAAGCACCACCAGCTGAAAATATAAAAAAAAGTCCATATGCGAATGAGATAGATACTGCGATGCAGTTCGTTTATTCTTATCTTGAGCAGAATTCCGATGAGTGTCAGTTTTCCTTGGTCGAATTGGTAGCCAAAATTCAAGGTGATTACCGTCCACACATAAAAATATGGATAGATCTTCTTATTCTTTTGACAGCTCTATGTACGCGATCAAACGTGTACTTTCTCAAACCAGGAAAAAGTAAAATTACCCAGCAAATATATTCCACTGAAAGTATTATAGATCAAACAGCTGCAGATCATATTCTATTTCTGCATGCATTCAGTGGCTGCGATACAACATGTGCACTCTTTTATCAAGGAAAAATGAAATTCATTAATGTACTCCGAAAAAATCCTAATTTAAACCAGGTTATTCAGGTATTGAAAAATCCAAACGTCGATCCAGATATTATTGCTAAAGCAGGAGAACGTTTTCTTCTTGAATTATACGGTTACAGTGATGTGAAAAGTAAGAAAATCATGTCTTTAAATGAGTACAGATATACATGCTTCACAAAATCAGCATATAAAAATAAATTTAATATTGCGTCCCTGCCACCAACAGAGGCTGCAGCACGACAGCATTCATTCCGAACCTATCACCAGGTTCAGCAGTGGTACGGGAATGAGCAAAATGCAGAGCAATGGGGATGGAACAGTAACAAAAATGGGTTAGTTCCTGTTACGACACTCGAGCCCCCAGCTCCAGAATCCTTGTTAAAACTTATTTCTTGTAAATGTAAAAGGGGATGTCAGAAGGCCTGTGGATGCAGAAAAGCTGGGTTAAAATGATCCGTTATATGCACAAATTGTAGTGGTGCTTGTAAAAATTCGCAAGTGCAATTGGACTACGATGAAGAAGAAGAAACTGCGACTATTTTAGAGCAAACGTTTGATGAAACGGACAACGAAGAGGATTGTGATGAGTCTGATAATCGTATCGCAGATGATGCGGACGAGATTTCAGTCTGCGACATCTTGATCGGTGCCCAAGACGAACTCGCAACGCCTGGTCCATCAGGAACGCTAAAACGTAGGAGATTGCGCTAAATTTTCGAAAGTGTGCATCACATGTGCATTAGGCTTACAGGGGATAACGATAAAAAAAACGCGCTGCTTACTCTTCCTCCAGGTGATGTGGAAATGAGTTTTTTTAGAAAACGCATATTAAAATGTACTTTATGGCGCTCATACGCCAAACACTATTGATTTTACAAAAAAATCGTAATAACATAAAATGTAGGAAATTATCTCTAGTTAAATTTTTTATACATATGTTTTTCTCATAAAATGCGTCGGAATGGAGATATTTCAAAAAAACTGTTTTAGGCGCCATTTTTCCAATATGGCGGCGCTAGCGTCGCAGATAGGAGGTGGCAAAGTTTAAATTCGAAAAGAGCATCCCAAAATCTATAAAAATTATCCAGTTTCAAAACTCTCGCAAAACTTTCCAGGTCAAACTACCAGTTGACTGGACTAATATGCTCCATAGCGCATAGTTTTGAACAAGGGGCCGCCCTAATGTGCTTACCTACAAAAGACATATATAAGTAATACACTTTATGCTCTACGCGAGCACTGGAAATTTTAATTTTAATGGAGGCGAATGTACAGAAATGAATTAATATGTAAGTATGTAAGAATGTTCATATACGCAATATTCAAAGGTAACGTACTACGTAAAATCGTGTTTTTAAGTTACATACTTTCACGCATGCACATAAATACTCATACCAGCAAAGTAGACAAGAAAATTGCCAGAATTAATTTTGACTTCTGCCGTATTGTATTCAGCGTTGGTTACATTGGAAGCGCGAAACCGTAAGCTTCCTTACCGTCTTAATACCCTGGGAGCTGCGCATCAAGGAGATCGAGTCGCATTTCGGTTCCGGCGTCGCATCCCATTTCACTTTTCTCCGCTGGCTTATGTGGGTGAATACCATGATTGCCATACCATTGGTGGCGTTCGTCATAGGGCCTGAGGTGAGTTTAAACTGACTGATTTCAATCATTTCGTCAATGTCGAGTTTTCACGTCATCATACCTTCTCGTTTATCAAATCTTACTTACTTTTCATCATTCACTCATCACTCGTCGTAATCTTCTTAAATTGTTCTCATTTATAAACATAAATATTTTTGTTGCATTTCCACAGTATTTTGCAACGAAAAAGGATGAGACGGATCCACGTAAACGTATGACCGAGCATGAGTATAAAGTGGCTGGAAATTTCTTTACGTTTTGGGAGTTTGAAGGTTATATTAAATATTCGCCAATGTTTTACGGGTAAATATACAGACATAAACAAAAATGTGTACATAAATATGTGCATGTACATATCTGCACATAAACTTCAAGGTGGTTCACCAGTAAATTAAAATTGCTATTTCTTATGCGAATATAAAATTTGGAATATTTTATGACTTTCACAAACATATTTTGGGTCTCTACAGGATAATTCATGACCTGGACGATGCGGGAACATTCTTCTTCTTAATTGGCGCTATAACCGCTTACGCGATTTTGGCCGAGTTTAACAAAGCGCGCCAGTCGTTTCTTTCTCGTGCTAACCGGCGCCAATTGGACACACCAAGTGAAGTCAAGTCCTTCTCCACCTGATCTTTCCAACGCAGAGGAGGCCTTCCTCTTCCTCTGCTACCACCAGCTGGTACCGCATCGAATACTTTCAAAGCCGGAGCGTTTGTATCCATTCGGACGACATGACCCAGCCAACGTAGCCCCTGGATCTTTATTCGCTGCGCTATGTCTATGTCGTCGTAAAGCCCATACAGCTCATCGTTCCATCGTCTGCGATATTCGCCCTTGCCAACGTGCAAAGGTCCAAAAATCTTACGCAGAATCTTTCTCTCGACCACTCCAAGCGTCGCTTCATCGGATGTTGTCATCATCCAAGCTTCTGCGCCATATGTTAGGACGAGCATGATGAGAGCCTTGTAGAGTGTTAGTTTAGTTCGTCGAGAGAAGACTTTACTGCTCAGTTGCCTACTTAGTCCAAAGTAGCACTTGTTGGCAAGAGAGATTCTACGTTGGATTTCCAGGCATTGTTATCGGTGTTAATGCTGGTTCCTAAATAAACGAAGTATTTTACAACCTCGAAATTATAACTGTCTACAGTGACGTGGGTGCCGATACGCGAGTGCGCCGACTGTTTGTTTGAAGAGAGGAGGTACTTTGTTTTGTCCTCGTTCACCACCAGACCCATTCGCTTTGCCTCTTTATCCAGTTTGGAGAAGTCAATATCATCGGCATACGCCAGCAATTGTACGCCCGTATAAAATATTGTGCCTGAGGGATTAAGATTTGCAGCTCGTACGATCCTCTCCAGCATCAGGTTAAAGAAGTCACACGACAGCGAGTCACCCTGTCTGAAACCTCGTTTGGTATCAAACGGCTCGGAGAGGTCCTTCCCAATTCTGGCGGCGCTGCTGGTGTTCAGCTATGTCATCTTGCATAGCCGTATTAGTTTTGTGGGGGTACCAAATTCAGACATCGCGGCATACAGGTAACTCCTTTCCGTACTGTCGAATGCAGCTTTGAAATCGACGAATAGATGGTGTGTGTCGATTCTCCATTCATGGGTCTTTTCCAAGATTTGGTGTATTGTGAATATTTGGTCGATGGTAGTCTTTCCACGTCTAAAGCCACACTGATAAGGTCCAATCAGTTGGTTTACGATGGGCTTTAACCTTTCGCACAATATGCTTGCTAGAACCTTATAGGCAATATTTAGAAGACTAATCCCGCGGTAATTGGCACAGATTGCAGGATCGCCCTTCTTATGGATTGAGCAGAGCACACTTTAATTCCAATCGGCAGGCATGCTTTCATCCTACCATCTGTACGGCGAGAAATTATCTTTCGCTAACAGCTGGGATGTTCTCAACCGTTTTAGGGTTTATTTGACGTACAAGTGAGAACTTACTGTTTACCGAACCGTTATTTAGCTGGCAAATGTTGGAGAGTTGACTTTGAAGAGCCAAACCGAGTAAATTAAATGAGTATTGAGACTTATGGTAATAAACTTGCTTCTATATAATTTACATGACACACTTCTATATAATTTAGACGTTGCTAAAACAACATGGCAGCCAAAACTGTCACAGTCGGTCATCATCGACCCGTCCTTATTAGAAGACCTTTTATGTTTGTGAAAGTCTTCAAATATACCAAATTTTCTGATTGAGCTTTATTTTTGCATGTAAAGTAAGATGCCTTTGTACTAGTAGTTACATATTTACTTATACACACATCTGTTTATTCGAAAAGCAAACTTTTTCTTTCCCGAATTTATCATAATTTGTTCTGTGTCCTTTCAGTTATTACTCGAATATTTCTGGAGCCAGTACATTGGGTTATAAATTACCAATGGCATACTTTCTAACAGCTGTTGTCGTTTATATTTACAGCTTTGTGGCAACCTTAAGGAAGTAAGTATATAAATCAAATCTATACCTAGTAAATAAATTTGCTATAATAGTACAAATATGACGTGTAAGAACAAAGCCCACCAAAGCACTACTCGTCAAATGCAAATTACAACATTATTTTTACTTACCAACATTTAGAATAAGGAATAATCGAAATCAAAATAGTTTTGACGGATTCATAGATTTTACACTTTTTTCCCCCAGTTTGGGTCGAACGAAAAATCCCACTTTGACCCATTTAGAGTGCTCCAATCGAGTCCAAATGTATGACCGACCCCCACTAACTTTGGACGGCCGATCCACCCATGCCAGTGGCACACCCCCTGGGGGGCTCCCCATACAATCATTTCAAAATATCACCATTTTTGGCCTTTACATGAGAAAAGAAACTAAAAAGTTCGACCCAAATTGGGGGACATCAGAATTCGTTTTAGAGGTATGGTTCCTTCGGCAAAGTTTCTTATTTTGATCCCTAGAATATGATTTTTACAGAGCAATGGGCGATCTTTTTGCCTCCCCATAAATCGACCCGGCCTAGAATATATATAATTGGTGCTTATTGGGTATTTGGCCGCGTTTCTCCTCCTGTTTTGTGGTGTGCGTCTTGTCTTGATGTTGTCCCACAAATGAAGTGACATACAGCTTTATGCCGCCTCCGAACGGCAGATGGTATTTTATAATATTCGTCTTGGCAGAAATGCACTCGGAGGCTTACCTTTACGGTCGTCCCACAACTATTATATTTCGTTTAGGTGATACAAATATTTATTATTTTCGGTCCTTTGACATTATTTTATTACGGTATTAAAGTACAGAAAATTATTGAATTCTTTATACAAAAAGAAATCACAAAGACGGCGCAACGCGCCACTGAATTGTCACGTGCGTGTTTGTTTTTGGCATTTTTAGTTAGTCCGAAACAACAAAAGGCAGCATCCATACTTATTACCAGAGTGTAGACCTTCCTCTCATAGATATCTACGGCAAATTCCAGGCTAATTGCAACGCGATTGGAAATTTTTAAATTTAGACTAATTAAAAACTTTCGGACTTCTTTCAGTAATACATGGATTACACAGCACCACCATTTCAATTACAATTTCAATTCAAAATTACACTGTTCAACAATTTCTGTTTGAAAATATTTTTTTCACCGAATAATTTTGGCCACATTCCAAAGTCAGTGGCTATCTTCACTGTCAAGAACTGGTAACTTGCTTCAAAAGGACCAAAATAAATCAACTTCAATACGATGGGCGATGGCTCATCCCACGTTCAACGTACAGAGAAGTATGTTGGTGGTTCTTCAATGATTTTGAACATATCACATCAAACGGATGTGAATAAATAGATAAGATAATCCGTAAAGATTTCATAATCTTTGCATGGTAATAGAAAATATGGTGGAGTATCTTCGGAAGCAATCGATCAGTAATGAATTATTTGAAGTAACGATGTGGCCAACATAAAGTCCGAATTTAAATTAAATTAAAAGTGGTTGGTGTTACCTTAGAAACAGCTTACTTGCTAACTATTACGGCGGGTCGATTTAAAAATCGCTCATTGCTCTGTGAAAATCGTATTCTAGGGATCAAAATAAGAAAATTTGCCAAAGGAACCATACCTCTAAAACGAATTCTGATGTCCCCCAATTTAAAAAATCACCATTTTCGGCCTTTACATGAAAAAATCAGCTAAATGGCTATGTTTTTTCTTTATTTTTATTTATTCATAATAATATTTATTATTTATTTATAATAATATCTATTTTTTTCTCTTAAGAAATTTATTTAGTCAGAACATATGTAAATGAAGAAATTAATTTAAGTGAGTTATAGAAAAGAAACTAAAAAGTTCGACCCAAATTGGGGGACATCAGAATTCGTTTTAGAGGTATGGTTCCTTCGGCAAAGTTTCTTATTTTGATCCCTAGAATATGATTTTCACAAAGCAATGGGCGATTTTTTTGCCTCCCCACAAATCGACCCGGCCTACTAACTATGATACATTTTCTCATGAAGTAAATCAACTCAGGGAGAGAGTGGAAGAGAAATGTATGAAAATATTTCGTATATATTGAAATTGTTTGATTACGTGGCCAATTACATAAAGCTCCTAAACAACCAACGGTAAATGTACTCGTATGGCATTTTCTGCGCGCTGTTACCTATAACATAAAAGTAGAAATGAGCCACTTTGGAGGCAATAAATCAATTAAGAATTGGGTAAAACAATATTAGGCTTAGGGTACAAAGAAAAGGACTACTTCACCAATCTCATTTCAACTATTAAGAGATTTGGGTATCGGTAAAAGTAGACTGAAGCTTGCTTTTTAAAGGTCACTGGCAGTACACGAAGGGAAATGGTTGCTCTTCGGTGACAGAGTTATCCAGAATTGTACTAAATATACGACAACTGAAGTACCAACTGGGGTGGGTGGTAAATCATTAAATCCTATATGCTTGATTTTGCTCAATGTGCTGTGGCAACAAATAGTTATTGGTCTGTTAGTTTTTTAGCCCAGCTATTTCTCCAATTTGTGATGTGCGTCTTGATTTTGTTCCATTTCATGTTTTTTTTACGAGAAGCTTTGCTTTATGGAGGTTTGCCATTGTCTACCGGAGGACGACAGCTATTAGAAAAAACATTTTGTATTGTTTTTAGTATTTCGTGAACATATCTGGTTATCGACTGGGTTAGATTAAAATCGTGTAAAATTACTCGGTAACAAGGGCGATGAACAGATAGGTATGCCACAATACCCGCACTTACTTTACTGCTTTAGGAATGGGATAATTTCAAATGTTCACACCAAGAGACTACAGATCACTACATATGATGGCAGACGAAATGAAATGTTAATATAACATTAACGAGTCCAGGGGCAACTAGACAAAGCAACAGCGCCAAACGAAACAGTCTCCCTTCATACCCAAGCTGTAATGCCCTGTGGTGGCGCTCAAGTGGATGAGAAATTCTTAATAAAACTGGTTTGTCTTGGTTGCTGATGACCACTTGAGGATAATGATGTGTTCATGGACAAACAAACGCAACACCAAGGGCACATATGTATGTACATACAAGTATTCCTGAAGTATGTGGCTACACACGTATTCCCATTAGAGTTATGACAAATTAAACCAGCTTTATTTATTAAATATAATAAGGCAATAGCGCAGGAGATGTCAATTAAGGCGCATAATTAAATTATGTTACATTTGTGCCACATTCAATGTTGCAATCATCGCTCTCGACACACAAACAAAAAATCCACCCTTGGGATTAAGGCTATCTGATTACGACTTGTACTCAAAACTTTCAGATTTGCTCCATATACCAGCTAAGTAGCTGAACGAGAAGAAGAACAAAAATAGTCACGCGTGAGACATTACCACAATAAGTGGTTGTATATAATAAAGGGTATTTCAAAAGTTACTAATACCTAAGCGGTACATTTTTTTATGTCATCTCTGACATTTGTCAACTAGGCGATATACTTATGCAATCTTCCACGACAGAACAACGCATTAAAGTTACTGAAACTTATTATGAAAATAGTCGATCTTTAAGAACAACATATTGCAAAATGCGTGATTTGTTTGGTGGAAATAATCGTCCGAATGAGTCATCAATTCAAAGTTTGGTGAAAAGGTTTCAAGGACTGGTTCCGTCGAAGATAAAAAACGGAACTGGACATTCTGTTGAGAATATTGTTACTGTAGGGCAAAGTATTGCTGAACATCCTTCAACATCGATATCTAAACGCTCTCAACAATTAGGCAATCACGATTGGACTGTTTGGTGGATTTTACTTGTAGACGGGCATTCAAATAACGTAATTTTCACATATATTTTTTAAGAACCGTATCTTGAAAAAAAAATATATAAATTTAGGCATCGTCTTTTGAAGGGCCCTATATCTATCTAAATATGTATTTGGCACATAAATGAAGCTGGTTATACCAGCATGCAAGCATGTACTCGTACATATGTATGTACATATATACAATATTCGAATAGCCTCACCATGCACAGATAATCTTGTAATCCAACGATAAAATAGCTGCGTATTAACTGAACTTAAAACGTCCACTAGAATTGTGTTTATTTTGTACCACGACAGCAACACTCAAGGCACATTTTACTGCATGCGGTCTACAATAAAATTTTTACTATTGAACAATTTACTAGCTCCTTCAACAGCTACTCCGGACTTACATCTCTAACGCATTCAGAATTTGCACATAAATTGATGTCATTTCAAGATCACACAAGGGCTCCCTTCGGCTAGGTAGGTATTACGTGCTCGGCATTAAGTGTCGTTGGTCATGATGAGAAACAGAAGAACTTGCTCTTATGTGTAGGTATATGTGTGTATGTGCATTGCCATTTTGCTAGCAGAAATTTTATTTATTAAACATTTGTGAGCTGTATGGAAATGCAGTACCTATGAATATATTTACCAGTATAATACAAAAGGAATAACTAAGTGCCTCTAAATAGGTGTACTGCTTATTCACAGGCATGTTGTATGTGGATTCGCATATATTTTCCTCATAATATATATCATTTTGTTCTCCTCTTCTTATTTTGTCCTTCACGACATTATCAACACAATTGATTGGGAAATCTTGCTACATCTACATTTAGTAAGCGTAATTTGCTCTTGGGTTTATTGTACCCGGATGCCAAAAACACAGTGGAACAATATGCAAAAAATGCTTAATTCCCGAGGTGAACTAACAATGTCGATATATATGGTTTGACAGCTGAGAATGGCAAACTGTGCTGACATTTCTGTTCAGTAAAGTTTGTGAAGTTCATTTAACGCTTCCGAATTGAATAAAATAAATCTGTTCGGGAAGATCGTACAGCACTGGCGGCATCATCGGCCCTTATTTCTTTCGAAAAGAGGAAGGAGCTGCCGTTACTGTGAATGGCGAGCGCTATCGAGCCATGCTGACTGAATTTTTGTTTCTAAAAATTAGTCAGCTAAGCAACGATGACATTTGGTTCCAACAAGACGCCCCAACTTTATTAGAAAAAGTAGTCAAATCTTGGACTGATCGAATTGACCAAGTAACTCATAGTCCACGGCGAGCATATGCCGGATATCATTAGATTATAATATAAAAAATCATTCAAATATTATTTCTGCTTTTAACTATCATTTTAGGTTGTCAAACTCTTAAAAAAACACCCAATATTATTTTTATAGATTCTGAAAAATAAGAAGGCATATGTTTTATTGTAATTTCTTTAATTTTATGCCCCTCAAAGTTTACAGTTCTCATTTGATATGGCGCTCTGAGATATTTTGGTGAAAACCATATCTGAAATCATAAAAACTATTTTAATATTTAAAAATCTGGTTTCGAAATATTTCTTAAATTTTAAATTTGGGAAAAAATAAATTCATCTTTTTTCTCGGTAGATGGCAGTAGTGATCTCGTAAAGTATAGATCAAATAATTTAAAGTTTATGCTTTATGGTGACATTTCACATTAAAGAAATCCTTTTGCTATTTTTTGTCTGTTCCAGTCCGTTCTGAGTTACAGGATGTTGACAATGGAAGTCAACAAAGAGAAAATTCAGTCGATTTTACAGTTTGTCTTTGATAAAGACGAAAATACAAACCAAGTCGAACTTTTAGTGTATTTTGTGGGGACGCAAAAAAATCGCCCATTGCTCTGTGAAAATCATATTCTAGGGATCAAAATAAGAAACTTTGCCGAAGGAACCATACCTCTAAAACGAATTTTGATGACCCGCCTACTGTTTATGGTGCTGATACTGTAACTGCTAATCACGTTCAATTTTGGTTGCGTCGATTCCATTCAAACATTTTTGATGTTAAAGAAAATGTTGATAATGTCGATAAAATCACAGAAATAATCGAAGTTGGCCGGCACGTTTGTAGTCATAGCTTCGCCCAGATGTTAAAGGTCGACCGTAAAACAGTGTTCAACCATTTGCACAAAAATTGTACGTAAAAATAATGGATTTCTTTTTACCCAAACAAATATTTTAATTCATGAATATTATTTTCTTCTTCGTAATCTCTAATTCAAAGGAAACTTTCAAAATAAATTATTTAATTTATTTCACGGATTATTAAAAAAAGTACACTAAGTTTACTTAGTGCACTATCCACGCTATCGCGCCAAAGATAAACGACTATATGATACCAGAAATTGAAGGCCGTGATTTTCACAACATTTGATTCCAACAAGATGGCGCTACTTGCCCTACAGCCCCTGAAACAATTGATTTACTGTCCCGTCGTTTCGGTGAGAAAGATTTTCTCTCTTCTCGGAGCAGCCGATTAGCCACCAAAATCGTGTAATATCACGCCTTTGAATTTTTATTTGTAGGGGTATGACAAGTCTTATGATTTGTGGATGAACCTGTTTCATTGAAAAATTGTGGATAAACCAGCTTCAAAAATACTAAAGTTATTCATGAGATACCGAACAAATTCCTCCAGAGAGCCATTCAAAATTAGTGTTTACGGATGACCGAATTACAGCGCAGTTGCGACCAACATTTGAAAGGGATTATTTAAAAAAAAAAAATGTCATTAATGATTCTACACAAAAACAATAAAGATTGCCCAATCAATTTGAATTTTCGCTATTTTATTTCGCTATATTAAATCTGATTCCTCTAAATTGATCATCCTTTATATTCCTTAGCTATACTAAAGTTTTTTTACAGAGAAGTATCTAAATTCGTACGATATTTCTTAGACTTTTTTAAACGATTTTCTATCAAATTGATTAATTATTTATGCAATCATTTATGTACAAAGAGCATTTTAGAATCAGGTGATCTCAGCTGTGGGTATTTTTTGACGACCAGCTGAGAATTTTGTTTACTTATGGATCTGTACAGTGATTCTGGCTGAGCTTCATGGTCCAATTAATTTAGCAGTGGCGTAATTTTCTAAGAATAAAGATTTGGTGGCCTTCTTCGCCTATTACCTATAACAAAAAATTTTAAGGTAAAGAAAGAAAATAAAATTTCAGAAAAAACTGCATATTCCATATTCTGCAAAGCACTTCTTCTATCAAGCATTCATTTGACCTATTTTTTACAAAGTAGGTGCATGGATTTTGACAGGTAAAATAAATTCCAACTCATATATCAGATGACATCTTATTCTTCCCACTTGGCGTTGTAAGCCTACCACCTGTTTTCAACAAATTATTGGCGGAAGCTCAAAGCTTGACGATAAAGTTTGGCGTCTACTGTAGGAAACCAAAAGTAAACTTTTCGACTCGTCTTCCTAATCACTGTAGCGTATTTCAGACTAAAATTATAGTCATTAATGTGGTGGTATGCCAAAAGGTTTAGATACTTTGACTAATCGTTCTTGAGTTATACTAACAATCTTGGAGACCAGATCAATGGGTTTGCTCTTAGAACAAATTGGTTTAAAGAGGAGTAGCAGTTGCACTGCTACTGTAATATCACAATGGATCGGCAATGATCTAAGTGAGCCGCGGTAAAAACCCGCTGCCAACTTCTACCTACTTACCTACCTACTGATTTTTAATGCGGTGAAATGTACAAGTCGGAATTTTTTGAAAAAATGTTGTCCTAATAATGTTGGGAAGCAAAACATAATCAAAAGAATAGAGGTACAAAAGCAGTATTGCATTGCATTGCCAAAGGCAAAAAATCGAGAAAGCACGATGCAAGAAAACAAATAAGCAGATACGTGAGCGCGCTTTTTCTTATCTTTACTTTAACTGCTTATTCCCGCTAAAATTAATAAAATTTGCAAAAAATAAAAATAAAATAATAATAAAAATCACATAAATCGAAATGAAAGTACGAAATAAAATTGTGGACACTTACGCATTGAAAAAAATGTCCTACTGGCAACAGGCCAAACGTTAAAAAGTCAGTGCGAAAATTTTATGATTGATTACCTCCAGATCAGTTGAGTGCATTGTGATTGATGATAGAACTAACGTCAAAATGCACTCTAGAACATTACCAGATCCATAGTGTTATATAAAAGAGAAAAGTGATACAGAGGACGAATCAGTATCATGCATAAAAGTGAAAAAATATATCCTTATAGTAAGCTATTTGTCTTCGCATCATCTTCAGAATATTCTGGCCGAACACCATCAGCAACGACGCGCTGTGGAAATCAACGAATTAGGAACCCTACCTATGGCAAATCAAAAGCAGAGAGCGGTGATGGATAGGTCACACGCTAAGAAAACCATTAGATAGCATCGCAAGAATGACACTGGGCTGCAACCCGAAACCCGTAAGGGAGCAGAGGCCGAGGTTGGCCAAAAAATACTTGGCGAAGGTCGATCAGGCGTGAGCTGGCAGATGTCGACATCTCATCAGACGGCGGAAAAAAACAAACCAGAACCGTGTACGATGGCCTTGTTGAGACCCTATGCTCCCGAGTGGAGTGATATATATTATTATATGGAGCTATTGATATTATAACCTGAAATAGTTTAAAGAAAACTGGATTCATCTTTGCGGTATGACACAAACCGATGTTTGCAGAACGTGAAGAGAGGGATAAAGCAAAGGGTTCAGCAGAAATTAATAGAATATTTTTTTAATTCTTTATCTAAAAAATTAATATTATTTACTTATTGCTATCAACAAAAAAGTTTCTACGGAAAAATAAATTCGTTACTTTATTACCTAAACAATGTGCGCAGTTTGTTTTCGGAACAGTCCTTAAGAAGTTTACTCCAATCGCATATGTCAACTCACTTTGCCATTCTCAGCTGTCAAACCATACTTATCGATATCTAAAGTTCTAATGCAGGTAAAAAACACCCGATTCAGGTTCGTTGCCAAATACGGAATTCCAAATTTTCCAATTCTCATAATTCTTGTTAATGTTCAACAGAGTCTTGCGAAATCCTACTTTTTTATTTGTTTCCAAGATAGTATATTTTTCACTCCGGTGGATATAGTAAACATAACAAACAAAGCATATGTCCTGGTTGTCCAGATTACTATGTCTTGCTTCAATGCCTTATGCTGCAAGTATGCAAGCCTAAAACCTAAAAATGTCCTAAATGTATTTGTCCTGATGGAATCTCTTTACACTGTTAAAAAATGTCGACACATTTTCATCTTGGAAAGATTTTCAGAAGAGTTTATGCAGTACGAACCAAATAACGAAATAAAAAACTACCAAATGTGTGTCGAGACACAAAAGTATCTACTGGTGGAAATGATTTCATCTTCCTTTTGACTAATATAATTTTCACGAGTGAAAACTTCGTAACATTTGTAACAAATGTCTTGAAAACTGGAAATTTTTTAATTCTTAGAATGGCCGAGAACTCAAGAAATTCCAAACTCTCCTTAAAAGACGATGAATGCACTTTTACTTGGAAACTTTTCACTGGTTGGGATTTCATGATTGGTAAGTTGAAGGATAAGAAAATCTTATGCAGTTTTAACTTCTCCATTTTCAATAATAAAAATCGACTTTGTAAACTCATTCAAAAACTCACAATTTATACTATCAAAATTTTCTAACAATTATAAAAATAGGCCACGCAGAAACCGCGCACAACAGAATCGCATCCGTAGTAGTTGGTTTCAAAGAGGTACTACTCGAAGAGGCCGAAAAGAAGAAGGATAATCGCAAGTGAGACAAATGCATTTTATAGCATTTTAAAATATGTGGTATTTATAACATTTTATTCTATTTCACTTAATTTAAACTCTCTGCTTTCATTCCTCAGTTGGCGCATAATACTGCAACGTATATTGGTGAATGTGGTGGTGATGGGCCTTTTAGCTGCCTCGGCATACACTGTTGTGAAATTGGTTAATAAGTTAGTACAGTTAACCGCTGAATTTTTATCACAATGCGTTTTATTATGCATCATGCGTTCGATATTTATACCAAATTGAAAATTTCAATGCTATGCTATGCTTTTATTATTCGCAAAAATAATTTTTTTTACGCTTTCCGCACACAGCTCGGAGCAACTGGCGCGTAATGGCAATTTGCTGAGTCGCAATGCGGTTAACATCACCATCACGCTTTTGGCGTTTTTTATGCCAATGATATTTGACGCACTGGGATTATTCGAAAATTGGCATCCGCGACAACAGTTACGCTTGCAATTGGCACGGTAAGATAACTGTTCCTTCTTATGCACACATACATTAGGTTCCTCCTTATTTTTTCGGACTAAACATTTCACAAGAAGAAGTTCTCGATATTTGACTTCCATTGAACTTATGTAACAGAGGCAAAGTTAAGCCATTTGTTCTGCTAGCTCGCATATTATTAATAAATTTAAAACAAAATGCAATTTATTCCAAATAATTATAAATAACATTGAATAACTTTGAAAAAAAAAAAACAGTCTAACGGTTAGACGCGATAGAAGTGAGAGAGAATGAGACGAAAGCAGCATTAGGAGCGGGATAATTATAGGTTCATTATATTATAATAATAAAGTTCATATTTTATTTTCTTCATATAATTTTTTTTCTGTCGATATTCACGACACTTTTCTGCATTATTTTTCGGTATAATTGCGGCAAATATTTAAAAATGAAAATATTTACGAATATAAAAATACGGACGCAATACAGCACACGCGGTTGCTATTATGAGCGTCGTAACGCGTATATTACACAGACGTACTAACATACACACAAACATTCGTAGTACGCTTGGTCTAAGCAAGTATTAGGTAGTGTAGTATAGGTATACATAATGCCTTCTCGCTCACCGTGGCTCCGTAATACGCAGGCGCGCAAACATACATACGTACTAGCATACATACAAACATACATACGTATGACGCTTGAACTAAACACCAAGCAAGTAATAGGCAGTGTAGTATACATACTACAATACTCACTATACTAGCGTGGCTCAGCAGTACGCAGCCACACACATATACGTATATCAACATATACATAACGCTTCGTAGCCAAGAGTGGGGAGGCTACGAAGCAGCGCACAAAAAGGAGACGGAGAATAGGGAACGCTGTATAACTGTGTTCTATCTCATTCATGTATGTCTCTTTTTAGTGTCGCTTTTTCGTTTCATCGAGTCTCAAATCACTCCCAACGATTCTAAAGAAGTTTTCACTTCAAAAACTGATTTGTATAAGTGAGGTATTTTTATTTGGTTTGATTATTTACAATTTATTAAAACTATTTTTTGAATACAATATCAATGAAGTGGTCACCTTTATTAGCAATCACAAGCTGCGATTTTTTTTCTGCGTTTGTCATCACCTTATCAAGCATTTCGGGCATAAACCTTACTTTTCAGAGAACCTCACAAACTGAAGTCCAGGTCAGTCGATATCGCCTCTTTTTGACACTAGACGTCCCGGGAATTTTCGTTGCAGAAATTCAATTGTTGCATTTGCAGTGTGGCATGGCGCACCGCCTTGTTGAAACCAGTAACTGTCTAAGCCTTTCCCATGCATTTACGGGCAGACATATATGGCCCAATGATGGTTTTGGCGCAAATGCCGGCCCAAACACATTACTTTCCGATCATGCAATGGCGTTTTATGGATCTCGTGTAGATTCTCAGTTCCCCAAATGCCGCAATTTTTTTTATTCACGCTGCCAGAAAGGTTAAAATGTGCCTCGTCAGGCATTAAAATTTGCTTCCAAAAATTGGGTTCAGTGTCAACCATTCGAGCGACAGTTTGGCCCTATTCCAAGAGACGGCAATGGTCTGTCGGCAATATTCTTTGTGTCAATCGCACTTTATACGGAAATAAATTTATATCATCCTTTAAAATGCGTCGCATTGTGGTTTCGCTGACGCCAAAATGCTGAGCGCGACGACGATACGACACTGATGGCTCCTGGCCAACGCTTTCCCTCACTGCTTCAACAAGTTCATTGGAACGTCTTGATCGTTGATAAACGGCATGTTGACGATCTCCTACTATCCCGTATTCAAATTCGACACCAAATGACGAATAGTATTGTCAGACGATGCCTATTTGCCGCGATACTTTTTGCGATATGCGCGTTGTGTTAGAACAATAGAACGACTATTATCGATGTATAACATCACTGTTTCAGCTCGTTGTTTCGTTGTAAAGCGATCCATTGTTGAAATGTTTGTTGAAGTCGATCGGTTGGTAAATGACAAAGTTATTCAGCGTTTATATACCTACGTAAAAGATGGCGCACCCTGTAGGCGCAAAAATTAATAAACATCGTTAATAAAACAGAAATAAAAAAAATCCTCATATTTTTCACTCCAAACTTGTTTCTCAATCCCATAAATAAATATAAGTCATATAGAGTATCCTCAAACTTCGGCCAAATGGGTTTGTGTGAGGCAGTGGCGTAGATAGGGGGGGATCAAGGGGATCAATCCCCCCCATGAGAAATTGAAACTAAAATTTTTGAAAAATTGTACTTATACATGTACATATATGCGTCCATTTCTCGAAATGCCTTCAACCTTTTTGCAGTATGACATCATTTAAACCACTTTAAAATGAGAAAGAAAAAATCTTTTTATAATAGTTTTGAATTTGAACACAATGGAATTCAGTCGAAGAAAATGCTCTCGATGAAAGTGGAGAGAGTGTTATAAATAAAATTGACATCGGAAATTTTGTCGACACACGTTTGAATGATTCCCAAAGGTTTGATTTATTAAAAAATGTTTGGGTCCCATCTAAAAATTATGAGTTTCCGTTGCTGCAAAAGTTTGAAGCTCGAGGATTAAAGTTTTGTTATAAATGGCTGGAAGAATTTTCCTGGCTTACCTACTCAGAATTACACCAAGGGGCATTTTATATTTCGTGTGTAGCATTTGCTAAAAGTGGTGGCAAGGGACCGCAAACTTTGGGTCATGTCTACAATTTTTTGCATATCCCTAAAAGAAAAGCCATTTTGGAAAACACGATTGAAGAACCTGATGAAACTCTACGAACGAAATCTTTGAAAAGATTGAATCTGACTCGATGGGTTTCGAAGTATGAGGCCGTCAACGACTTTTTTGAGTTATTCCCGTTTGTTTACGAAACTCTAGATGCAATGAGAACCTCGGGAGAAGACACCAAAAATCTGAAAAACGCCATGGATTTCGAAGTTTTAATATGTTTACATATTATCAATGTAATTTTTCAACTTTCGTTGCCTTTGCAAAAGGTTAATTTAGATTTGGTCCAAGCCATGGATCTCGCCAACGATTTGCGTGAGGAAGTAAAAAAGATTCGCGCCAAAGAAGACGCTTTTTCTGCAATTTACGAAGCTTCGAAAAAAATTGCTGAAAATCTTGACATTGAGATCAAACACAAAAGAATAGCGCGCAGGCAAAAAAATTGAGCAAATCCTGAAGTTTAAATCACGGAAGATTATTTTCCGGTGACAGCGTTCAATCCTTTTCTAGATTTTTACATCATGGATCTTGGGGAAAGATTTACCAAACATGAAAATATATTAGAAGGATTTTCGGCCCTATTCAAGCATGATTTGAACGAAATCGACAAAGTAGCTGATAAATTCATCAAAACAGTCGAGTTTTACCAGGAATTTTTCACTGCGGGGCCACATGGTGGTCTTGTCGAATTAAAAATGTGGAAGAGATATTTAATTCGTAAAGGCGATATCAAACCTGGAAACTCATTGTGTTGCTAAGGATATTAGCTACTTTACCAGTATCAACATCTACTGCGGAACGCACTTTCTCTAGTTTGAAACGGATAAAGACGATTTTGAGAAATACGACAAAAGAAATAAGTTTCTTTAAGATCTTAATCTTTTCTCTAAGATCTATAAATTTTATTACAAAATTAGACATTTATTTTTGTCTCTTTTTTTTATTGTAGGATCGCTTGAACGGATTGACTGCTCTAGCTATTCATCATGATATTCCAATCACATCTGATGAATTCATAGATAAGTTATCGAAAAAATTCCGAAAACTTGATTTTCTTCTTTAATTGATGCAAGAATTTTTTGCATATTGAGGCCATCCAAGTGAAAAAATTTATCCATAATTTTTTGTTTGTTTATATAGAGTATGGTAAGTGATTCCCATGATTATGGAAAAAGAAAACCGATAAAAATATATTGAGTGTAAAAAAAAATATTGCCAAATTATATCCCCCCCATCACAAGAAGCTATCTACGCCACTGGTGTGAGGCTATCATTCGGTACGGTCCGGGATCGAATGCTCACGCTTTATGGGAAAATTATAGAAAATGCATTTTTGCATTTAATTATTACAAAAATGTATTGATGCTAATTATATTTTCTAAACATTTTTATACCAGAGCCCACTTGTGCACAAAGGTATTCTCATTTTTTTCACATAACGGTTGTATTTAACAGTAGAAAGAAATTGAGAAAGATATAAGCAGATTTATACCAAAATGCTCAGAATTATGAAAGGGGTCTCTTATTGAGCAAAAATTAATACAATACATTCCAATGACTCTTTGTCAAAGGTATTGAAAATAAGCGAATAGGTCAATGACCACGCCTACTTGGCTAATAAGGCTAATTTTCAAAAAATATTAATGTATCTCTGTTATTAGTAAAACAAAATTCATCAAATGAGGAGCCCTAGAAAATAAATGCGACGAAAGTAAAATTTTTAAAAATAGACCATCTCGATAAACAACTAAAAAAATCCGTCCAAGGTTAGTGCACGTATTGTCATTGCTCTCCACTTATCTGTCTGATTTTGCCAGCTCCAACTTTCATTGTCTGTGAGTTTGTTTGATTCCAAAAACTAAGAGCTAGCCCAAATCAAGATTTATTAAAATATTCGGTCCGTACAGAATTTAGCACTTCTATACTCGTTTTAAAATATTTTTGTAATTCCACATCAAAGCAACATTGCGATTAGTCAAATCCAAAGCGAAAATGAGCTAAATGGGGCTTTCGACTCCCGTCCCAATCGACTCTTAATGCTTGGTTTTATTTCCTACCTCTGGATTTAGCGATTCAAGAGGAGGCAGCGCATGCGATGTGTTGACTGCATTTTTATGGATTATGGTACGTCGATCAGAGCCAGGACACAGACAGTTGTTTAAAAGGTTATCAGAGCACTGGCCTATGTTTTTGCACGTAATGTAACGGATACACGGAATTTATTTTGGAGGAAAGTACGTCGTTAGTTTAGCTCCAAAGGGCGTAGAAACCACTCGCACCTCTTCTAAAATAGGAGGAAAAGCTGGGTCAAACATGCAAAACTGGTATGAACGCAAATTATATATGGCCGCAACGATATATATATATATACATCAGGCACATCAAAGCTTTCAATATAGGTTAAAAGGTCTTATCAGACCGAGAAGGAGATAGCCACGAGCTCTGATAGGATTAATTATGGGACGGCATATAGTCCACCATAGGCATCATCGACGAGTCACTGTAGGTATACCTCTTGTTTGGAGAATGAATATAGTACAGGACATTTTCTCTACTGCTGCCCTTCTTTCTCTACGACTCCAGTGGTACATTGTCAATGTACATTAAGGCGAGCTACATTCTTTTTCCCTCGAGATTCATAAAAAATCGTGGGAAGTTTGCTGAGCAGTAATGAATACCTACGCCACCTGCCCTCCCCACCCATTAACTCCTCTCTCTTGGCCTTAGGTACAATGGTCCACATTACCTGAGTGCTTCGCCATTCATAATGACATTCTATTCCGAAGGCAAAGTATTCGAAAATTATCTAAAATGTATATTTCCTTTAGCATGTGTGAATTAGCTAGAAAGTTTCTATTTCAAATTGAATGTTCAGAAAAGTAAAGCAACTCGAGGAAAAATACGATTTAAATTAAATAAATTTCAATAAAATTATTTTTTCACAAAATTTTTCTCCCCATGCCAGCATTATGATACTCAACATGCTCAACTTGTATTCGCTGATGTTCTCCTTCATCTATAATATAAACAGCAAGGAAGGACCCTTGCAGATGCTCAAGGAGCGTTACGATAACTCAACAAATGAAATGAATGAGTTAACTCAATTAATTGAGGGCCTAAAAAATAGCGGCAATAATAACACGGCGATGGGCCTGGCGCTCACCAATTTCAATGCAACTAGCAGCAGTCTACTAACTACCACCACAGCTGCCATAACCACACTTTACGGCTGGGCAACACGTCTGAAATGCCGTAATATCACAGTGAAATGCTCAAAACCAACACGTATCAACATTCGAAATTTCGCAACCGCAACCACATTGTTGCTTATCAATCTAACCACCTCCACGATGATGCCACACACAACCAATGAGCCAAGCACTTGGCCACCCATGTTAACTACTCTAGCCAGCACAATACCATCTACAACAGAAATCGATACAACAACAGCTTCGACCCAACCACCAGAAACAACATTGTCCACAAAAGTGGATTACACTGACACAAGCGGAAACACCAACACACAAACGGAGACTACAGAATCATCTACTACGCCACAGTCCACGTCAACTACTACCTCCGCGCCAGGTAGTGATAGTTTCTTCGATTATATGGATTATTTTGTGGGCATGCCACTCGAGCTTAGTGATTCGTTGGAGGAGATGGTTAGCGCCACAGAGACGACGCGTAGCAGTTTAAGCGGAGCGACTGAAAATGTGCGCCGTACCAGAACATTGAGCCGCAAACCTAGACAAGCTGTACTGTCAAGTGCGGATGAGACGACACAAAGATCAGTGCGAGGAAGATACAGTCGACGACGCAATGAACAGCGCGGACAAAGCAGCGGAGAAAATGAAGACTACACCGACAGCAGCGCAACGACGACTACTATAGCAGCACCGTCAACATCTACGCCAATCGACGACTTCAGTAATGCAATCCCGATTTTAATTAATTCACAAGAACAAGATGAAGTATTACAGTCACCACAAAATGAATCATTACCGGCGTTACATGTCAATACAAAATTACTGGATGAAGTGTTGGCTTATTTCACAAGTTCAACATCAACCGTTGAGCCGCCGACCACAAGGCTACCACCCACCAAAATAACAGACCCAACGACAACAACAGCAACAACAACAACTAATACAGAGCTTCCATATAGCAGCACACCGTATTTCATAGCCGAAGATGACATACTCGACGAATCCTCAGACACCGTCAATTATGACGCTAATGAAATCGATGATGAAAATTTCGAAACTTGTATTCGCACCATTTGCGATCCATATCCGGACGAAAATTACAGTAGCACTGAGATAGATATAACCACTATACCGACCACAACCACATTGACACCGATGGAGACTTATGAAGTGAAATTGAATAGGGTGAAGTCGGATATACAGGAGGTACAGCGCAATTTGACTAGCATGTGCTGGGAGACGTCCCTGGGTCAGGAGCTCGCAAAGGTTATCGTTTCAGATGGGGTAAGTAGGTGGAAGAATATTTTTTTAAGTATTTAGTATATTTTAGCAACTTGTCTCTCCTACCAATGTTCCATTATTTGGGTATGCATCAATCCAATAAACCAAGAGCTACTTCCTTTTATCAATAGCTACTGCTTTTATGAAATATGTGTTATGAATATCGTGAATTATGAAGCTCTTATTTTCAAACAAAAATTTGCGAGCAGAATATTGCTTTTCAACTGTAGACAGTTTTATCTTATTTACCACGATTCGATCTTAGCATAACCAGAGGAGGGTCTGAGGTCTCCCATGAATAACGCTCTTGCAGAATCGGTACCCACACCATTAGGTGCAGTCAAGAGTACAATTTCCCAAAAATACCTCCGAATCGCGGACTGTAGGTGGAAAGTCCAGACGAAATGCAAAATTAGCAGAACGTTATGGCCCACCTACAACCTCAAGCAATCGTCGGCATTAATAAGAATGAAACGACGGGACGCCTGGAGACTAACGGCAGTCATAACTGGCTTTTGGTCTATCGGAGAACAAGCAGCCAAAATAGGTATCCCTCACAATACATACTGTCACTATTGCAAACAACCGGAGAAAAAGGAGACAATCTTCCATTTCCTCTGTGAATGCCCTACCCTATGGAAGGACAAAATGTTAACCCTGGGCCAACCGCTGTTCGAGAATCTCGAACAACTATCTGGCTTAGACGTTAATAACCTAATAAGGTTCCTTAACCGCACAGACTGGATATAGTTATGCTGTAAATAACCGCTAAACAAGTTGGTAACGAGGATGTGGCAACAAAATGGTGCGGAAACGCTAGTTGGATTCTGGAAGAATCACCACTTTAACCAACCAACCAGCCAGGGTCTGAGGTATCCAACCTGAGGCACGTTCGATGTAAAGCTCCACGGGTTTTTCACGCAAATCAACGACTTAGTATCACCGAGTACTTTCATTAATAAACACATATGTAGATAATTTATTTGAGGGTATTTCGAGAAATGCAAATATCAGCATTTAAGTTCAATTGCCAATTGTTCAGTAATTGAATTGAGATCGAAAATGATGATTGGTTAACTTTAGACATCAATGACTCCAATTAAACATTGTTGAGATGTAAACGAATTTCTTTCGCAAAACACAAGCTCCTTGCATATTGTGTAAAGTGTTTGCTGGGCATTTTTTACTGATCACGGGTTCTATATATATGTATATATAATTGGCCGAGTTCCTCAAATGGATTGACCCAATTTTTTACGGATTGTTCAAATTTTCAAACTTTGGGCTAAAGTGCAAATAATTTATCAAAAATACTATATATGAAACGACTTGAAATATAATTTCTATCGTCAGGCTTTTGTAGTAGAATTTAAGGAACTTTGAGTATCCCTGTGGTGTGACTTGGTATTGCTTCGAGTCCTTGCTGCAAAAGCTGTCTGTAGGATGAAGTGGAATCATCTCGGAACCTTCTCCTCCACTATTCTACTACACTATTCTTTCAGTTAATATTGTTTTGATCTGTTCCACATCTAGGTTTTTTTTTACCCAACTCAGGCATTATAATACAATTTTTTTTTTTGGGTTTCATGTTGCGCTAAATTTAACCAATGTAAGCAACAAAACAAACTTTACTACTTGTATTCAAGCCGATAATTCATTTCTAACTTTAAAGTGTTCTTCAGTGGTTTTCCTAATTGCCTGTCAAAAATAAATTTGCTAATTTCGAAACTACAGTAAAGATGGAGTAAAAATCTACAATTTTGTCCAACTAATTTCCAGGTAGTAATACTGGTGAGCATAAGGAGTACCTCTCCTTAATTACATCTCTGTTTTTGAAAAATGCTCTTTCACCAAAAAAAAAATGCAATCGAAGGCATTTCATTGCTTACCGACCACGGTTGCTGTTGGAAAAATCTGTTTTTTTCTGCATTTTCATCTTTCGAGTCCATCAGAGGTTTTGACTTTAAAACATACTTCCCGTATCTACTGCGTATATATGTATTTCAAAAGCACCCGCTAACAGCGGCCTTCATTTGGTAAGATTGAATCAAGGATGATAGATTACATGGTTTTCATCCAAAGATGATAGAATACAAGATTGCGTCTTCTGAATTCACTGTGTCGTCAGAGTTCATGAACAAACGAACAAACAGGAAGTGGAATTACTGGTTTGTGAAGAAGAAAAGTAGGCGAAAGCAATGGAAACAACCACATAAGAAATTATATGCATCTACACTCACTTTCTTGCCACGGCATCAGCCACAAAAAACGGAAAACCGCATTTCGAGATTTCATATTGTATTAATTTGTTTTTTCACAATTTAAAACGCGGCACTTCGTTTTCATTAGTGTGCTTATTTTAAATCTCACAAATCACAATATTACCAAGCCATGAATTTTCACAAGCATATAATTTCGCCTCCTTTCGTATGTTTTATTGTCTTGTTTTCTATTGGTAAGAGATCTGACGTCAAACTTGTCAAAATCGCGAAGCAAAATCGTACAAGCAAATTCAGCTGTCACATCATCGGGTACTCATCTGCAGAATATATATATATGTAATTATAATTGGCGCATATAACCTTTCTGGGTGTTTGGCCAAGCTCATCCTGTGGCATGTGCCTTGATGTTGTACCACAAATGGAGGGACTTACAGCTTTTTCATGGCAGAAATACACTTGGAGGTTTGCCATTGCCTGCCGAGGGGCGACCGCTATTAGAAAAATGTTTTTTTTTTATTAATTTTGGTTTCACCGATATTCGAACCAATGTTTTCTCTGTGAATTCCGAATGGTAATCACGCACCAACCCATTCGGCTACGGCGGCCGTTTTAATGTCAAAAATGTCAAATAGAATCCCACTTGTAAGGCCAGAGTAACCCTTCAATAAAATCCATGTAAAAATAAATTATATTCAGTAGAATAGTTTTGTCATAAAGACCTAGAAAATATATATATGTCCAGGCAAGTGAATGTCTCATTCCGGGTAAATATTGAATTAATTTTGCTCTTTGTATTATCATATTTCGAACAACTACTCGTAGTTAGGCTACGTGTTCCGAACTCTTAAAGGTACTTACTCTACATTTATGCTACGCACCGCTGGCTTGACTGCAATTATTCACACACACACAAATACGAGTATGCAAGTATGGATTCACGCATACCTACATAGGTCCCCGTTGTGTTGAAAGAAACTGCACTGTGGTGTGAAATAAGTACTCGTATGCAGTTGAAACTTTGTTAAAACATACCATCCATCAGCTCACTCAAGTGTATATACACACTTATATATGCTTACGCATATGAGCACACACCAAGGAGGATTGCAGCTTTTTCGCATAATTAGCTACTTAAATTTTCCTCGTGTCCTGATTATAAGGTAAAAAGTTAAGGACTTGTTCAAAAGTGAAGTGTTACAGAACTTTACAAAACGCGGTCTACCAGTAAGTGTTGAGGAATTAAAATCTTTATAATACAATAAATTAAGTAAAAATAAAATTGAAAATATACGAAAATTTAATATGAATGTGATTGTGTGTTCTAAGCCACAAACAAAAAGGTTTGTTTTTTATATACGCATACCTGCCCATGGTGGTGGGTATAAGTAAAAAGTGCTAACAATTTTTCACTAGAAGTAGGCCAGTCGTCGGAAACGTTGATAAAATCATGAAAACCATGAAGTTGAACTGGCATGAGAGATCCATTGCCCAGAAACTGGAGGTTAGCTGGAAAATCATTTCCAACTATTTACGTAAGGCTGGTCGCAAGCAAAAGCTCCAAGTATTGTTGCAACCTAAATCAGCGCAAAATAACCTTTTAAGCCGAATTACAGTTTGCTATATTTCGATGAAACGTAATGAAGTCGGTCAACTTTTGAATCGGTTGATAGTTGAGATTAGATTGAAGTGAAAGTCCTGCATCCAGTAGTACACTTAGGCTGTTGTAGCACACCTTTTACTAAACTAATCTCCTTTCAATGGCCGCCATAGCCGAATGGTTTGGTCCGTGGCGACCATTCGAAGAACGTAGATTCGAATCACCGTACATGAAACACCAAAAATGAAGAAAGAGTTTTTCTAATAGTGGGCGCCCTTCGGCAAACAATGGCAAGCATCCGAGTGTATTTTTGCCATGAAAAAGCTCCTTATAGGAAACCATTTACCGTTCGGAGTCGGCTTAAAACTGTATGCCGCTCCATTGGTGGAACAACATCAAGACGCACGTCACAAATAGGAGGCAGAGCTCGGCCAAACACCTAACAGAAGTATACACGCCAATTATTTATTTATTTATTTATCTCACTTAAATCCATATAGTGTTCCTGTTAAATCTTATCAGCACCCTCATTCAATATGCTCCATCTTATTTAGAGTGGCTAAGCATGCTTTTCGAAGATTCCGAAGCCCATTTCTGTACCATAGTGTCAGAGAATATGCGAGATCGTTTCTTAATCTTCAATATTTTTACACCTTCTTACAGCATCTTAAGAATGATACGTCCATCTTTCTTGGAAGCTTACCCATTAAACAATGTCCAGCAGTGCGCACTCCAATGATAGTAGATACGTCCGTTTTTTACAGTGTACACTCTTCAGCTCATTTCCAATCAAGTTTCAGACAAGTCTGCGTTGAATTAAACGAGCTATGATTTTTTCTCAGCTTTTACCAGTTTTCCTTCTAAACTTTTTTTCCAAATACCATAGCTGTTTACAGCAGCACCTTATTTACAGGAAAACTCTGCTTAGTTTAACCTTGCTTTGTAAGCTCATTTCCCATACATTTCCAGTCGCAACGGTCCGGCTTCCAGCTGAATGAGAGTATGTACTGCTAGACTATCGCCTGCAGATATCGGTAATAGGTCAGAACCAGTTTGGAGCTTAGGGCTCTATTCACCGCCTGGCTGCCACTTAATAAGAAAATATTTTTTCTTACGCTTTCATTTCCAATTTATTTCACAGTCTCAATAATGGCAGATACTACAGCGAGCAAACCGCTATACCAATCAAGTAATCAGAAATAGTGGCGTAGGATTCGCGTGCTTGTACTTACCAGTCGGAACACACCTTACCAAGTCTTTGAACGGCGCAGCCGAATAGTGAATTATTCTCCACCTCCTCTTGGTCCAGAGTAAACTTCATACCTAAATATTAATGTTTCTAGACCACCGTTACTTTTTCACATATATAACGTAAACTTCTCTGCTAATCGTCTCTAAAACCGGTCAACGGATTTTCAATTGAGCCGTAAATTTCGTCTGCTTCTACCAGTGGATGTTCAACCTAGCCTGAAGTTCTGCTGAAACTCTCCAAGCTGTACAATCTCTACATAGTTGAAGATCTAATAGAACTCTTATCAGTATAAACATTTTTTTTAGGTAGCAAGGATTTTCGATTGCCTTCGTCAGCCAATACATCACCACCTCGTTCGTATTATTAGCACAACAGAAAAGCGCTTAAAATCCACTTTGCCATGAATACTATTTATGAAAATTCTATTATTTTGAAATAGGCGCAGCATATTCCAGCTCAAGGGTGCCACTTTTTATTTATTTATCGAGAGACTACACTATTTCTAACATCCATTAGAAAATAATTGGAAGAGTTCCCTCTTTGATGAACTGTTTCAGTATGCCCTGAATCTTACAATATATGCGAGTTTAATCTCGAATGATGGAATTTCTTGTCGTCCTCCACAAAGCCTTCACTGCAAATTGCCGACATGATAAATAAGAAAATAATCTGACATTATTAAATGCGCCGCCTGTAGGGGATGGTAGACATATAGTATTAGTAACGCCCCGTAGCAGCCACACAGGCGAAAGAACTTGTCAGATTCCAACGGTTTAAAACGTTTTTATAATATTTTCTGAAAAGAGCCCACTTAACAAATTAATTTAATAATACTTTTATAATATTTTGTACAGCTATTGTCGCTTTTTGCTCCGCTATGTGTTGACTTTCTGCGCGCTCTGTTTGTGCGTTACCTCAATCAACACTGGTGCTGGGATATGGAGAAAACATTTCCTCAGGTAAGAGTCCAACGACCATCGACCACCGACCACCAATGTACCGAATCACAATTACAAGCATGAAACTTTTTGTTTTTATATCAACACATTTCCACAATATGCAGTATGGCGACTTCAAAATCGCCGAGAATATTTTAAATTTGATTATCAATCAAGGACAAGTATGGATGGGTATATTTTTTTCACCCGGTTTGGTACTGGTCAGCCTAGTCAAATTGATGATATTGATGTATTTTCGCTCGTGGATAGTCCTTACGTGCAACGTGCCACATGAGGTTGTGTTTAAGTGAGTGCTAAGCTAAAAAAAACTAAAGTTGAACTTCGAATCAATGCTATTACTTTTTCGAACAGAGCTTCCAAGTCCAACAATTTCTACCTCGCACTGCTGCTAACGATGCTCTTTCTCTGTGTGCTACCGGTAAGTTATGCGATTGTATGGTTGCGCCCTTCATGGCACTGTGGCCCATTCTCTAACTACAATCGAATCTCAGAATTCGTTACCAATGCGACGAGGGAGGCACTGCCCAAGTGAGTGAAAGTAACATTATTTATTTTGTCCTCACTTTAAGCTTGAATCTATCCTACCAAACAGGGAGCTACATAGACCTATGAGTTATTTGACTTCGGCGAGCACTGTGATACCACTGCTACTGCTACTAATACTGATCATCTATTATCTGGTATCATTAACGGGTGCGTTACGAGAGGCTAACCAAGATTTGAGAACACAGCTGCAAAAAGAGCGCGAGGAAGAACGCAAGAAAATATTTAAGGTACCTGAAACAAAGCCGTCTGAGAATAGTGCAGCGGCATTAAGCAGTCGATGGCGTAAAGTACTTGAGGCTTCATCGCCAATCACAACAACACCTCCGCCAGATTTCGATAGTGAGGAATACAAAAACCAAGCCAGGAAAGGTAAGTCCTTGAAATTTGAATTGTATAGTTCTTTATGCGAGTTTTAATATTTTCATGCGCTGATTGTTCTAGAATTGATTTCTCGCATCATGAAGGAAGCCCTACGCAAGGGATCTGCCACATCAGATGATGATTCCGTTAATCGGCATGGCCGCGAAGATGACGATACGGACACTGAACATCATGACTCACTGCCACACGACGAGGATGGAAGAGACAAAAATTTGGGGTTAACGAAATTACAGCAAATCAGGCGCACACGCAAACCTTCGCTTGTAGACATAGTACAAATGGCCAAAACCGAGAGAGAGCGGGAGCAACGTGCCTCTCTTTCGGTGAAAGGAAGGAGTAAAAGTGAAAAACACTGCAAGAAGGATAAAGAAAAAGAGAAAAGCAAGGAAAAAGAAGGTCGACATGAAACGATTGAGGACAAAACGAAAGGTAGTGATATAAAAAATGGAAAAATCAATGATGCAAAATTGGAGACAGTTAAGACCAAAGAAAATGAAGGCGATCATGAGAAAAAAGAAGATAGAGGCAAAGAAAGAGGTAGCGGAAGGATGAAAAACAAATATTTCAATAAGGATAAAAACGGGGATGCAACACTTCAAACGGACTATACAAACGACAAGAGCAATGGTAAAAACAAATGCAATACTGATAGCAAAAGCAAAGCCACTCTAAACCAAAAGGATCAAACCAAAAGTGGTAACATGCCAGGGCATCAAATAGATACTGACAACGATCCGGATACCAATTCTCGCGTAGTAAATGAACGCAGGCAAAGTTTGCTGCGTAAAAGACATGAAGAAAATCAGCCCGCGAAAACTCAGAATACTCCCGCAGCTGCCACCAACTCAAGTAGCCAAGCAACGGCGCAAGACCAATCACCCAACGATGGAGCGAAAACTAGTAACTTTGAAATAATAGATGAGAAGAAACCGAAAACTAACACCGAACGCGATCTGCCACCACCAAAGCATCGTACATTCAGCTTACGCGGTGGTACATTTAAATTCCGTCGCCCACGGCAAAAGACCGCCAAGACGCCAACAGAAGCGCATATCTTCAAATTTGATGAGGAATCTGTTGAGACCACGAATAATGGCAAAATCTGGAAACACACTACAGATCCTCCAAGAAGTGCAACGCCTCCAGCCTCCCACCGGATATATGATGGTCTAACAACTCCTACATTTGTTAATCCAGAAAAGCTTTTGAATCTCTCGCGTCAAGGCCGCAAGAAAATCGGTACACTTTTTGCGCTTGTCCGCGACACAGTAAACACGAAGTGGAATGATGACGAACAATCGCCTGATGAAGGTGCGATACCCACCACGGCAGAATTTTCAAATATTCTTCCTCCAATAAACAATAATAATGTTGATGCAGTCGCAATCGAGATACCACCATCACCTGAGATTGAAACATCAACCGAACCGCAATTCCCTACAATCACTGTATTATCGAAAAATACAGAACCAACTTATCCATTAGAGGATCAAGCTACTGCAAAATGTATCACTTCAGCCGATCCGGAAGAGCTGGATAAACCCGGGCCCATAAGTTACCCTCCGCTCAAAGTAACACAACGCCGCAAGCCCATTGAGCGTTCACAAGCCACACGTCAGGACTCACAAACTTCCGTTTGGTCCGATAATATACCAACTATAACAATCAGTACAACAGGCAGTGATGAGTGTATCGCTCAAACAGACCCCGAAAAGGAGTTGCCACCATCGGCTGCACCAGTCTCAGCAGACGCTCCTCTCAAAGAGAGCGTGGTTATGACTGTTACAAAATCAGCACCACCAACTTCCGAACCAGAAGTGAAAGTCATTAAAATTAACATTGAAAACAAATAAATTATTGAAGAATTCTAAAAACGGATACTTTCTATAGAAAATGTCAAAGTGCCTTCCTACGCTAGAAGTACCTTCGTCATACTCGATTACTTCAATTACTACTACATTATTGCAATGCCATACGGTGGAATGTATGTATACATGCCTGTCATAGATATACAGATTTATTGTAATTTCGTATAACTACGGAAGAAGAAAGAATGTCGAAATAAAATTGAAAATTGATAACAAAGCTTCACACTTCATAATATAAAATAAAAAATAAACGGATGACGTCATGGTCACATGAAAAATGCTGTTAGTTAGCAAGGCTAAATACATAACTTGGTGTTTTTGGGCTTGGCCTGCATTTCGTTTCACCAGAGCACAGGGTGCCGCAACGTAGCAAAGACACAATCCACTTTTTTGTGACACTCACGATAACTGAGGTAAATTTCCGTGGTTGCTTTCCGCTCCAGTTTGTATCCATACTAAGCTATTGTGAACAACCTAAGTGCCTCAGTAGGAAAACTAGAAGAAAAAATTCCCATTTTGTGAGAAGTTTTTCAAAGTAGGTTTTTTTAATAAAACCAGTTTTTGCCAATTATGATACATATGACGAAAAGGTAAATTCTGCTCATCACGTTGTTAACAGTCTTCCGCTAAATTCAAATATTTTTTTTTACAATTCATGCACAAAATTAAAAGCCATCCATATTTAGCCACTGCATGAATTAAGTACTCGTACCATGAGTGATTAATGAGTGATTCGTTAACGCAATAAATGAGATGACAGCGGTTTGGTCAGCAAAAACTGAAAGGTGAATTGAATAGAGACGATGGCGTCTTCCGAAACAGTTGCTTTATTTTGCCCGATTTTGACCGCTCGGCTATCGCACTATGCTCCTGGTGGTGCGCTAAAATTTGTTTTGTTTGTCGCTACGTTTATAAAGGTCTCAAAACCATAAGTGTGGTAAGGACAGATATATGTAACTGGATGAATGAAGCGAATCCATATGTATGAAGGTGATAGAAAATCACCCGTATACAAAATTTTTTTCTGGATTTTCCCAACGCTCTTAACAAAGTGATTGTAATAAGCAATGTTCGGTGACTCTTCTTGCTGGGTAGTCATTATTCCTCTTCCCAAACATAACTACTTGTTACTTACTTTTGTTTGTTTATTCTTGCGGCCTGAATACACAGCGAATTCGGAAGAATGTATTGCTCATGTGCGAAAAAATCAAAGCATATTACTTCACTGCCGTAGGAACAACGGCTGAATAGAAGAGCGTAAGTTGCTGTCAAGCTCCCTATGACGCAGCGCTAAAGTTACTAAAAAATGTTGCTTTTGGTAGCCAAATCTTCTTTCTATCATTTTTAAATCTTCGACAATTTTGAAGGTCTCAAAATTACGAGTATAAGTCAAAGTATTGGGTTGGGGAATAAGTTCATAGCGTTTTTATAATTTTTTTTTTTTTATTTTACAACGATTTGTTGGTAGTTTGGCAAAGGGTAAGTATTCATGCGATAGAACTCTGTCCTCTAAAAAAACTATGTTAATTATATATTTGAGTTATTTATATTTTAGTTTAGTTTTGGAGCTTAGAAATGGTATACCCAGGGGGCAAAAATCAATACATTCATCACCTGCTCACCTTTGCTTTTCATCAACGTGTATGGAGAAGGTGTCATAGGCGAGTCTACAGCACGAAAATGGTGTGCAAAGTTAAAAAATGGCGACTTTGACGTCTCAAATCACTTTTGAAGGAGAACGGTCGCCAAGCCAGCCGTGAATTGGCGGAAAAAATGAACTGCGATCATAAAACGACTCTCAATCATCTTCACTCAATGGGATTTATCGACAAATTGGAAGGTTGGGTGTCTCACGAGCTCAACGAAAAAAGCAAAGAAAGTAGCCTTCAAACTGTTCCTCAGCATCTTGCCCGTCATCGAGCATTACGAGGTTGTTGTTGTTGTTGTAACAGCATGAACATTCCCCATACTAACATACGGGGAATGCTGCTGAAGTGACAATCCTTTGGCCGGATATAAATCCGGGTCGTTCGGTAACGTAGAACCGACTGTCGTGGAAACGAGCATCACGAGGTCATAAAAACGTTTTTTGTACCAAATGGTCACGGGAGATGAGAAATGGTACATGTACATCAATATGAAGCAAAGAAAGGAGTGGGTGACTCCAGGAGATACGCCAAAACCGAGAGTCAAGCCGGATCTTCATCTAAAGAAGATCATAATATGTGTTTGGCGGGACTGGGATGGCGTAGTGCACTGGGAAATGCTCGAAAATAATGCAACGGTCTACAAGGAGTTCTACATTGCCCAGTTACACCGCGTGAATGAGGCCTGAAAAGACCTGATCGACATGGTTAAACCCGACTCCTTCACGACAATGCCAGGCTTTATGTTGCACAAGTCGGCAAATCCGCACCCCAAGAGCTCGAATGGAAAGTCCTTCAGTATCCGCCGTATTCCCTGCCCTTCATATGGTTTGATAGGGAAACCATATGAAGGGCGTTACCTTCAATAACAAAGAGGTCCTTAAAAACTGGCTCAATAACTTCTTTGACACCAGACCAGGCGACTTTTGGCGGAACGGCGTTATCAAATTGGTCGATAGGTTTATTGTTTTTGTTCAAATAAAAATCTTCGGTAAAAACGTTACGAACTTATTCCCCAACCGAATAGATATTTGATTCATTTTGGTCAACCCCTCATGGTTTAAGAAGGAATTGAGGGATTTAATTTTTACTTTCTATGCACAGCGTACCATCTTATGCCAATCGTCGGGTGATGCTCATCATCACCTTTTAAATTACTATTTACTATTATTTATAATAATAAAATTTATCATTCACAATAATAACTGCATTTACTAAATTAGTTTAAATTTCATTCGGGTTCCAAATTTCTGGAATAATTTTATTTTTCTACATCTGATTATTTTTCTACATCATCTTTGCGTTTTGCTTGGGCATTAGCGTTGCACAACTCTGGCTATGTGAACGTTCTCTGATAAATCCTCGTATCGATAATCAGCTGTCGAAGTGGTGCCAACGGCAACGCAATGACTGAGTTATGTGTAAACGGGCCCTAAGGGCGCAAGTAGTTTCCAGCAACTCGTTGGGTGAAGAAAAACCTTTACTTTTTCAATAAATATATGAGATGGTGGATTGGTGTCCTCATCAAAACAGCAACAATAAAATTACCATTGCTATCATACTTATGTGAACATAACTCATATCTAATACTTGTAAAGGGTGTTTTTTTTAGACGAAGACTATCGCAGAACACTGCTTTGTTCAAGTTTCCATCTTTAAAAAAATTTCCTGCATAACATGTAAACCATATGTATGTAAATACCCATAAGTAGTAGATTCGCCTAGTTTTACATATTTTTTTTTTTTTAGGTTTTAGAGCTTCTGAAAAACTATTGTAGACGCCAAAAGCATATTAAGCATAATATTTAAATGTTTTAATGCGTAAGACCGACCAATGAACCCTTATCAGTGGTTCTAATGTTTGCCACCCGATAACCTCTTATCCCCTTTTGAAATAATGCGTGGTACTGACACCATTCTAGTCGAAGTTGCGCCCAATAAGAGCACGCATGGTCACGAAATCGTCTTATTTACTTTCGCTTTTCCATTCATACATGAAACTAACTTTAACTACTATGCACATACATTTCAATGTTCTGTATACATACACACATGTATATATGTACATTAAACATACGCATGTATGTATGTATTTGCCAAGCCAAGTGTATGAGAATACATCAAATATCTGAAGGCAGTGATCGCATCGGTAGGAACTGATTGGGTGATGGCTTATTGTGGTTTATTTTTAGAACGACTAAGACAAGAATCATAAAAAACACCAGTTGAAGATTCAACGTAACCAAACAATCAAATATACGCATAGAAAAAGCAACTAGGCACCTCAGAGCTGGAAGTGGACAGATATTGCCGACTGAATACCAGGCAAATATTTGGGAGCGAATTTAATAGCACAAGTAAACCAAATAAGATTGTTTAGACTGCTCGCATGTTTTTGATCACTTTTTTCTTTCATTTTTAAAATCTGTTTGAACGCTAAAATAACCGACGATGAATAACAGGGTGGGCCATATAGCGTTTGCTTTTTGAACCACCTATTTTTTTGAGAATGGTAACACAAATGACATGTCAAATGTGTTCATAATTTACTTAAAGGTTTGACAGTTACGAAATGGGACGCTGTACGCTTGAACAAAATTGGGAAATATTGAAAACCTATTTCCAAAGTGGTGAGTCTTCCTCCTCTTTTCTGATTTTCACATCGGTGGCTACGTCAATAAGCAAAATTGTCGGATTTGGGGCTCAGAAAATCCACACGTTACTGTAGAGAAGCAAATGCATCCACAACGAGTCACTGTTTGGTGCGGTTTTTGGTGTGGCGGCATCATCGGGCCATTTTTTTCGAAAATGAACGAGGAGCCGCGGTTACAGTAAATGGCGAGCATTACCGTTACATGCTCAACGAGTTGTTTCCAAAAATTTAAGAGGATGACATGGACGACAGTTAGTTTCAACAGGACGGTGCAACTTGTCACACTGCCAAAGTTACACTCGAACTTTTGGCTACCGTTTTTGAAAACCGAATAATCAGCCGAAATTTCGATATCAATTGGCCGCCTCGGAGCTGTGATTTAAGCCCGTTGGACTATTTTTTGTGGGGAGCCGTTAAGGACAAATGCTATGCGAACCATCCAGAGACGATTGATGCTTTAAAATATGAAATCGAAGTTGCCATTCATCAAATTGGAGCCCAAACAATCGAAAATGTGCTTAAAAATTGGGTTGATCGAATGGCCTACTGTAAAGCCAGTCGTGGCGGTCATTTGAACAATATTATTTTACTACTTTTCCCTATAAATATAATAATAAATCTAAATGAGTCCAATCAGCAAAAATGCGACCCTTAACGAAAATGTTCCATATAGTCGAAAGGCAAAGGCTATGGCGGCTACAAACAAAGTAATTGTAAATTGAAATAATAATAAAGGGACAAAAAAAGACATTTTAAAAATTTTATTGGTCAAGTTTTATACGAAAGTTCGAATTTGCTTTTAACATCGACAAAAGTTATCAAATGAATCGGAGCATACATCACTACATTTGAACTAAACCAGATAATATTTTCTGTATAAATTTAATTGTCAAAGTTAGACCAAAAAATGCTTAGAAGTTTATAATGTAAGCGCAAAGTCTACAGCTTGATTTTTGGCTTAGTTTCGTACGGATCCTCAGCAATCTTCATTACAGTTTTTGATAATCGTTCAGTATAGGGAAGGAAATACATACATATGTACATAATAAATGTACATACAAAATTGCTTGAGTAAGAAATCGAAAACTAATAAAAAAAAAATATTTCGACATTCATATCTATGATTGTGTGCTTCGCTATATACATACATACATGCGCGCAGACAAACCCATACACCTTTTGTAAATAAAAGTTTTCGCCGGTTTCGGGTTGGCAAGTGCGCTACCGCAACGAACAAGAACATCTTGCATTCATGTTTTCGAGCATCGTTTACAATTACTTGCATTTTTTAGTTAAACGGGGGCAACTAGTCGGGTTCATTTGAGAAACAGAAAGATAGCAGAAATTCTATCTTTTAAAGTTGAAATATGAAAAAAAACAGAAATGCTTACCTAAACTACATTTTTACTGCCTGCAACAAAAACTTTGAAATTAATCTAATAATATGTGCACATTAGGGCGGGTCGATTTAAAAATCGCTCATTGCTCTATGGAAATCGTATTCTAGGGATCAAAATAAGAAACTTTGCCGAAGGAACCATACCTCTATAACGAATTCTGATGTCCCCCAATTTGGGTCGAACTTTTGGGTAGGGGCAAATTTTGAAAAATCCCACTTTGACCCATTTAGAGTGCTCCAATCGAATCCAAATGTATGACCGACCCCCACTAACTTTGGACAGCCGATCCACCCCTGCTAGTGGCACACCCCTGGAACTCCCCTGGGTGGTTCCCCATACAATCATTTCAAAATATCACCATTTTTGGCCTTTACATGAAAAAATCAGCTAAATGGCTATGTTTTTTCTTTATTTTTATTTATTTATACATAATAATATTTATCATTTATTTTTAATAATATCTATTTTTTCTCTTAAGAAATTTATTTAGTCAGAACATATGCAAATGAAAAAATTAATTTAAGTGAGTTATAGAAAAGAAACTAAAAAGTTCGACCCAAATTGGGCGACATCAGAATTCGTTTTAGAGGTATGGTTCCTTCGGCAAAGTTTCTTATTTTGATCCCTAGAATATGATTTTCACAGAGCAATGGGCGATTTTTTTGCCTCCCCACAAATTGACCCGGCCTAGTGCACATATAGGAGATTATTTCGAGCTTAGTTGACCAAACCGTAATTAATTCCCTCCAGATTAAGCATACGAACTGTCACACTCAGGATTCAGGATTGAACTTATGTTGATAAATTAACACGATAACTTTTTATATGCAACTCTGTGTTGTGGATCATTTTCCAATTGTTTTTCGATTATTTTTTTTAAGTGTAGGAAAAACGGCGAATGAAAAAAACCGACAAAAAAGAGGTTAGTAACGTTAATTTTAATAAAATAATTGAATAAAAAAATTCCTTCTTTATCAAAAAAAAAAGGAAAAACTAGTAGTAAAGTTTCTTCTTAATTTGGGTAAAAGAAATTATCGCAATATTGAGGCTGTAACAGGAGTTTCCACGTAAGGTCATGGAAATGGCAAAAAAGCGATTAATGTATGCCTCTGATGAAGATTTCATATGGATTGATGAATTCAATAGAAACGAATTAAGTCTTAACGACGTAAGGGCCGTACAGTGTGATTATTATTTATTATTATTATATTTCACATACATTTTCACTAACAGCTGGCGACGATAAAATCGTGACAAAGCAGTCGAGGTTCCAAGAAAGGATCGCTGCACAATTGTGGCTGGCTGTCAATGTTAAACGCACAGCATCCCTGCTAAGCCAAACTAAACCTAGCCTTAGCTCACTGATTTCTATATAACCGAGTACTGTCTTAAAGGCAAACACCCTATACGTTCAGACACATGACTTCAGCAGACGCTGTCTAAACGAAGAAGAGGAAGAGATAATCTCGCACCTTCTGGCCACTGTCCTGCTCTATACAGACGAAGGTTCACCACTTTAGATAGAAACTTTTTAAAGAGTTCAAAGATCCCAGCATTATAGAAATAAGAGACCTACTAAATTTTTTGTAAATTTTAAGTTGGTTGCAAGGGACAAGCTCACCATGTGATATCAATGGGCAATCAGTCGATACAACTTAACCTAACCTTTGTTAAGGGTAACCTACTTCAAAAACATATGGGGGCAAAAAAAATAAAAAAAGTCCATACTATAGTTAATAATTTGCCTCCATTCACCTCTGTAGTTTTCTTATAAGACGATTTAGTAAAACATTTAAATCCATTTTTTTCATATTTATCTGGATAAACATGTAAAAACCTATATGATTTAAGCAAATTTGTATCATTGTTGCCCTGAGTTACGTCTTAAGTCGTCGAAGTGCCCAATTCTTCTACTTCTTTTATTCGAACCTGAAGACCCTAGTATGTTTAAAATTTAATCTCGCTTTTTTTTTGGTAGATTTTTTAGTGCATTTGTTAAGAAAAATTAAAAGCGATGATTATACAATATCGGTCCGTAAAAATTGTATATTTTCCTGTTCAATTCAATTAATTTTTAAAGCATTGGCGGTACGTTTAAATATAAAATAAATAAAAACATACAAATATATAAAATAGGTTACTACTTTTTTTTTTTTTTGACTATAGAATAAATTAGGTGCAGCTTCAAGAAAAAAATTGTTCCGCCAAATGAGAATCAACTCACTCACAGTCACTAACACAAATTTTTTTTTCGCATATTACTGCCGTGTATTCTTGAGTTGACAACCGCGGTGAAGATTGCACAGAACATCCGCGAACCGCTTGCCCTTCTAAGTTAATTTGACACAATCAGCTAATTTGCTGACGTAATATTTAGAAAAGAGGCAATAGTAGACTCACGTGCATGTTTCTATCACGAAAGACTTCTCATAAAAATCATCTGAAGATCGAAAACGCGCCCCGGTATTAGGTTGCAAAGGTCTGATGTATTTAATGTTATAGAGAGGATTGAGGATAAATATGAAACATAATATGCGCAAGTGGCTTCCTCGATATGTTGGTACTTTTTATTAAATTTTCGCCGAAATTTTTAATTCTCGTCTTCCGGTTCAGGAATTGTAGCTCGATCGGAAATGGTATGCAGAACGTGCCCATTTCCAGGTCAGTCCATTCTGCGTTATCGGAATGGCCCGGATTTATATCCAGCCGATAACAACAACAACAACATAGCGTGCAAAAGTGCAACTAGCATTTTCTAGAGCATAACTGTATAAAACACATCAGTTGTTTTTACGCTGCTGCAAAAAGAACCCACACCATGACCATGGTTCTACATAAATTCAATAGAAACACACCCGTTCGATGTTAGTAGACTTTCCTGCAGGGTGAGTACGTGCCGCCGGCACACAAAACAAACACAATACTCATTTATCTACAATACTTGTAAAACAAAACTATAGCATAAAAAAAACAAAAACAACAACATGTGATCGTACCAGTTGGATTTGTGAGAAGTCCAAGTCAAAGCACTGAGATGCCGCATGAGGCGAGATAATGCCTCAGCACGTCCAAGCGGAGCAGCGCGCAATTGGCAAGACAACCAAGCCCAAGGCAAAATAATACACATCGCAGTCGGGATCTTGTAGAGTTTCATTTTACTCGACAACGAATAAAGCAATTCAGTTGAGCATTGGACGGCGGAGCGAACGCACAGTTTACGGATTATTTCGAATCGGGCTGGATTGCAAAGGAAAGGCTCAATACGCTGGTAGTGAAGTAGAGAAATCAAAAATAAAAAAGGTTCAACAAAAATGAGCTATTCAAGAATTGTACATAAGATTATGCGTGTGTGTATTTGTGTGTATGTGGGAGATTACTAATGTCGGTCTCCGGCTAACTGATCTGAACGCTGCGAATTTCTTTTGTGTAAAACTTAAAATGAAATACAGTGCAAATGGTGACAGGATGTTGTAAAAATAAAAGTGTATACAAATTTTAATAACAAACAATTTTTTTAAAACTCAAAGAAATTAAATCAAAATAGCATTTTTGTATCGCATATTTCTCTTCGAAGTGTGAAATTTGGGAGGAGTTCAGTATAGTGTTATTTGAAAAGCAACAGAAAATGCGTGTCTTGTAGGCGAAATGTGAAAAATATTATTAAATTTACTAGAAAATGTTGAACAAAGTCTCTATATACATAATATTAAATTATATATACGTGCACACTTATGCATGTGAGAATGCATACACGACACGATATACATATATCTGTATCTGCATGTATATGCGAGAAGATATGAAACCGTCTACAATTACATGCCATTATTTTCGTGGAAATTTCGATCAACCAAAAAAGCCAAAAACAAAAACTACAAATGAGTGATAACTAAGTGCATTCTCTGAAAAAACTGCAGTACAACAACAATACACTGATAGCTACATAAAAACGAGCATAAAACATGCTCGTAATGTTTTTGTATCTTACAACTCGAAAGTAGCCGTACTATTCATTTGTGTATTTCGTCTCCCAGTGCATTTACCCTAAATCAATTTGGAGTGCGGTAAACGAAGTGAGAAGTCAAAGGTAGTTTAAGGCTAGCGTTGGAGCGATCAAGTCTCCAAACTTATCTACTACACCTATGCAACTCAGAGAGCAATCAATGGCTTGCCAATCGGCGACGATACTCAATAGGCAATCGCTATACAAAAGGTGTTAAACGACGAGAAATAAAAGATGCAAAGTGTGGACAAAAACAAAATGCACAATAAAGATGGGGAAAACACAGAGAAATACAAAAACAAACTCTAAAGTTGGCTTAAACGGCGCAAGATAAAAAATTTTTATATAATAAAAATAATGCAATTAAAAGTTAAATATTTACAATTATTATGCGTATATTTAAATAAATATATCCCAATACAAATAACTCAAAGCGAATTTTAAAAGAACCTTGAATGTGTCTTCAGTATAAAAGAGGCGTGCCAATATAAAGGCTGTTCCAAAGCATTAGTTTTAAAAATTCTAAAATAATATCTTTCAAAAATTATATATAGATCTAAATGTCTGTATCAGTGATGGTAAATGTAGGGGCAATTGCCTACATGTAGGGATTTTTGTCGAAAAATGTGGGTGTAGGGAAAAGAAGGACAGATTTTGTTAAATTCTATAAATGTAAAGAATTTTGAAGAAGGACAGAAAAAAATTGAAATAGCGGGAAAAATTAGAAAAGTTCATTTAAAATAAAAATCCGCAGTAAGGTTTCAATGCCAGACTTTTTTTTTATGGTAGAATACTTTTAAAAGCGTTAATACGGCAACATTGCCGTTTTTTTCTTCGTTAACGCTAACGCGATTTTTCTTCGCCCGAAAATTGTTAGTTTTCTGGTGTTTTTCACTTTTGAAGTAAGTTTGCAAATAATTTAGTTTTAGCTTGTTTTATATTTAAAATGCATATATACTTATATATGAGTTCCCCCCTCTTTGACTGACTCTTCAGAGGAACACCAGAAAAAACAATGCAAGAAATTTCGAATTAAGACTTATCATGTTCTTCGCTGAGCACAATGTCACGCTGCAAGTGGTGAACCATTTAATCCCACTTTTAAAAGACACCGTGCCGGATTCTGAAAAAATAAAAACTCTGCCTTGCTTTAAACAGAACTGAATGTAATGAAAAAGTCTAATTTTTAGTCTTTTTGCTAAATTTTTCTTTACATTTGTGTTTATAATATAATAAATATATAATTACAATTATTTATTATATTTGAAATAAAATTTGTTTTTATTATAAAGTGTCAAAATAGCTCCAAAACTTAAGCAAATAATTCAATTTTGACGTTGCAAGTGCCTCATTATAGTGTAAACACAGGAGAAAAAATGTAGGGAATTGTATAGGGAACATTTTTTGTAAGCGTAGGGAAAAGTAGGGAATATTTTTGGGCTGAGTAGGGATTTTTCAAAAAATCATTTAACATCACTGGTCTGTATATGATTGCATGTACATACAAACGCACGCACGTAAACGCTCGTTCCAAGAGTAATCACTAGTTCTAATTTGCATGGGAAAATTTGTATGTTTCAAAAATTTGAGTGAGGCGCACAGAAACTTATAACCCAGAAAATATTTTCAATATGTTAAATTGGCGCCAGCCTCGATTTTGAAGAAATATGAGCCGATGATTCCTATGGGCTAGGCTGTACCAAACGGTTGTTTTCAATGGCTGTAATAACTGTTCTTGAAACACAAATAATCACATGTAATTTCATGTAAGCAAGTAGAACTTCTTCGATTTATAAGGAACAAAATTAAATTAATAGCTGGAATCTGGAACAAAGTTATCACTTTTCGGCCAACACGCGCGCTTCAGCCAATCGGCTAAAAAATATTCGCTTATTTCCCGTTTAAGATTGAAGCACGAGTTCGTAAAAATTTCAACTCTTAAAGCCTTGTCAAGCTTTTTATGTTACCAGCATCAGATAAAGTCTTCCAGTTCCAACCCAGAAACTGCATGTCCAAACGAAAATCTGGCAGTAGACCCCACAACCATTACTGACTAAGTTTTTAGAACTCTTTCGGAGAAAATGGAAGCTCCTCTAGATATCCACTCACGTGCCCCTTTACAGCGGCAAAGGTGGATGGGCAGTTCAAAAAGCTTTGGTCTGGGAGTGTTGATTTCACGTTTAAGAAAGACTTTTGGGCGCCTCGGTACATTGAAAACTTTAAAATTCGGCTTAAAGCCGAGAAAAAAAAATCTACAGAGAAGAGAATATAATATTTTGCTTTTGTTCGTGGCTCTTTTTACCGAGTTTCTGTAATTAATGCATATAGCACTTTTCCCTTTTTACAACCTTTTATCCACGTCAGATTGACTAGCAATCATACTACATTGCGGGGAACAAAAAACGCAGCCAAAGTTTTAGAATCCGTACAATTTGTTTTTTTTTTTAACTAACCTAATAAACATACATTACATACAAACAAGTGAGCATTGTTCTATGTGAGTGCCACGATGCTGGGCCTCATTCAATATTTCATGCTCGTAACCTCAAAAAGCTTATCTTAAAAGGAACTGGTCTGTATCGCTTTAGAAAGCAAAAGCAATAACAATAAAATATAAAATATAAAAAACACAAGATCCGAAATCACCCGGCAGCGGATGTGTGTTCTGAATGAAAGTCATCGCCTTTTCATCGCTCCCCTGCAGGAAAATACGCAAATATTGAACTGATGCGCTCGTAAAGACTTTAGAAATTTGAATAGTTTCTTTATTTCATATAAGTAACTGATGTATTTTGCACGGGTGGTTTGACTCGCCCTACGCTGTATTTTTTTTTCACTAATTCGGTCGTACTTATAGCATTAAATTTGATAGCTAAGTTCTTTTACGCTCTGCACTTTTTGGTAATTTATAACCAGTATTAAATTTGACTAATTATATGAGAAAAGTTGTGCCAATAAACCAAGAATAATTCTTAAATTCAAAGGCAACTGAGCCGGCAAAGCGCGAAAACGTCGTCGAAAATTTCATCAAAAAGATCAACCTTACGAGGCGAGCATTAATAGTATGTCCATATTCTTTGATTCAATAGAAACATGAGAGTTTGTTTAATGAAAACAAATCGTAATACCAGAAATCATATTCTATAAGTAGTGCTTTTCAAAAAATAAAAGAAAAAAATTTAAATTTGTATAGTGTTTTTTTAGATTTTTTAGATTGAGTTAAATTATTTTAGTTTCAAATCACTGATTTGACGTATCTTGTGCTGCAATTCGTTTTTATTTATTAAATGAAATTTCTTTTGATTTTCGTGTATTTTTATCTTATAAATTTGACTGAGATTTTAAATTCATTTTAAGATGACCCTTTTCTTATTTTGGCGAGTCATTTATAACAAAATTAAATTAATCTCGCTGTAAGCTCGTTCCGGAAGCGGGCAAATTTTTTTTTTTTTTTTTTTTAATATTTGTACTCAACCTTAAGAATATAAATTGTATATTTAATTTTATATTACAAATGAAGTAGAATACAGTCACATCCATTTATTGATTTAAAGACAAGAATAAAAGCATCATCTTCCAGCTGGACTCTAACCAGGAATTTTCCTATCAAAAGCCATTATGCGGTCGTAAGAGCGATTGCTTGCGTAAATTTTCTTCTTCGACACTGCCACACTTTAGCTGCAGTAGTTGCTATGCCAACATGAGTAGCGGAGTGGTTCGGATTTGACAAAATCGTAACATTTCTGAACCGGAAGTTGTACCTGCAGGGTTCTTACAATTTCATATTGCCTGTGTGCGAGTGTGTGTGAGATTTGTATAATATTTTCCCATGTAGTTTGAGATTGCTTAATCATTAGTTTGGATTTCTTAAACACTATCAAGCTTAAGGTTCTTATGTATAATCCGTGCAAGTTATGCTTGGCAATCATTTCATGTATACACATTTGTATGAAATACTGATATAGCATTTACTATAATTGTGTTCATTTAAATGGATTTGAGTCCCATTTGCTGTCGATGTTAGAAGGCTACGATTCATTTCCACGCACTACAATATGATATTTTGACCGGTGATCAGCTTACAACTGTGACTTTTAACATAGCACATATGAGTATGCAGGCATGCACATACATACATACATACAGTAACATACATATGTACTAGGATTGGCAATTTATTAGATTTTAACGATCCCAGGATTTTCAGAATGCCGTTACTACAATTTCAGGATCCCAGAATTAGCCCCGGAATTTATTATAATTCATCATTTTGTAACAACCTAACTCGAATAAATTAATATTGTTTGAGAAGTGCTCCAACCATATAATAAATAATAAACTAAAGCGTTTTAATTGTATTGTCCTTTTTTAAATTCAAATTGCAAGTTATTTCATTATTTAAAAAAAAGTCAATAGCTAAACTTATATGCCTTTAATAATACTTCTGCGTGTACATACATATCTAGTAAAGGAAATAAGGTATGTATATCGAAAAAAGATCGATCTAAAAAACCTTAGGCTACGTTAGGTTGAAGCGGTTGTCCTGTCCACGCTCATAGCCAATTTTGATGCCGCGAGAGGACCTTGTCCCTAAAAACTCTTGTCTCTCCTAAAACCTCTCCCATCCTTTGGGCGTGCCTACCTATTGGGCAGTGTCCCGTTATGACTGAATTCAGTGTGCTAAGCCTGTGGTTATTTTGGCTTAGAAGAGATTTTGTACGTTTAGAATTGAGAGTCGGCCACAATTGTCGGGTGATTCTGCAGGTGTTTTCATTACGCCATCTTTCGTTCATCAATTACAATTTCATCAAAGATAAGTAGCTTACATGTTTGTAAAGGTATGCCTATATCATTGTCTATGTACGCATCGGACAGTTTGGTTCCGAGTCTCGCTAGTTCGTCGTCTTTGCAGTTACCCTCTAAATGGGTTTCTGCCAGGCAAAAGGATTTTATCCTCGTCTGACTAAAAGTGAAAACGTAGATATTATTTCCAGATATCGCATCACACTATACCAGAGTCATGGCATTCATTATTCCCATCAGTTCAGCCTCAAAGACACCACAGTAGACGGGGAGCCGAAAACTGAAGGAGATCTCTAGATATTCAGAGTATTATCCACCATTATCTGTTTCTCATAGTCTGTAAGAAATACTGCATTTATAGATTATTAACTGAATAAATAAGTCACATCTTCCAGTATATTAAAATTTCGGCTAAGTATTCCAGGCGTCCGCCGTAACCGAATGGGTTGGCGCGTGATTACAATTCGCAATTCACAGAGAGAACGTTGGCTTGAATCTCGGTGAAACAGCAAAATTAAGAAAAACATTTTTCTAATAGCGATCGCCCCTTGGCAGGCAATGCCGTTCGGAGTCGGCTTAAAATTGTAGGTCCCTCCATTTGTGGAACAACATCAAGCCGCACGCCACAAATAGGAGGAGGAGCTCGGCCAAACACCCAAAAAGGGTGTACGCGCTAATTATATATATATATATATATATTCCATTTGCCAAGGCTTTCGAATGTTTTTTCAATATTTACTAAATTTGTTCAAACGAAAATCGACCCATTTTGTAAATCTCTAACCACAAACTAAATTTCTAGTATGTCACAGGTGTTATTTAAACTGGCAAAGTCAAATATGTAAATCGAGAGTTCAAATTACCAAATTCTAGGGGGAGTACCCTTCATAATTAAAAATTGTTTGCATGACAACAATTATTTTTCCGTCGGTACTTTTATTCTTCACCAAACTAAAAATATTAAGGTATACATATAGTATGTATAAGTATATAATAGTTGAACTCGTATTCTTTCGTGATTTCCACCACAAGCTCTGTGAAACAGAGAATATCTGCAAAGTAAGCAACGCACACTCATTAAAAACAAAAACCATTTTAACCACAAACCATTCACCCAAAATAAAAACCCCTTTCTCTTTCTCAAAAATGTTCGAGCAGCGAAACAGTAAGCCCTGAACGCTAGAGATTATTCAAAATGTCAAAGATAGTGAAATAAGGAGATAAGGAACTTTGTTGAGTTCCGTTTTGAGTGTCAACAAGATCAGAGTAAACATTTATGCTTACCGGATCAAGTGTCTTACGAGACTCTTCTGCCACGCTCATGTAGGCAATCGGTTCTTCACATTCAAATGTACAAAATTTTATTTAAATTCGGCACCAGTTTAGAAACTACTGAATTTGGCAAAAATATTGTTGATTAAGGGGTTATTCGACCGTTTGCCTTCGCTTTAAAAACACCCTATTGTGATAGTTTTTCTTACTTCATTCTGCAAAATAATTATCTTAAAAAACTTATAGCCAGTGTTTGTCTTAGTGTCCGAAAAGTTGTATATTATTTCATTTAAACCAACGGATTAACTCTAATAGCGCCCAAATTGTTATTATGCTTTGGGGATATTTTGCTTTAAAGAATATAAGAAGAAACTACTACCTCGCAAAATTATTCGTTATCCACACCAAGCGCTTATTATTTCATTCCGCTCCCTAACATATCTCCAATTCTCAAGCGGCTTATGGAATAATTACTGCAATGAAAGCATACTATACAGCTAACGGCAGCTAAAGCTTAAATTAGAGGTACCGTACCGTAATGCTATAACCTTAATAGTTGTCTGAACCAAAACGATATTTATAGTGCCATAGCCATGAACAGGTGATATTTCAATACATTGGCTTCTAATTTTTCATTTAAAAAGTGCAGAAGCTAAGAAAATATAACAATATGAGCAGTGACGAGGAAATAACTGATTTATTCGGTTCTTCACAAGTATAATGGCATTATGTGCCACAATGCGGCAAATCAACAATCAGTTGTTTATTACTACGGCGAAAAATCAAAATTCAATTGGTCTGTACGCAAGAATGATAGAGAAGAAGATTGCGCCTTCCGAATTGGCTGTGTCGTAAGAGTCCATCAATAAACAAACAAAAGGAAGGGGAATTACGTCTTTTGAAGAAGAAGAGTAGGCAAAAGCAATGGAAACAGCCAAACACAAGAAATTATGCGCACACACATATACTTTCTAGCCATGGCCTCTTACGCATAAAAACTGCATTTGAAGATCTTATATTCATTTGTGCTTTAACAATTACTCGTAAACACGCGTCACTTCATTTGCATTACTTTATTTAGTTTTAATCTCGCAAATCAAAATATTTCTAAGCCATTCACTGAATTTTCACAAACCTGCAATTTCTCCTACTTTTGTTTGCTTTGTAATGCAAAGGGAGCTGATGTCAGAGTAAAGTAACTGTTGATTAATGGCGTCACCTTCAGTACTCAATTCGCCTTGGCCTGTACAATTACGGTCCAGGCGAATTCAGAACTAACGGTGGCGTCTTCTTAAAATAGTTATTTTATTGTCGCGGTTTTGACAAGTCTGACATCTTATAAATACAAAACAAACAAAAGGAGAAGAAATTGCATGCTTGTGAAAATTCACTGAATGGCTTGGTAGTATTGCCATTTGTGACATTTAAACTAAACAAACTAATGAAAACGAAGTGCCGTATGTTTAATTGTGAAACTACAAATTAATATAATGCATCCAAATACAGTTTTTTTTTTGCGTTTTTATGCCAAAGACGCCGTGGCAAGAAGGTGTATGTGTGTGCGTAGAATTTCTTGTGTGATTGATTGTTTCCATTCCTTTCGCCTACTCTTCCTCTTCAAAAACAAGTGATTCCCCTTACTTTTGTTCATTTAATCATGGGCTCTAACAGGACAGCAAATTCGGAAGGCGCCACCTTGTGTTATATTATAATTGGGCTCAGACGACACAGTGAATTCGGAAGACGCACCTTTGTATTCTATCATCCATGTATGTGTAAATAGTATTTCATTTTTCCAATTTCGTTGTTCGAATATTGAAATTTAAATGCGAATGTAAAAAAAACACATAAGGTATCAACAAAGAAGCAGGGCAATTGGGCATTCCATCTCGCAAGAAAAAAAGAAAGAAAACAAATCAGATGCTATAGTGGACTCATGTTTTGTGAATTCGTCTTTGATGGATCGAGATAAGAATATACTATTAAAGAGAAAATATGTATTACTGGTTAAAAGGTGTAGCTTTGAATCATATCTATAATTGGTGCTTAGACCCTTTATTGGGTGTTTTGTAGAACTCCTTTTCTTGTTTTAGGGTGTGTGTTTTGATGCTGTTCCACAAATGGAGGGGCTTACAGTTTTAGGTCACCTACGAACGGCAGATAGTTTTTTATGCGAAGCTTTTTCGTGACAAAAACACATTTGAAGGTTTGCCATTGCCTGCCGAGGGGCGACCTTTATTAGAAAAGAACTGTATCTATCATTTGATGCTTCGTTCCCTAGGTTTCGAACCTGATACCTGGTAACGCACCAACCCATTCGGCGTTGATGGCCGCAACTTGTGTATATAAATGCTTTATTCAAAGATGCAAGCTTCTCACCTAATTTGTGGTGCTTGTATTTGCAGTTAAAAATAAATTTGCACTGATAGTTAGATATCATTACATTGGACTTAAGCTAAAATCTTTGTTATGATCAACTTTTTCTTGGCGAAAACACAGTTGGAGTCATAGCCATAGCTTTCTAAGAGTCAACTAATCTGAGAAAACAGACAACAAAACAATCTGTTGCCTACTTTTGTCCGCCGCTCGGATTGAACCCCCTATTCGGAACTGTCTGCCGATATTAATAGTATATAAATATCTCTCTCTGCTTCGCCTTTCCTATGATTTCTTATAATGAAAGGAGCACACAGAAATAAGACCCAGCCTTAAATATATAAAATGATGATATCATCCCACATCTGTTGTGGCGGAAATGTGCAAAATATTTACATGCGCACATGTGTGTACATTTATTCGCCTTGTGTGTAGTAGTACAACTTTTCTGAGCAATGTAATTGAGCATTGCAATGTTAAATTAATTCAAACTTTTCAAAAATGTGTTCAAATTAAAACTTAAAATGTCGGAATTTGCACTAATGTCCACTTCATAGCCTAATCCCGCGAGTCGTTGCCAACCACATATCGCGTCACTACACCTACAAATCATAACATCATCGAGGTAATGTATGTGTGTACGTACATACATTCATATGCATGCATGAGAATATTTCCAATTCACAAAGCGATTCGACTGCTTGCTTGTTTGACTATATGCTTTGCTGATTTGCAGTCAATCAAAAATGGCATTAAGGAATGAAGTCATCATCATCCATTAGAGAGCATGGAGTGCGTTCATTTGCTGGAAGCTATTGTACTCGTGCATAGGACAAGTGCGAATATCCCTCAATGTTGATATACATGTGTATGTATGTGTGTGCATATATCCATAACTACGTACAGTCTGTCACATAAATTGTAGTTACTGTTATGAAAAATTGAAAGTACTTATTTGAAAGTAATAAACGCATATATGAAAATACAAATCTGTTTCTTCTTCTTAATAAATAAAAATTATGTGTCCCATGTTCGTGTATGCTAATCTCCAAAGCCACCAAACCGACTTCAATGAAATTTTGCTTCCCACTTGAAAGCTAGTATGATTTGAGACCCGTTAGCACCACCTTAGCGGGAATTTTCTATTTATGATTTGTATTTTACCAGGTATATACCTATGAAGTTAGACTTTCAGTTATTAGGAGTATTTTTAAACCTTTCCAAATGTCTTGTTTTTTTTCGTCTGTCATCTGTCAATAATATTCAGTTCATTGTTCGTTACATTTCATACAACAATGCATTTTTATCGCTCTTAAAAATGTCGAATTTCGTGCCTTCAAACTACGATTTGCGGACATCGTGAAACCACTTGTGAAATGCTGCTCTCCCGGTTCAAAAGGAAGTCTTTTTTGCATCGAATCGTTACGGGTGATGAAAAATTAGTGTATTTCTTCAATCCCAAGTGTAAACGATCGTATGGTCCGCCCGGCCACAAGCCAAAAACAACGGCCAAACGACATCGCTTCGGTCGCAAGGCAATGCTGTGTGTTTTCTGGGATCAGCGTGGTATGATTTGGTACGAGCTATTAAAGCCAGGTGAAACAGTTGGCGGTGCACGCTGCCAACGACAATTGGCCGATTTGAACAGCGCTATACACCGAAAACGCCCAGAATATGCCGATCGGCGTCACAAAGTAATTTTTCTCGATGACAATGCACCGCCATATGCACCGTCACATCGAACAAGAGCGACCCGGGAATTGGTGGAAACGTACGATTGGGAACCGCTGGTGCATGCGGCTTAATCACCAGCCTTCCGATTATCATTTGTTTGCATCGATGGGCCGCGCACTTTGCGGGCAGGGCTTCAATTCTCACGAAGAAGCCAAGAAATGGCTCGATGATTGGTTTGGGGCCAAAGACTGCCAATTTTTTTGGCGCGGCATCCACAAATTGCCTGAGAGACGGGAAAAATATGTCGCTAGCGATGGTTATTATTTTTAAGATTAAATTTGTAACCATTTTCTGTTAATAAACGTTTGAAATTGAAAAAAAAGTCTAATTTCATAGGTGTACACCTGGTATTTCTTTAGGTTGCCTATCTAAAACTACATGCGTGAGAGACTTTTCGACCTGATGAATGACTCCTTATCTAATCGTTCATGCGCCGTTTGAAAGATTAAGTACTAGCCCATCAACAAATAAAGTATTAAAATTCAACGAAAATATTCAGCACGTTCAAACTTGTTCTTTACTGCGCCAGAGAATAGTTTAGAACTCTGAGTAAAAAGCTCGACATATTTTTAAACATTTTTTTAAATTTTTTTAAATAAAATAAAATAAATTGTTCCTATTGTAGTATGAAACATATTTTTTAACAAAATTGACAATAAAAAAATATTGCGAATATTGTAAAAAAACGCATGGCGTCACTTTTTTATTTGTTCCTATTAATTACAATGTTTGGTTTTCATATTTTGGTAACAACTCCTAAAGGATTCCTGTATTAGAAGGCCACTTTGTGGGTGGGCATTTTTTCTCCCTACCAAGTTTTAGGATACCCTCCCCGAAAAGTTACCCTCTCATGAACGGGTACCTCCCGTGGATGGCAAAAGTTGATTGACGATGAGTGTCCGCCCAAGGGAGGATTTACTTTAATCGAGTATTTCAAACTCATAATTTAAATATGACAAACTTTTTGTTGAGCCATTTTGCTAGCGCCAACTTTTTCCCGTCACCAAAGTTAAGTTTCACAGCTTTTTAATTGCAAAATGGAGATTTAAGCGATTCAAAATATGCGGAAATTGAAATTTTACTATATAATCTGTCAAAAACAACTGAAATACATACATATATTCAGTTTATTCCAGTTAATTTTTTTTTTTATCATTGCAAAAATTTGCCAAAAAATAAACCAAGGTTGGAGATTTTAGTGGTTTTTTTTTGCCAGAACTCTTCGCTAAAATTCTTTTAGTGATTTTTGGCTAAGAAATTTCAGAGAAAGCCAATGTTTGAATGCGCCTGCAGAACTGTCTGCAAGCATATCATCAAATCCAATTTGCAGTAGTTTCAGTTATAACCTAACATCCACCTGATATATTTTCCTGATTATTTTCGCACATTATCTATGGAGAAGTTACTCCCCTACTTACGAACTGCTTTGACTTCGTTGAACTTCGCTTAACCGGTTATGTTTCAGAAAGCCCTTCGACCCTTTTTAGCCCCCTTGAGAACCCAAAACACTGACTCAAAGTAAGAGAGCTAAGCAGCACTCGCTTTAAATCTACAGAAACTGACTAAATCGAACAAATATTTGGACACAAAGGGCAATACAATAACTCTATGTATGCGAACAAAATTTTCAATGCCGTGGTTAACTTGCTCTCGGTAATCGTGACTACACACATACGCAACAGACTGTATTTACATACATATGTACATATACATTTATGTACATACTTTTATCTTCACAGCCATCCAATTACCTGTACGTATGTAAACAGTTGGTCCAATCGTTTTGGCCTCTGGACACGGTCAAGCATTGTTGACAAGAACTTTATATGTGTGCGTGTCGGGTGCTTGACGCTAATATCTAAAATTTTTGATTTTCATCATTCAAAAGCCGACAACAAGTATGTGTGACACGACGACACCCGACTGCACTAACACACACAAAGCTCAGTCAAGCATGCTGGATCATCTCCAAAGGCCATTTCCGATCGCATTATTTTTAGTGTGCGGGTATGCATGTATAGGATGTTTTTTAAGAGCTTGAGAATTTAAAATGATAATACGAAGCAAAAATAATGTTGGAACGATTTTGGTTTTTATTATAACCTGGTAAATAATTTCATGGCATTTCTTTTTTGAATATAATGTCCGTGGCGGTTAAGCGTTACATGGTCCATTCGATCCGTCCAATTTTTGACAACTTTTTCCAATAAATCTGGCCGTAGGGCGTCAATGGCGCTTTGAATGTTGCAATAACTGGATTGTTAAGTGCGCTGTATGGCAAGTTGCGCCTTCTGCTTGGATACTTAGCTGATTGGAAACAAAAATTTATTCAGCATGGCTCGATAACGCACGCCATTCACCCTGTCGGCAGTTTCTCCTCATCTCGAAAGAAATAAGGGCCGATAATGCATCCAGTGCTCTATGAATCTCGTAAATATATATATTTTTTTTTCTCTTTTTTTTCAAAGTAAATTTCCACAATTTGGAAGCGTGAATAGAAATGTCATCATAAGTTGCCATTCCCAGCATCGATAACAGCAATCATAGTTATCGATATCCATAGTTCTCATGTAGCTAAAAAAAACAACCCGATGCATATTAAGGATGCAAATTTTCGCGATGTCTATAATCCCGGAATTTTTGGGATGATGTTATTATAATTTCGGGATCCCGGAACTGGTAACGGGGTATAGACTTCTATTATTTTGCAACAACCTAAAAAAAATTCCATCTATTTTGTTTGAGAAGCTCTCTTATAATACAAGATTTTTTATTTAAAATAAAAATTATGTCATTAGTGTAAAACAAAAGTCAGATTCATACATATTTAATAATACTTTAGCATATACATATCTCATAAAGTAACTTAGGTTTGTCGAAAACAGATCTATGCAAGAATATTATAAAGTAAACAACGAGTAAAACAAAGGGTGATCAATTTCGAGGTATCGGATTTGAAATCGATATATAACCTCGAAAATTCAAGTTGATTGGGCAATATTTATTACTTTTATGTAAAACATAAACAAGATAATCCCTTTCAAATGTTGGCGGCAACTGCGCCGTAATTCGGCCAACCGTAAACACCAATTTTGAATGGCTCGCTGGAAGACCTCGATCGGCATCTCGTGAGAAACTTTAGTAATGTTGGCTTCCAATGCCTCAATCGAAGTTGGTTTATCCACAAAGCATTTAGACTTTACATACCCACACATATAAAAGTGAAAAGGTGTGCCAATCTACTGGTCCGAAATGAGAAATAAATAGCTCACCGAAACGATGACGCAGTAAATCAATTGTTTCAGAGGCTGTATGGCAAGTATCGCAGCTTCCTTTGTGCTGCAATTTTCCCTATTAATTTTCGAATTTCCAATCTCCCACAAATTCTCAATGGGATTGAGATCGGGAGATTGAGCTGGCCAGTCTAAGACCTCTATAGCATTTTGCTGTAACCACGTTTTACCTAGAGGTATGCTTCGGATCATTATCCTGCAGGAACCTCCTTCTCAGTGACATTTCCTCCTCAGCGAGTGGTAGCATTACATCTTTAAGGATGTTTGTGTACATGAAACGGTCCATAATTCCCTTTATTCGATGAATAGGCCCGATACCCTGGCCAGAGAAACAACCCCAGACCAAAATGTTCCCCCCACCATACTTGGTAGTTCCGATACAATACTTCGGATTTAGTCGCTGTTGCTTTGGCCTTCTTACTCGCCTTATTCCATCTGAATGCTTCAAATTATATTTGGATTCATCAGAGAATAATACAGTTTTCCATTTTTGAACTGTCCAATTAATATGCAATTTCGCAAACTCGAGTCTCGCTTTTTGGTTTTTGGCGGAAATAAATGGCTTTCTAGCAGGTCGTCGACTGAAAAGTCTGGCCTCCACTGCTCATCTTCTGATCGGTCAAGAACTTACCGGCAAACTTAAATCAATTTTTATTTGTTCAGAAGAGACTGTGGGATCACTCTGAATTTTTCTTTTAATCGTGGAGTCGTCTTGTCGTGTAGTCTTTCGTGGCCTTCCTCCATTATGGATTGCAGAAATAGAACCCGTTTGTTCAAATTTTTTTATAAGTCGCGATATTACACTTCTATTTATTGAATATTTCTCACTAATTTTGTGTCGCGATAAGCCACTTTGCCAATCACTTATTATTTTATTTTTAAATTCATTTGAATACGCATTTCTGGCCATATTTGCTGATTTCCCGTATGAAATGTTTTGTCCTACTAAATCCGCACGTGTTTTGCACAAATTATTCTAACGAACTTTGACTCAGCTTTAAATACCGTTAGGAAGAGAAATTAACTTAAAAACAACAAAACAAAGCCGTAGTTAAGAAAAAAAAATGTGGGGTGCTTTAGTTTTGACCATTCAGTTTTTAAATAATATGAACATTTCAATTTTTTTTTTTCAGTATAACCAAAACGCTGTATATTTGGTATTATATTTTATAAATACTTAAGTAACAAGGAAACACATGACATATGTATATGCCATATTTCAAGATGTTTGATTGAGAGATTTAGCATTATTTGAAATGCCATTAGGGGGGTGCTTTAGTTTTGGCCAATACTGTAGGTCTTGTTTTTTATACTAAAAAAATAAAAAATTGAAAAACGAAAAGTTCAAACATATCCACGTTTGCTGAAAATTTAAGGCCAGTATTGTTTTGTTTTGTTATGAAGTGGATTTTTATATATACAATTCATATACTTCGTAAGAAATAACAAATCCCGAAAATGCGGGTGGATCGAACTTTTCGCGACTTGAAAATACCGGAACCACCTGAGCATCCCGGGATTGGCACCCCTAGTGCATACAGACATATATATATATTACTTTTATATTTATTTAAGCCCATACTGGGCGCCCCACACAGCCCGTACTGGGCGAGAGTATCTGCTTGGACAATGTTAAGAAAAATATGTTTACCTACTTTTTTTTTCTGTTGCCATAGTGGTTTCTTTATTTGGCCGGATTTTGTGTTTGTTATTTTTAAATTAACTCCAAATTGAATACTTGTGAGTGTGCGTGAATAAGCGGCTTTCATATAGAATTGCATAAACAAACGGGTACGATAATGGACCAGACGGTCGATTTATGAATCGCCGGAAAAATCGCTGTGCCGCAGTACAGCCCATCGGTCTGATTTCTTATGATACATACTCGTATATACATATAAGAGTATATGTACGTACATGTATACATACACAAATAAAACCTTATTAGGCAGCCAGTGAATATTTAACGGCATGGACCATATGTGCATATGTATATAGTGTCTTGTTTAAACTAAGCAATAGGAATAAGCAAATTTCACACTTCCCGTAAAGTACGAGCGTACACACAAATGTGCTAAAATAAGTATTTTATAAAATCAAATTCAGAAATAAAACTTTGCCATAATGTGTTAAAAAATGTATTAAAAGAATTTAAAAAGGGAAGAAAAATCATTTGATAATAATAAAATAAAAAACAAGTAGCAAGCGTAGCATTGTGCAAAAGTGCCATCTTCCAAGATGAGTCATAATAAATGGAGCTTATTCGCCAAGCGGTGGCAACTTTTATGCTGCGCTTTTTTGTTGTGCGTGCTCATGGAACATGCACCAACCTCAACTGCCGCAGGACACGGCGCCACCACCTTCATGCCTGCTCTGGAATGCTATGATCACTATGGACGACCGCAAGTGAGTACCTCTTATTTCTATTAATAGATACTTAGTTAATTTTTCAAACAAGTAAGGAAGTGCTAAATTTAGTCCGGTCCGAACTTAATGTACCTCCGCACTTTCTAGTTAAATTTATTTTGAACTGGCGATTAATTTTTGGAATCAATCAAACTCACAAACAATACAAGTTATAACTTGTAAGATCAGACAAATTGACGGAAATTTAATTTTGGTATATAAAGGTGAGTGGGCTTCTTGTACGATTTCAATAATAAAGGGTATTTCAAAAGCGACGTCTAGATGTCAGTAGTGAATAATCCTTAGGCGATACCTTGTTTTAATGGCATTTTGGACATTTGTCAAATAGACAGATATGCAATGTGAAAAACGCGTAAAATTATTTAGACTTTTTATGGCAACGGTCTATCTTTAAGAACAACATATCGCAAGATTCGTGATTTATTGGTGGACATAATCGTCCGAATGAGTCGACAATATAAAGGCTAGTTCTATCTGGAGTAGAAAAAGGACTAACTAACAGACCAAATACTGAGCGGTCTGTTGAGAATATTGCTGCTGCAGAGCACATCCTGTCCATACGAGGGGTGCCTTTTATATGTCGGGATTAGAGAACAAAAACCAATTTTAAGCATCGAAAATCACTTTATTGTTTTTAAAAATATTCTTCATGAAGATCTATACACTTTTGCATGCGTTTGAACCAATTGTCGAAGCACTTTTGCCACACTGAATGAGGTACCTCCAAAACATGCATTCTGAATGCCGCAACCGCTTCTTCAGGTGTCGAAAAACGTTGACCTCTCAGTTTGTTTTTTACGTACGGGAATAAAAAGAAGTCATTCGGTGCCAAGTCAGGACTATTCGGCGGATGACCCATTAATTCGATGTTTTGGGTGCTCAAAAATGCAGTTGTTTGAGCCGATGTGTGAGAGCTCGCATTGTCCTGGTGAAGAGTGATCCGTCTTTGGCGATTGGTTTCCCTAATTTCTTGGAAGACAACTGGCAAACAAATGGTTGTGTACCACTCAGAATTTACTGTTCTGCGTTGTTCTAGTGGTACGGTTGCGGCATGTCCAGTTTTTCCGAAAAAACAGGCGACCATTTGCTTGGAAGTGCTTCGTGCGCGAACAACTTTTGTTGGTTTTGGCTCATCTTGAAACACCCATACAGTCGACTGCTGTTTACTTTCGGGCTCATACGCATAAATCCATGATTCATCACCTATCACGATGTCATAGACGTGTTTCGAAGCCCCGCGATCGTGTTTTTTGAGCATTACCTTCGACCAATCGACACGAGCCTTTTTTTGAGCGATTGACAAATTGTGTGGTATCCAACGCGAACAAATTTTTTTGAGAGTCAAATGTTCATGCAATATTGAATGTATGCTGGTCCCACTAATGCCTAAGATTGTCTCAAACTCACGATAGGTCACATGACGATCTTGCAATATCAGTTCGCGCACAGCATCAATGGTTTTCGGAACAACAACTGATTTTGGACGACCTTCACGAAATTCGTCTTGGAGTGAACTACGACCACGATTGAATTCACCATACCATCGATAAACACTGGTCCTTGATGGAGCTTCATCGCCAAAAAATGAATTAAGTTCATCCTTGCAATGTTGCTGAGTTAATCCACGTCGAAAGTTGTAAAAAATAATCGCACGAAAATGTTCACGATTTAATTCCATTTTTGGACCGAGATGAATCTTTTAAGTTACTGTAAACAACACAAATAGCGCTGGTATTTCAAAACGTTCTGAGTACGTAAAAGCCAAAAAATGTCAAACTTTGCGATACAGCTGTCAGTTGCCAGATTGTAATACCAGGGTTGCCAAATCTCGAAATAGAAAAGGCACCCCTCGTATCTCGTCAGCAATTCGACATTCATGAATCGGCTGCTTGATTGATTGTACCTGTAGACTTCCTCTGGTGAAAATTTAAATCATTTAATTTTTCACATAAAATTGTTAGGAGCCGTTTTTTTAAAACAAATAGTGAAACCTAAAGGAATCTAAATCGCTACATGTTTTATTTTAAAGCAACATTTTGGCGCGTCTTTTGAAAGAATCTAAATGAGGTGGTAGCAACGTGAGTAGGTACCAAGTTTAGGCCCGTTTTATTAAGTCGTCATCGAGTATTAAGAGACTTATAGTAGAATTTTATGACTAATATTTTGGTGGTATCTCTTAGCCCGTTATATCTAATGTACAAAAAGGTGAACACTTAAAAATGAGTATTCATTACAGCTACCAGATCAGTCAAAAAGTCATAATAGGCACTCATAGATTTTTGTACGCATTGAAATTTAAAGTTTTAGTACAAAATAACGACATAGAAATACAATATTTATCTATACCAGTACCGAAATGTCGATTCCCCGGCTGTGCATCAGCGACATACCAGTTCATACCAGCAAAAAAAAACTAGTCCAATATGTTTCTAAAATAACCAGTTTTAAACTTGTTGAAATATTAAAACAAAACATATTTTCCATTTCATTCCACCGCTTTCAAATATTCTATGTCACATTAAAAATGTATGCAAAATATATTTTTTCTTCAAATTAAATGAAACTTCTTTAGGTACCGTAATTGGTTAAATATTCAAAAACTGGTTCAAACTCGCACACAAAAAATTATTACAAATTCTTTGGGAAAACTAATAAAGAAATAAAATTTCCTCCTTTTCTAGCATAAATAAAATGAATGCTAGTTTAAATTTTGATTTAATATATTGAAAAGAAATGAGGTAAAAAACAGAGTCTTGGCTACTTGGCAGGCGCTCGAAACTGTCATTGCTGAATAAAACATTTGTATACAAAACTGTGATTGTGCCAATCTGGGCATACGGCATAGAAATTTGGGGAACTGCAAGCAAAAGTAACATTAACATTATTCAACGACTACAATCGAAAATACAGAGAACTATAGAGCTTTCCAATAAGAGGTGTTATTTTGATATTCCAAGAAAAATGCCATTTTTTTTATAAATGATCGGATGTTTATTTCATTATAAAGAGGAAGGTATGCCGTTAATAGTGGAAAACAACATCAGGCAAATGACCACCACGACCACGCTTACAGGACAATATCCTTTTCATGAAATTTTCCATAACCGAATTGCAAAGTGACTGCCTTATGTCCTCGATAGCCTCACGAATTCCATATTTGAGGTCTTGCATCGACCCAGGGCTGTTGGCGTAGACCTTCTCTTTCACGTGGCCAGAAAGAAAAAAGTCACAAGGTGTTAAACCACAAGATCTCGGTGGCCAATTGTGATCACCTCTTTGAGAGATAACACGGTCCGGAAACTTTTCACAGAAAAAAAATATGAATGGTTTCGTTACTTGTGTGGCAACGTTGTCCAGATCAATATCACCCAATTCCAGCCATAAAAAATCGTTAATCATCTCTCGATAGCGCAATCCATTCAAAAATAAATCCTGTTATTGGAAAACCCTTTATAACCAATCCACTTTGGTATGTCCCAAACGAAGATATTCATCGCGACCTCAACATCGATATAGTAGCAGAAATCATCCTCAAACGCAGCACAAATCATATTGCCCGTTTAATGAACCATACGAATACTGACATGCGACAACTCCCATCTGAAGAAAGGGCAAACTCCAGGCGGCTCAAACGACCAACCTCAACTCAGCTGATAACTAGAATAATTTAAAGCTAGTTATTTACATACAGGCGGCCGCCGTAGCCGAATGGGTTGGTGCGTGATTACCATTCGGAATTCACAAGGAGAACGTTGGTTCGAATCTCGATGAAACAAAAATTAATAAAAACATTTTTCTAATAGCGGTCGCCCCTCGGCAGGCAATGGCAAACCTCCGAGTCCATTTCTGCCATGAAAAATCTCCTCATAAAAATATTTGCCGTTCGGAGTCGGCTTGAAACTGTGGGTCCCTCCATTTGTGGAACAACATCATGACGCACACCACAAATAGGAGGAGGAGCGCGGCCAAACACCCAAAAAGGGTGTACGCGCCAATTATATATTATATACAATATATATATATATATATATATATATACATATATATACAGGTTTAATTAATAAAGGAGGCAAAAAATATGTATATGTTTTATTGTTGTTGCCAGGATTTTTCTGCGATGGCCCTTTTTCGGTACAACCGCTTTTATTCAATTGACGAGGCTTGAAAATAAAAAATCAACAAATTTGCAGACGCATTGACCATTTTACTGCTGGTATTATTCTAGTCAATGACGAAGTAGTATGATTTCCTGTATTAAATACCAGTTTCTGAACTATTATGTTTCCATTCTAGTTTGACTTTTTGCAGCAGGATATGTACTGACATATATCAAACCAAAACATCTTTCAATCCAAACAAACAAAAAACAACTGCTATTCGCACAACTACGCTATTCGCTAATGGAATAGAATAACACAACCCATTATTCGTTATTATTGTATGCATATACAGGATTTGATTGAAAAGTAATGAGCCTTATTTTTTTTTAAGCAGTTATATTAAACCTTTTGGCTTATACAACTAATATTCTTCAAAATAGGACCCTTGAGCGTCAATACGCGTCCTGGTAGCGGTCCGTCCACTGCAGGAAGCATTTTTTAAACTCATCCGCCGGAATCGCGTTTAATTCGGCTGTCACAGTTTTTTGGATCGCCTCGATGGAGTTGAAACGCCTCCCATTCAGCTTTGTTTTCCTGCAGATTGTAATAAGTTAAAGCCAATGTTCAAAAATTCACGAACCCGGTTCACATCTTCGTCTGTTTGTGTCGGCTGGCCTTTCAGATCGCTGGCCTTTCAGATCGCTGTTCGTCTTCGACGTCCTCCGGCCTTCCTTGACCGACTTGTGCCACCGTTTTACCTGGGCACTGGACAGAGATTGGTCCCCGTAAGCCTCCTTGAGTAGCCCAATGGTTTCGATACTCGTTTTGTTTAGCTTTACGCAAAATATTATCGAGTAACGTTGCTCCAACGATCGCTGCATTTTCGCCACTGCAAAATCCTAACACACATTTAAAACAGCTTTCACGCGGGGAGCGATGTTGAGTGCACCGCTGTTGCCAGCGAACTGGGACCGGTTTCTAGTGGAAGGGGAAGGTCCAACGATCATTTTCCCCCACCAGCCGATTCGGTTGATCGCTCTGCAGACGCTCCGCGCGGAAAGGCTCATTACTTTTCAATCAAACCCTGTATGTATATAAACCTACATGTATGTAATTTAATACTTGTTGTGCATAACATATTTTGTCGACAAATTTACTTAAATTAATGTAAATTAATTCGAACCATACAGACTAATTTGCTATTATTTGTCACTTTTATAATACAGTATGATCAAAATATAAATAGAAGTACATACCCGTATGTACATATATGTATATTGTCTAATTTAAAAAGACTGTTGGAAGAGGAAAGGAAAGTTCGGTTTCCGTATGGGAATTGCTAACAAAGCATGCGCGATTTTGGGATACCATTAAATGGTTCACCATGTGTATATGTATATGTACAGCCCGCAGCAAAATGATGGGGCATCAAATTTATGACCAAATTTTACTACTTTTCTTCTTGTTTTTATTTTACATGTTCATTACTTTTTTCATGAAAGTATAGGTCATTATTTAACAAAAATGTTTAATATTATTTCAAATTAAATATTTCAAGTTTTATTATACAAAATTAGAAAAATTCCCCCAACTTTTCATGCCAATGCCACAGTTTTTAGATAAAATTTATAGAACAACTTTTGGTACGCCATTTTATAGCTTATTAAAGTTTAGTGCGAGTCTGAAGTGGTTAAAAAATATCGCTGTTTTTTTTTTATAATAAATACGTACATATTGGGATGTGGCCTATATATGGAGAAAATTGCAACTCCGGTGAAAATTATCAAAAATTAATGGGAAATTTGGGCCAACCAACACTTCCACTTGAATAAAATTTAATGAGCTAAAATATTTCTAAAAAGTATAATCAAAAACCGTGGAATTGCGATGAAAGCCTATAGTAAGTTTGAAACTTCGTTTTATATGGCTTTTTTCGACAATGAGCTGTGCTTTTATAAAAAATAATAATGAACATTTACAAATAAGGAAAATTGTCGAAATTGTAGAAAATGTTGACGTGCTTTTTGCTTGCTAGTTGTTTGGCTGAGATAAACTGGCAGACAGCTTTTATGAGGTGTTTGATATTGCTTGCTGGGTGACGACCGCACTTTTTTTATCAAAACTACACACTTCAGCAAGAAATAGAAAAAGGGATCCTAGGATAGTGAAAATTTCTGTGCATGTTATGTTTAAGCTCGTTTATCAAAATTTTTCTGGCCCTACACTCCAACCGGAGTTAAAGGAAATTGTACTATGCATATGTATGCCCCCCAAATTGGGGGACATCAGAATTCGTTTTAGAGGTATGATACCTTCGGCAAAGTTTCTTATTTTGATCCCTAGAATATGATTTTCACAGAGCAATGGACGATTTTTTTGCCTCCCCACAAATCGACCCGGCCTAATATATATATATTATTATCTTAATATTTTTATATACTTTATTATTATATATTGGCTCTTACACCCTTTATTGGGTGTTTGGTCGAACTACTCCTCATAATTGTGGTACGCGTCTTGAAGGAGGGACGCACAATTTTAAGCTTACCCCGAATGGCAAATGGTTTTTTACGAGGAGCTCTTTCATGAGATAAATACGCTCGGAGATTTGTCATATTAGACGCCATTTAATGTTTCATGGTTCAAATCTCTGGGTAGTTTCGAATGGTAGTCACATACGAACTCATTCGGCTGCGGCAGCCGCTACCAGGAAATTTGTTTATGTATGTATAATAATCCTAAAAATGGTCAAAATCTTTCACTCCATAAGGGTAACTCACTTGTAGCGGTAGTCAAAATTATTAACGAAATCGGCCATAAGTTACTCTTATAAAAAGTATGCGTATAATTAAAAATGCAAGAACCACGCCTACATAAATGCATTTAATTTTAAAACAAGTTATAACTTTTGGTGGCAAAAAATTGTGCGTTTTACTTAGTGAGACACAGATATTTCTCTCAAAACAGCAAATTTTTGGGATTCAATGGTCGAAGAATTTATTTTTTGCCACCAAAATAGCCCTTTCGACAATTGCATTGAGACTTATGAAAAGACTTTCCATTTTGTTTATTAATTGTTAATTATATTGGGTTGGCAACTAAGTAATTGCGGATTTCATTCATAGAAGGCTTCAGTTGAATTTTTAGGTTTGCAGACGTAGTACAAATGTAAAACACATTTTGTTATTTGATAGTTGGCAATTCAGCTGTCAATCAGTAAAAAAAGTTTTTTGATCGGTTGCGTAGTTTTCGTTTGGCGTTCCTTCAAAAATGGAAAATCAAAAGGAACATTTTCGTCATATTTTGCTTTTTTATTTCCGCAAAGGGAAAACCGCATCGCAGACTCACAAAAAGTTATGTCCTGTTTATGGTGTCGAAGCCCTAAAAGAACGGCAGTGTCAAAATGCATTTGCCAAATTTCGTTCTGGTGATTTTTTAGTCAAAGATGAAAGAACTGGTCGTCCTGTTGAAGTTGATGATGCCCTACTCAAAGCAATAATCGATTCGGATCGTCACAATACAACACGTGAGATTACAGAGAAGCTTCATGTATCTTATACACGCATTGAAAATCTCTTAAAACAACTTGGCTATGTTCAAAAACTCGATACACGCAACGCATTATCAGCTGCGATTTGCCAAAGAAACGTAATGAAAATAATCCATTTTTAAAACGACTGATAACTGACGATGAAAAATGGGTTGTTTACAACAACATCAAGCGGAAAACAATCGTGGAGCAGGCCAGGTGAACAGACTCAAACAGCATCAAAAGCTGATATTCATCAAAAGAAGGTTTGGTTATCAGTTCGGTGGGATTACAAAGGAATTGTCTATTTTGAACTCTTACAACCCAAACGAAGGATCAATTCTGATGTCTACATTGAACAACTAACGAAATTGAACAATGCAGTTGAAGAAAAGCGGCCCGAATTGACAAATTGAAAAGGTATTGACAATGAAAGGCCACACAAATCTTTGGCCACTCGGAAAAATTTTTTGGAGCTTGATTGGGATGTTTTGCCACATCCACCATATAGTTCTGACCTTGCACCAACGGATTACTTTTTGTTTCGATCTTTACAAAACTCCTTGAATGGTAAAAATTTCAATAACGATGATGATATCAAGTCGTACCTGATTCAGTTTTTTGCTAATAAAAACCAAAAGTTGTATGATCGTGGGATGCTGCCTGAAAGATGTAAAATGGACAATACATTACAGAATAAAGTTATTTAGTTTCATAAAAAATTGTCTTTGATTTTCTAAAAAATATCCGCCATTACTTAGTTGCCAACCCATAACTATTAAAAAATTCTAACAAATAAATAATGTAAATTCACAAAATATTTTCGGATTTTCAGAACCTTCCACAAAATATTAATCAATTGAGAAAATATAAGTAATTCATGGTGATTTAATCAAGTTATGATAATTTTTTTACTTGGTCCATATATGTCTCAGAGTCGTGAAAGAGTTAGTTTATTTTACCAAAAGTCCTACAAGCTTCTTCGGAGTTAGTTCATATGTAAATTTATAAATGCTTATTCGATTTTATTTTTACCTCCTTAAGAATTATTTCAAGCATCTAACTCTGATTTTTAACTTAAAAAAACCTTTTCGTCTACCTTCACAGAAATGTATGCCAGAATTCATAAATGCCGCCTATCAGCTACAAATAGAGGCCACAAACACTTGTGGTGAGAATGGCGACAATCACTTTTGTATACAAACCATGAATCCAAATCATAAAAATTGCGAATTCTGTAGGTAAGTCTAAATCATTAAACGAATAAAGGCTCGATTATCATACAAATATTATATTAATCGACAACAATTTCAAAATTTTGTTTTTGCTTAGGTATGAAGATCATTACCCACCGTACCTCACCGATCTTCACGACCCACAGAACCCCACATGGTGGCAGTCGGAGACAATGTTTGAGGGTATTCAACATCCCAACCACGTGAACTTGACGCTGCAGTTAGGTAAACCGCCAAAAATGCTGCCGCTGTAAGCCTCGCAATTGAACTTTTTCCTTTGTAGGTAAATCGTATGATATCACCTATGTGCGCATCCTCTTCCGCTCTCCACGTCCCGAGTCTTTCGCCATCTATAAACGTACTTCGGAAAACAGTGAATGGACTCCGTATCAGTACTACAGTGCAACTTGCCGTGACACATATTCATTGCCTGACTCGCGTGCCATACTAAAGGGTGAAGGCGAGGCGCATGCGCTCTGCACCGGCGAATACAGTGACATATCACCGTTGCGTGACGGTGAAATCGCCTTCTCCACGCTAGAGGGCCGGCCGAGTGGTATCATTTTTGAACGCAGCAGCGAATTGCAGGTGAGCAACACACGCACATAATATATTCACAATTATAATATATGTATGTATGTTTGTAAGTGCAAGTGTAATCTGAGAAAACTTAGCACAATCTGCACCGCGCGCTAACTCAGCCAAATCTTCTATCTACAACGAACTGAATGCGCTTTCTATTTGTAGGAATGGGTCACAGCCACCGACATACGCATCACCTTGGATCGTCTGAACACATTCGGCGATGAGCTCTTCGGTGACGCACAGGTACTCAAATCATACTTTTACGCCATCTCCGATATCGCAGTGGGCGCACGTTGTAAGTGTAACGGTCACGCTAGCAAGTGCGTAGCCAGCACCGGCATGCACGGCGAACGCACATTGGTTTGCGAATGTCGTCACAACACCGATGGACCGGATTGTGAAAAGTGTCTGCCTTTGTACAATGACGTAAAATGGAAAAGGGCAACATCCACTGAAGTCAACGAATGCAAAGGTAAGCATTGGTGTTGGAAGCCGAGGGGGATGGAGTAGAGTGGTCCCACAAATCAATGTTTGCGCTTTACGTGAAAACAGGATTATTTAGTTACCATACATAGTAGTGGTATTAGAGTGTGTAGATCACTCACAAATGCCGATATGTGGCATTTGGTAGAATAAGAGTTTAGCACAGTAGCACATTCGCTAGGCAAGTGACCAGACGAAAATGACTACCGGTCTATTTTTACTTGTATCGATATTGCGCTTGTTAACGGTATTTGCGTTATGGGTTCAGCCGCAGGGTCATCATCACTGGGACTATTCGCTTGAAACAAACAAATTCAATTTTCATACCACCAACTGGTATTTTGTAAATTGTAATTGTCCCTCAAAAGCGTTGACAAAAAAGAATATGTATTGTCTATATGTATGTACGTATAATTTTCAGCTTGCAACTGCAATGGTTTTGCGGACAAATGCTTCTTTGACGCACATCTGTTCAATATAACTGGGCATGGTGGTCACTGTTTGGATTGTCGCGAGAATCGCGATGGACCTAACTGCGAACGTTGCAAAGAGAACTACTACATGCGCGAAGACGGCTACTGTATCAACTGCAACTGCGATCCGGTGGGCTCACGTTCACTTCAATGCAATAGTCACGGCAAATGTCAATGTAAGCCCGGTGTAACTGGTGAAAAATGTAATCGCTGTGACAACAATTATTATCAATTCGGTCAGCATGGCTGCCAGCCTTGCGGTTGTGATGTGCGTGGCTCTGCTGACAATGTGCCATCATGCAATCCGGATACTGGCATTTGCCACTGCAAGGAAAACGTAGAGGGAAAACGTTGTAACGAGTAGGTTTTACAGTTATTTTTCGAAGTATTGAATATAGATGAATATCATATTTCGCTATTGCAGATGCAAACCTGGTTTCTTCAACTTAGATCTGGCGAATCGTTTCGGCTGCACACCCTGCTTCTGTTACGGTCACACCTCGGAATGTCAAACCGCGCCTCATTATTCTGTTGTTTCAATAACTTCGAACTTCAATAAGCACAAAGAACGTTGGACTGCCATGGATCTTTTCAACCGCGATGTCGATATTAAGTATAATCAGTATAGCCGCAGTATAGGCACGACGGCACAAGGCAATGAATATATCTACTTTCTGGCACCTGATCGCTTCCTTGGCGATCAGCGCGCCTCATATAATCGCGACTTAAAATTCAAACTGCAATTGGTTGGCCAAATTGCACCCAGCACCAGTGCTAGTGATGTTATTTTGGAGGGCGCTGGCACCAAGATTTCTTTGCCGATATTTGCGCAGAGCAACGGTTTGCCCGATCAAAGTGTGAAGGAATACTCCTTCCGGCTGCACGAACACCGCGACTACCAGTGGCAACCCACCCAATCGTCCCGTGGTTTTCTATCAATACTCTCCAATTTGACAGCAATAAAAATTCGCGCTACCTACTCCGTACAAGGAGAAGCTATTTTGGACGATGTAGAACTGCAAACGGCTCATCGAGGCGCTGCGGGTCAGGTTGCCACCTGGATCGAGCAGTGTACTTGCCCAGAGGGTTATTTGGGACAGTTCTGCGAATCTTGCGCGCCTGGTTACAGGCATAGTCCAGCACGCGGTGGTCCATTTATGCCTTGCATTCCTTGCGACTGTAACGGTCATGCCGAAATTTGCGATTCAGAAACCGGACGTTGCATTTGTCAGCATAATACGGCCGGCGACAACTGTGACCAATGCGCACGTGGCTACTATGGCAACGCCCTGGGCGGCACACCTTACGATTGCAAACGCTGTCCCTGTCCCAATGACGGCGCTTGCATGCAAATTAACGGCGATACTGTAATTTGTACCGAATGCCCGATTGGTTACTATGGCGCGCGCTGTGAAATGTGCTCGGACGGTTTCTTTGGCGATCCAACTGGCCTCTACGGCGCTGTACAAACGTGTAAAGCCTGCGATTGTAATGGCAACGTGGACCCCAATGCAGTAGGTAATTGTAATCGTACTACCGGTGAATGTCTCAAATGTATACATAATACCGCTGGCAAACACTGCGATGAATGTTTACCAGGACATTTCGGCGATCCACTGGCTTTACCACATGGTCAATGTGACCGCTGTACCTGCTACCCACCGGGCACAGAACAAAATCAAGATGGTATTACACAGTGTGATCAAGTCACTGGTCAGTGTCATTGCAAACCAAATGTAATTGGTCGTGACTGCGGCGAGTGTCAGCCGGGCTACTTCAATATTATGTCGGGTAATGGTTGCGAGAACTGCATGTGTGATCCCATTGGTAGCTACAATTCCACCTGTGACAAATTCACCGGCCAATGTTTTTGTAAGCAAGGCGTTGTTGGTCAACATTGCGATCAGTGTGAAGTCTATCATTACGGATTCTCCCAGGAGGGTTGTAAGACATGCGAGTGTGATGAGAGCGGTTCGAAGGGATTCCAGTGCGATCAATATGGTCAGTGCCCATGCAATGATAATGTAGAGGGTCGCCGTTGTGATCGTTGTAAGGAAAACAAATATGACCGTCATCTGGGTTGCATCGATTGTCCGGATTGTTATAATCTAGTGCAAGATGCGGCTAACGAGCATCGTGCCAAATTGCAAAACCTCAGCTCAACATTAGACGAAATTGCGCGCACACCCGTTACCAACGATGAGGAATTTGAGGCTAAATTGAAAACTGTGCAAGAAAAAGTGAATATACTATTAACCGATGCAAAATATGGTGCTGGTGAAAGCGGTCAGACTTATGCTGAAGTATTGGATGACCTACACAAGCGTCTCAGCAATATCCGTACTCATCTCGTTACCGCCGACGAACTGCAGGACAACGCTAACCATGAGATCGTTAAGGCTAGACAAAACTACACAAATGCTCACGATATTATTGAGGCTGCCAAGAATGAACTACAGAATGCTCTGAATCTACTGAATGATGATGGCGCACAGGCACTGGCCAAAGCCAAGAATAAATCTGTGGAGTTCGGTGTGCAATCAGATCAAATATCGGAGATATCACGTGAAGCGCGCGCTTTAGCTGACCGCTTGGAGTCTGAGGCACAAGTCGACTTGAAGAATGCCAAGGATGCCAATGAAGCAGTGGAGAAAGCCTATGAGTTGGCTAAGAGTGCCATCAACTTACAACAGAAAGTTAGGTTAGTACTTGTATTAATGATGTAGATAGTAGCAGCCATAGCTTAGATCCAATGGGAGAAAGAAATATAATTATTGAATTTGTATTCCCAGCGACGAACTGCGTTCGGAGGTGCGTTTGGAGTTGAATACCGTAAAGCAATCACTGGCCAATGTAGCGCAAACAACTAAGGATGCTCTGACGAAAGCAAACGAAGTTTATGACGCCGCCCTCACTATGCTAACGGATGTCAACGGACTAAGCGCACCTGAAATCGATATCAAAAAGCTAAAGAAGGATGCGTTGGCCGCAAATGAAGAGGTAATCAAGTATATATCGCGATCTACACATGTACGTAAATGAATTAATTAATTGTAGGCTGATCGCATGCTGAAGCAAGTTAACGATATATCCAATAGCAACGGTAACATATTTGCCGACTTCGATGAAGAATATGAACTAGCCGACCTTCTAGTTCTCAGGTGAGTACACAAAGTGCATGAAAATTCAGGTAAGAAGAAAATATTGACTTTCCTCTCTGTTGCCTATTTAAAGAGCGAACGAACAAAAACAAGACGACATCAAGCTTCTAAAGACAGCTCAGGAAGCATTTGATAAGGCCACAAAAGCTGTTGAACAAGGCGACAACACACTGAAAGAAGCCAATAACACATACCACACTTTGGCAGGTAAGTGCAGCTTGAGACTTAGTTTTGAGATGCAAAGTAATAACGATACATTGTAATCATAGGCTTTCAGGCTGATGTGCAGAAATCGTCGGAAAAAGCTGATCTAGCACTAAAGACAGTACCAAGCATCGAGCAGGAAATCGAAAATGCCGAACAATTAATAAGACAGGCGGGAGAGGTAAACAAACATCGATTTTTAATTATATATATATCTTTTTATCCCATATATGCTTCCATAATTTTTTTTGTTCCTTCTTTTAGGCTCTAATGGGTGCGAATAAAAATGCGCTGGAAGCAAAAACGAACGCCCAGCAGGCGCAAGAGAAGTATGCCGAACAGGCATCACAGGTATGTAAATTCCTATACATACTATGAGAGGTTTGTTCTAAAAAAGGTGCCTCTTCAAGTTTGTCGCGTTACGTACATTCGCTTTTTCCATTTTTTTTTCAACATGTCCTTATCCGTCACTTGCATTTTTAGTTTTCTTTTGACAGATTTAAAGTCGCACTTGTTTTGGTGTGCTTGACGATTTTTGCTTCGAAATTGATCAATTTTGACCATCGCATAAACGTCGCAGACCGCTCTAATTAGCTGTCTAGATGGGTTCTCAAAAGCGGTCTGAATGTTAACCCTCAGAGAACAGAATTAGTGCTGTTTTCGAGGAAATAAAAAAATTCCACAATTTGTGATGCCAACATAAAATGGTGTAAGGCTAGAAATAGGAGATAGCGCAAAATATTTATATGCAATTCTCGACAAAAACCAAAATTGGAACATTAATATAGAGGACAAAGTAAAGAAAGCTACTCTAGCTCTATTCTCATGCAAATAGACAATAAGACACAGCTTTGGTCTTTCTCCAAAGAACACTCACTTTCTGTATAGGGCCCATCCTCCTTTACAGGAGTATATTCTGGTGGACGGCTGCCGACAAGACAACGATTAGAAACAGGCTTCAGCGGCAATGACAAATTAGTGAGAGTGGGCGCTACCACTCTCCTCGCTCTTGGTATGGAGATTGTAGGTATATCCCTCTCAACCTACAAACTGCGTTGTGCAAGTAGCATTGCCACTTAAGCCAACACAAGATGAGTTGATAGACTGACGTGTAATTCTACAAAAATAATTTGCAGGGGCGCTAGGCGCTCGAAGGCGCTACTGAACCGGTCAAGGAAAAACGTCTCTATGTTAGTTGTCTTGAGCCCATGCCACTGTTTCACGAGTCGACATGCTCAAAGATGGGACGTACTTCATTTCGACGTGCAGAGGCTGCAAGAATAAAGAGGAGGTCTTCCGCCCGTTAGACAACTTCTCTGTTCCTGATGCTTAGAGCCTTCATAAATGATACTGCTGGCCTTAGGAATATAAGTGTCAGCCATATTAATGAGTTTGCAATTAAGACAAAATGGTTGAACGAGGCTTTAGCAGATAAATTGTTACTGTGGTATCACCATGGATCGGCAACGGTCTAACTGAGAGGGTTTGGAGACCGATTGCCACTTCTACCTACGTACCACGAACATCACTCAGGAGTTATTGAATAATGTTAGCAACGATTTCGGGTTTCTTAAAAAAGTCATAACTGGTAATAAAACATGGATATACGGTTATGACACCGAAATCCCAATTGCATTAATGAAAATGGGGAGAGAAGAAGAATAAGAAGAAAAGAGAAAACATTTAGAATTGTGGAACAAGCATTCATGGCCAGTAATGACTACTTCATAACGTTAATAAATGAACTCTCATTGTTTGTAACATCAATCCCCCTCAGCAGCTACTTTTACCGGACTTGGTCCTCTGCGGCTTTTTCTGGCTCCCAAAACAAAAAAGAGCTCAAAGCGAAAACAAAAATGGCGTATCATAAGTATCTCGAATATTTGAAAAAGCGCTAATATTCGAAAGATATAAACAGTCACCTTTTTGGTATACTAAATATTTATCATTTGAAAAACAATTCAATTTTCAAAACATTTTATATTCTACATATTTTTAGGATGCGGAAATAATTCGCAAAAAAGCAAACGATACCAAAGTCAATGCCCGCAAGCTGCATGATGAAGCTGATCAACTCAATCACCGCGTACAAATTACTGAGAGCAGCATTGCCAAGTTGGATGAATCGGCTAACAAAGACGATAACCTGGTGGATGATGCTAAACGAAAGGTAACTTCAACTAAGGCGGATTAAAAAAAAATACTTTTTTTTCTTTTTTTTTTTATTGTCCACAACTTAGGTTGGTCAAGCGAAGGCTGGCGCCCAAGAAGCACAGGGTCAGATTGATAAGTCTATACAAGAACTGGATGACATCAAGGAAGAATTGGAAAATCTCAAAGATATTAATGTGGACGATTTGGATAAACTTGGTTAGTATTTATTATGGAACTGGAATGATTGTGCACATATAACCAAATTCACATTCGTCACATAGAAAGTCGCCTCGATCAAGTGGAGGTCGAATTGAATCGAGTCAATCTAACTGGTCGTATTGAGAAGTTCCGCGACTTACGCAATGCGCAAAAGAAATGGATCGACAAGTATGAAAAAGATTTATTCGATTTGGAAGAGCAAGTTGCAAATATTCGTGCGATAGCTCAAGCACTACCCAACGATTGTTATTCGCGTAGTCGACTGGAGCCATAAGCGATCTGTGAATCGCTAAACACTGCCCAATAAACCATAGAAACAAACTCAGAAAAGCATACCTGGAAAGATTTTGAATGGACATTTGTAGTAGGGCATGCGAAGTGAGAAGTTAAAAATCCAAATACTATATAGTGTCTCATATAAAAATATTTTAGTGAAAAAAATTAAGTTAAGTTTTAAAATGTGTTTCAATTCTGTTTTTTTTTTATGTATACGCCCTTATTTTCTTTAAGTTGTTATTCCCGAAATGAACAAAAAATGGACCTATAAATTTTTGGTTTTGATTTTTTGTCCATAAATATTTCTATGTCCGTGGTATATTCGTTATAACACCCGACTAAACTGTACTCTCTAATTTACTAAAACCCTGTATTAACGAATATTAACTGCAATAAAAATTCGGCATGTAACATTTTTACCAAGGCTTAATTTTTACAAAAATTAAACTAATTGAATAAAAATATATGAGAATGCAATTCCCATTGAGTGGCCTAAAAAGTATGGTAACGTATTTTAACAAAATTAAAAAAGTTCTCTTCGACAGTGTGGCGCCAAGCACCCAAAAAAGTGTGTAAGCGCCAATTATATCTAAATCTTCCGGCTTGTTTTAATTCCCGATGAAAGCATTTCAGTATCACTATATTAAGTGTACAAATACAAAATATTAAACATCAAGATACCGCCAAAAAAGAGAATAAATTATTACTGTTCAAAAATTGCTACGTACGGAACTCATGCTCACTTCTTTGCTCGTATACTTGCCCATCCGACGACCCTAAAACAAAACATCGTTAAATATTTTTCGAGAATATTCGCTTTATAAGAAAGAGTAAGTCTAGTTTGCAGCAAAGTTCTCATCATTCCCACCCCTATTTGAGCAGTAATACGAAACAGGAAACACCATTTTTAATATTCCTTGGTCTGAAAAAATAGTAACGAAGAAAGAAAAAAAAGCGTAATCCAGCAACAAATAAATTGGTTCACAAATCTGAACACAGGCCTAGTCCAAACTTTTACATACAATAGCAATGCCACTCATTACTCACTACTACATTACACACTAACATACACATAAGTATAGTATATTGGGGTTATACGACCCTCACGAGTGTTTTTTCTTGTGGCAAAAATTTACTACTCACAGCACTCACAAGACCGTTGTAGATTGTATAGTAAATTTTGAATAAGCTGCGCAGGTTATCTTAAGAAAATTGAATTGAAAATTGCGTTTGCTTTATAAACCACCTATTTTTTTGAGAATGGTAACACAAATGACATGTCAAATGTGTTCATAATTTACTTATAGGTTTGACATTTACGAAATAGGACGCTATATGCTTGAACAAAATTGGGAAAATGGGCAGAAAATCGTTTGACCGAAGATGAGCATTTTTACCGAAAAATCATCTTTTCTGATGAAGCTCATTTTCACATCGGTGGCTACGTCAATAAGCAAAATTGTCGGATTTGGGGCTCAGAAAATCCACACGTTACTGTAGAGAAGCAAATGTATCCACAACGAGTCACTGTTTGGTGCGGTTTTTGGTCTGGCGGCATCATCGGGCCATTTTTTTTTGAAAAGCGAGGAGCCGCGGTTACAGTAAATGGCGAGCGTTACCGTGACATGCTCAACGAGTTGTTTCCAAAAATTTAAGAGGATGACATGGACGACAGTTAGTTTCAACAGGACGGTGCAACTTGTCACACTGCCAAAGTTACACTCGAGCTTTTGGCAACCGTTTTTGAATTCCGATATCAAGTGGCCGCCTCGGAGCTGTGATTTAAGCCCTATTGGACTATTTTTGTGGGAAGCCGTTAAGGACAAATGCTATGCGAACCATCCAGAGACGATTGCTCATGAAATTGGAGCCCAAACAATCGAAAATGTGCTTAAAAATTGGGTTGATCGAATGGCCTACTGTAAAGCCAGTCGTGGCAGTCATTTGAACGATATAATTTTTCATTCATAAATGATAATGTTCGGTCTTCAAAATAAAAAAAAAAGTTTGAAAAAATATTGATTCGTTTTTTTTCTATAGCCGATTCAAAAAGCAAATTTTACATGGCCCACCCTGTACATATGCGAGGGCATATTTTATTATATATTTTTAATCAAGGCACATTATACCCGACACCAGGAGGTTCTTAATAGTGATTGTGATACCGAAGCCGCGACCTCGGCATAGACACTGTCACTGAAACAGTAAAAAGAAGCAGCGTAAGCATATCTTGCGACTATTACAGCACAAAAAATATGAAATGAGACTGATACCGAAAATGGAACTTCGACCAAGAAGACTAAAGCTCAAAACACCCACAGATCTTGCTCGTACTGTAATATAAATATAATTATAGAAAACTATGTTGTGTTAGTAAAATTATAACTAAATACCACCAAAGACAATAATGTTCTCTTCCAAAGGGAAGGGACATTTTAATTCCAAACCCCAACACAAATTACTTTTTGTTAGAATTAACAGATTGTAATTTATAATGGAATTGAAAAAAAAATATATGGCAATATTGCGAAGCGATATTAAAACGTTTTCAACTTTTGAAAATGTTAAGCGTTCGAGCATTTCGAATTTAAACGTTTCATATAACTCTGAAAAATCGGAACAGCAAAATTTGTGTTGGAAGAAGTTTACTTTAAACAAATTCGCTATTTCTTATATTTTTATTAATTTATCAAACCATTAGTTAAATGCTCCCGAAAATGTGGAAAATATGCATATGTAAATACATATATCGTACGGATACAACTGAATTAGTTTGAAGAAGTTTGCCAATTTTGTCACAGTCTTATTTTTTATTACCGTCATAACGCACTTTCTTTCCGCATCAAGCCTTGACTGCTTGATTTCTTATACTTCAGTAATAAGCCGCTGTCACAAATTTTCAAGTCGCCACTTCTAATTTTAACAACTAATTCATTGTTAAAATGTCACTCAAATGCAAACCGCCCAAATTATTGTATTTGCAGTATTTAAGATAAGTATCAGCTGAGTATCTGCAACAGAGTTACAAACATTGTATAAGTACAGACAAAAATGATAGAAACAAGATTGCGCCCATCAGAGAGTGCGTGACGTCACGTTTGCCGAGTTGTACAGTGTTTGCTCTTCACAATAAATTTAGTGCTTTTTATACCCAAAATGCGAAATTTTCTAAGTTGGGTGTTTGTTTCTTTTTGTTTTTAAATTAAATCTACCGATACTGTAAGTTAAAAAAAATTGTATTATTGAACAAAAGAGGGTTAAAAAAGGTCTTTCTGAGAAGATTTTAGTGCAAAAAAATGAAAATTTGTTGATTCTTATAAAATTTGATACTTTGAAAGTGCAAATTTAATTTTTTGTTCCTTTTAAGGTTATGCAAGAATATTAAATCTTCTTCTCTCAATTCTTCTTAGGTTTGAAAACCTTTTTACGCATTTTAAAAAGCGTTTGAATTTACTGAATGCGAATTTAAGCCATGGTGGTGTAATCGTTTCTTCCGGTCCTCAATCCTAAGCGGGACATGGGGCATCAACTATAATAGAAATAAGCAACAAAATATCAGAAAATACCGAAAAAACTATAACGACATTTTTACAAAAAGAGTACCTTATCTTGTTACATAACCTAAAATATAGCAAATAAATCGTTCCCTTAACAAAAGAGTTTCTTTTAACCAAAAAACTCATAAATTAAATTGTACATATCCATACACATTTATTTAAAAAAACGCACATTTTAAAGACAATTTGTCATGCATACAAAGTTCTCTAAGTAGTTCAATAGAAATTTGGTATTTATTTTCTTGAAATGGGCATTTCAGTGCGTTTCTAAATCCAAAGCTAGGCAACACTTTAGTAGCAAAAGAGAGATTTGACTGCTGAAACGAGTGAACACCAACAACAACTGCAATCGCGGGCAATGCTACCAGATGTTAAAAAAAATAAAGCTTAATAAAACTGAGTGAATTATTGAACTAATTTAAAAAAAATGTATATTTTACAAAACTATAAACATTACATTTTAATTAGAACAGATTTGAAAAATGTCGTGAAGAACGAACTAAAACTCCGAGACTAAATAACAAAAAAAAAATTCTAAATCAAGTTTCGCAAATGGTAATCTGGCCATACTGGTGCTAAAACGATGTAACTCATTGTCAAATTCGCTGAGCGCAAAGTAACGGTACCACGATAGGCGCCATCTCATTATTCTTTCCATCATGAAGTACAGATATATAAGTAAAAATACACTCAGCTGGTCGTCAAAAAATAACCACAGCTGAAATCACCTACTCTCAAAACACTCTTTTCTTAACAGGGTTGCATAAAGAATTATTAAATTTCATAGAAAATCGTAACAAAAAGTCTAGAAAATTTCGTCCAAATTTAGATATTTCTCAAAAAAAAGCATTATAATAGCTAAGAAATGTGGTGAAAATATTTATTGTTTATTGTAAATTTTCCAAGTAAAAGATATTATTTTGTATTACTATATTCTATGTATTAGTTTTTAATGTTACCATAAAAATCCAATTTGGCATAGCACCCCGTCAATACACTCAAGCAAACAGACCAAGCACTCACACTATTGTACTCCTAAGTAAATGTTAAAATCACAACTAGGGTACCTGTAAAAAGGAAGAAGAGAGTGTTTTACTCGTACTTCTGTACAATGGTTATCACTTCGAAGTTAAAATGGAACAAGAATAAGGTTTTGTTTAATAAAAAATGATTTGAAGTTGAATACTGTTTTTTATTGTTTTCGTATTTTGTATTATTTGTATACATTTCTGTGATATTTTTCTAGAGATACTTTAAATAAAATTAAAAGAAAAACAAATTTGTGAAAACGATATACAAACTGGCCAATGAAGAACTTGATATCGTCTGGTGTATATCAAAGTATCGATTTCAGATATATCGATGAATTTGCAGTACTTCTTTTGTTTTTGGCTTGTTATTTCATCGATAAGTTGTATTTTTTTATTCTAAAACATGAACAAATTGTTGCAGCCGGTTTGTGAAACCAACCCATTAGTTTTCTTTGATATTACAATAGGAAATGAGTTTGGTAAATTTAATTTCCCACCCTACTAAGATAAAATATTTCAAGATCGTAATTTATCAATAGCTGGGCGGATGGTTATTGAGCTCCGGAAAGATGTAGTGCCTAAGTCAGCAGAGAATATCCGTGCGCTCTGCACTGGAGAAGAAGGCAACGGTAAATTAGGCAAGCAGCTGCATTACAAAGGAATACGCTTCCATAAAGTCACTCGGGTGTATGTGGCGCAAAGTGGAGATGTAGTCAACAACGACGGCACCAGCGGAGAGAGCATCTATGGGCCAATTTTCGAGGATGAAAACTTCACACTATTGGTGAGTTTATTTTATTTATTTATTAGTATTATTACTTAGTACTATTACTTATTTACAGCATGAAGAAGGTGCTATTAGTATGGCTAATTATGGTGAGCCAAACACAAACAACTCGCAGTTCTTCATTGTCGCAGTGTCATGTAATAACCTTGATGGTACAAATGTGGTTGTCGGTAAAGTGTTGCGTGGTTTGGCTATCATCTCTGATATGGAGCTAGTTTCAAATGAAGATGGTGTGCCGGAAGAGGTGAATTTGCCAAGATGAATTTCTTCGTGAAGTTATGCATTCATATTTTGCAGGATATAATAATTACAGACTGTGGAGAAATACACCCCGGAGAAGATTGGGGTTTTCTGGATAATGATGAGACTGATGATAAACTACCGCCTTACCCCCGAGATTGGGATCAAAAATTTACTCCGTATACAGTAATTATTACGGATTAGCGCAATACAAAGTTATTTTTAGTTACTCCATTTATAGGGCGACGAAATGATAGCCTTGCTAACTGGTATACGTAGTGCAGGTAATCATTTTTTCACTCAACAACGGTATTATGAAGCGCGTCGAAAGTATCGAAAAGCAAATCGCTATTACAATATACTGCGTACACGCTTTGAGAAAGAGGAGTTCGAGTATCTTAGCGGCACTATTGAAGATCTAAAGAAAATAGATGCTTTTTCAGTTCTTAATCAAATTAATTTAGCAGCTGTTGAACTAAAGTTGGAAAAATATGATAACGCAAGAACGGCATGCAACGAGGTTGGTACCAAGTTACAATATTTGTTATTTGTTATAAAAATAAAGCTCCAATTTAACTCTATGAATTTATTCAAGGCTTTAAGTTTTGATGAAGGGTGTTGCAAGGCTTATTATCGCCGTGGTCAAGCAAGCATAGCTCTAAAAGATTATGAAAATGCCATTGCTGATTTAAATCGAGCGAATGAAATAATGCCAGGGAATAAAAGTGTGCTGAACGAATTAAGCCGAGCTAAAAAATTACTTGCAAACTACAACCGCACACAAAAGGAAGCGATGAAAAATCTCTTTAAATAACCGATAGGACCTCAACAACAAATTCGGTTAGAATGATATTAATAAGTTTAATATAATCCTTAATTGTTTACATATACAAAATATTTTTAATATGAATTTGTACAAATTTGCTGTTAAAAAATAATATTTGCATCAATTTTATTTGCATATGTACATAGGTAAGTCCCGAACGTATTCTACATTTATGTGCATTTTCAAAGCAATTTTGTTCTTTAAATATAGGAAGTGGTGCTATTACAAAAAAAAATAAAAAAATGAGATTTTCGTTTATGAGTGAGCAAATTCGGTGGAGAAACAAAGGTGATTTTAATTTTGAAAATAATTCTCTCTGAGAACAGAGCTGCTACAATTTTTTTTTTATTTGGTTAATAGCATTTACGAATATTATGGTGGGAAAGTATAAACCGTCAGAAATTTATTTCGAAGTTTATAACGTAACAAAAGTAATTAGAGCAGTAGCTTCAAAACACAGCGAACAAAATTGAGGTGTTTCGGGTTTTCCCCGGCCAAGGGCTGCCGCCCCAGTAAACTAGCCCTGTCTAGTGTACCGTATCCCACCCCCAATCTTTCGTAAAATTGAGGTGTAGTAAAGACTGGTGCGGCGTTAAATAAAAAAAAATCGGCTTAGATTATAATTTTAGTCACATAAAACAAATATGAAGCCTTGAAAATTATTGAATGTAAACTATGTTATGGATACGTACCTTTTCATTTGCTTCTCGAGTTGTCGGAAAATAGTTATTTTTTTTTTTTGGTTTAAAATTAGGGAATGTTGGCAGAAATAGTTTGAGGAGTATTATTTATTTGATCGATATTTCTTCGCATTTTCGGAAAAAAATTAAATTGGTTTATATTATTTACTTAGCGGACCGTAGCTACCTCAAAATTAAATTATCGAGATTGATTTGGTACAATGCAAAAACTACAACTCGTATGCTTTTATGTTGCTTCTAACTAAAATATTTCACTCATTGATGATGATGAAATGCTTTCATTACTATTCAATTTTATGTAATAATATTTATGTATGTATGCTTGTAAAGGGTAGTTGAAATCTACATATGTACATTTATTTTTAAAATAAAATACTTGAATAAAAATCTGTTTTTAAAAAGATCAAGCATTACCATAATTTGTGAAATGCATCTTCTTAATGTATTTATCTTCGGAAGACACACCTATTTTTTTACGTTTACGACCCTGGTAAGTTTCACCCCAATTCATAAAATTTTTCCACAAATACAGTTAAGTTCAAAGATTTCAGATAATTATAATATAATAATATGCTTGAATTGTATTTACATAAACAATTTTAATCAGAAATAGGCTTTGCGTTCTAAATAAAAAAAAAGAAATATGTTCACCGAAAAACTATGTACACTAAAGATTAAGGAATACGAAAAAAAGCAAATTCATAAAAATTAGTTAGTTAGTTGCATTATATGGTTTATAGAGTAGTATGAACTATATTTTTATATACAATCAGTTAAATAAATAGTCAAAACTTATTAATATGTGATGTACACTTTCTATTGACACTGACAGTACGTACGTATATATAATATAATATATTTAGCTTAGTTTTGTTAAAGGTGAATTTTTATCCTTTTTAATTCCATTTCCATAAGGGGTGATTTTCTTTCAAACGGTTTTCCAATAACAGGTGTTATTTTGAATAGCCCGCTTTTTCGGTAGATGTCACTTTTGAAGCCGTCATGTTTTGATATTTGACAGGTAGAAACTACGCCTTAATAAAAATGGAAATTATTAAAATTCACTTTAAAAAAGGTGAAAATTTGGCAGAGACGGTGCGTAAAACTCAAACATTTTTGGGTCATCGTGAAACAACTTGTCGGACCGCAATACAGAAATCGGTGAAAAAATTCGAGCTGTTGGGACAAGTTAGTGATGTGAAGAATAAAACCCGTGCACGGAGTCGCTGAAGAACAGCCGAAAATATTGCTGTTGTAGCCGGAAGTGTTGAAGAAAACCAAGGTTTGTCCAATCGTCGTGCATTCCACAAACGTCATTAAACCGTATTTTGCATAAAGATTTGGGTCTTAAGGCTTATAAAGTCCAGTTAACACAAGAACTCAAGCCGACCGATCATCAACAACATTGTGCCTTTGCTGATTGGGTCGTTGAAATGCATGAAAATGATCCGGAATTCCATCAAAAAATCATCTTGAGTGATGGGGCCCACTTTCACCTCGGTGGCTTCGTCAACAAGCAAAATTTTCGGATCTGGGTCTCAGAAAATCCAAGAGTTATTGTTGAAAAGCCTCTCTATCCTCAACGTGTGACTGTTTGGTGCGGTTTATGGTCCGGCGGAGTCATTGGACCTTACTTAGGGCGAATGGATTGCACTATCGCGAGATGATTAACGATTTTTTATGGCCAGTATTGGATGGTATTGATTTGGACAACGTTTATTTTCTACAATACGCCGCTACGGGCCGCACTAGCAACGAAGACATTGATCTTTTACGGGAATAACACCTCTTATTGAAAAACCCTTTAGAGCAATAATGGCAATGCAGTCTAGAAGTAGGCCTCTAAAAGAAAGCGAGGTGGTAAATTTTTGAGAACTCACTGCATGAGTTCGAAGAGTAAAACCGGCGCCACTGAAATACCGCTGACGAGAACTGTAATTGAATAATCGGCTCTTTCGTGAGCTTATTTTTTTTTTTTGCTTCAGTAAAGAGCTGACCAGCTCTTTTGTTCTACGGTATGGCCATCCGTGCTCTAGTACTCACCGTTGCCGTTAAATGGCATTTTTAGTAGCACTTCCAACACCATCACTTTCGAATCCAATTCATACGTTTCCACGACAGTCGGTTCTACGTTATCGAAACGACCCGGATTTATATCGGGCCAAAGACTATCACTCCAGCAGCATTCCCCGTATGAAAGTATGGGGAATGTTTATGATGCTACAACAATAACAACAACAACTCCAATTTATAGCCGACCAAGAACTGTCATTTTAGCAACATTCCCCAAAAACCATGGTTTATGCTATAAAAATTCGATCAGTTTATGTTTGTCAATCTGATATCGGAATAGAAAATACCTCTTTTAACAGGTCACGTACATTTAAAGGTTTCCAACTCTCATTTAATAATGTACTCGGTGGCCTTTAGGCCTTAACACTGACACAACTCCTGGAGAATATGTTTTCTTTCCCATATTATTAAAAAACTGTGCACATCGTTAGGACAACCATTAACAATTATCTTTAATTAAGATAATTGGAAAACACTTTTATCATACTGCTACACAGGTCTGGAAGTAAGTCGGATGACCGAAATTATCGCACTATCTGCAAAATCTCTAGTACACTAAACTCTTTGAAAAACTAGATCATGATTTGATTTTCTTCCCAATTTAAGATCTCATATCGCCTTATCAGCACGGCTTTGTTAAGGGTAGATCTACTATTACGAGTTTAGGTTTATTCGCAAATTTTGTCTTAAAACAATTTGAAACTGGCCAACAATGAGATGTCATATTCACCGATTTTTTGAAAGCGTTCAATAGAGTCAGCCAGAGTATCCTACTTAAAAACCTGGGTTCAATTGGTATTCATCCTAGCTTACTTAAGTGGTTTGCATCTTATCTCACAGATAGAACTCAATTCGTTCGTATAAACAATATAAAATCTGATGCCATCAAAGTTACCTCAGGTGTACCTCAAGGTAGCCATCTCGGGCCACTATTGTGCTTAATATTTGTTAATGATATTCCAGACGTTTTTGTGACATCGCGTTGTCTAATGTGTGCACATGACCTGAAAATTTACAGTCGTTTAGAAGACGTAACTGACTGGAAGACTTCAAAAGGACTTAACAAGGCCGGGAGCATGGTGTGTTGATAACTCTTAACCTCTTAATGCTGGTAAATACCAGCAATTGTCTTTCAGTAGCCGCAAACTTGCGATTATTTCGATTACAAGGTGGGCACCACCACGCTCACACAAATTTATGGAAAGAAAGACTTGAGGGTCATATTTACATCGAAAATGTCGCTTTCTAAACATATAGACCTTACGATTGCCAAGTCTAGAACAATGTTTGGCTTTGTAATAGCGAGTTCCAGGATATTTCTACGCATATTTTTTTCTCTTCTTAGATCAAACCTCGAATATTGCAGCATTATCTGGCATCCATTCTATATGGATTATCTTTAAGAATTGAGAAGGTTCAGAAACGTTTCACTCGATTTGCCATTCATTCCCTTCGTTGGCCTTGTAATTTGCCTGCATATAAAAGTAGATGCCTCTTGTTAGCATTACGAACTTCAGAAATGCGAAGAAAACTGTCTTCGGTAATGTTTATAAGCGACATAGCCATGGGTCATATCAAATGCCTCCTCATAGCATGGAGCTAATAGTTTTTAATTGTCCTACTTGCAACTTTGGACTCAGCAATATGTTCCATTTACCTAATTACATGGCCAATTTTAGTCATAATGTACCGCTTGCACGTTGTATAAGGCATTCTAACCAATTTTCTAAAAATTTAGATATATTCTCCAACTCAAACTTAATCTGGAGATGCACTTTTTGAATTGTGATTAATGTACATATCTCTCCGTATTGTTTACCATATATTATACAATATTTAAGGTTTAGTATTAGTAATCTATTTGATTTGTACTTTAATTGATGAAAGAGTGAATAAATAAATAACAAAACAAAAAAGAATCACATATCATGACTCTGAAAGACGGACGAAGCTGTCGCGCGCCGATGATGAGCTGAGTGGTGTTTCAATTTAAATTCAAAATTCTTGCTGCCTGTAACATTTTACTTTTGTTATTGACACTTATACCAGTACTAATCAAAATGACAAATTTCTATGTGATGAAAATGCATTGGGGAAGCTCAACAATTGATGGTAATGCAACATTTTTTCGGGACAAAATATGTGAATGCGGGAAAGCATGATTCTGATGCAGGTAGGGTGTTGCATTCGAAAAAAATTCGAAGCCTAATTCCAACTACAACGAGACGCAAAATGGGAAGATCTAATGCTGCAGGCCGTTTGCAATCGGTTGGACCAAACAATTCGCGCAAAATCCTAATTAGTGATAGCAATCTAGGTAAGTTTTACGTTGACCATTTTGTCTGTATAAGATACCAATAAAGTTTTTACACAACAAATTTGATTAAATTTGAATAATGAAAGAAATATATTAATTTTTGTGGTGATTTTATTCGACGTAATAACAGCAATCAAAATAAATAAAATCTGCTATTTAGGAGTATTTGCACACAATTTTCAATCAAATAGTTTTTAAGTCAAAATATTTAATTAGAAATTTGAATCGATTGCGAAATTTAAAAAACTCATCACATAATATCTGAATGGATTAAATGGATTCCACATTTATATGAAAATAAAATACTAACACATAAATATAACATAATTTCTCTTTCTAACAAAAACATTTCTTCAACTAAACTACTGCTATTAGATAAGAAATAACTAAAATAAACCACTTGTATTCACTTGTGCAAACTTTTTTATCGCTTAAAATCTGTCTGATTGATATAGGTACCTATATCAATCAGGGTTGTCACATCTCTTTGCTCTTTAGTAGTTGTCTTATTTAAATAAATTTAATTAATTTCGTTCGAAATTTTATGTTAAAATGTAGTACTAAATGGAAAATTTTGACAATGTGAAAAGGAGGTTCTCAAAGATTTGTTACTGCATCGCTGCTTTCCCCTCTGGCCGCCGCAAGGGCCGCTGCTGCAGCGGCTGAACTGCCGGAGTAGCTTTTCATATTGATTTCCATGGTCGTGAGTGCACTGGATACATGGTATAAGTTCTCCGATAGTATTGCGTACACCTCGAATAGCTCCGAATCAGATTTTGAAACGATAAAAGCCTCTGAAAAAATAGAATACTTAGTTATGTAGCAATCTAAGGTAAACGCTGAGAAATTTCATCGTAAAGAAATGAAGTCAATTTTATAAGCAAAGAAGTGTTGTAGGTAAGTTCGTAGGAAGTCAATCTTCATATAAAATAAGGCGAAGTAAAAAGTTTTGAACGCTTTTTGCTTTACTACTGTGGGCAAAAAGTAAGGTGAATTTGGTTGTAAAATGAAAAATCTTTATTTATTCTTGTAAATCAATTTCATCCCCTTCAAAATAATCCCCTCTCGACGAAATACACTTATGCCAACGATTTTTCCAATCACCGGTATAGCCATCAGCACCTTCTTCGATTCAGCTTTTATCTCCTCAATCGAGCTTGTCCTGATAGTCTGAAAGCATTGTTTCACACACATCAACGCGACGACTTTTTTCCAAGAAATTGAGATTTTTCGGTACCAAACGAGATTTGACTTTTGGTAGACCCAAATGGTCTTTCAAAATGGTTTTCACAGATAAAAAAAAAACTGGAGCGAAATTTTAATCCCGCGAAGTTTGACAAATAAATGCACCTTACTTTTGGCCCACAGTACTATTTCAATGATGATGATGAAGTTATAAATATATTCATGTAAACTATTCCAAAATTTTTTTTTGCCCAATCTTCAATTCCTGGGCAATGCAGTAAAAGCTCACATCACGGTCAACTCGACAATTTTCATTATTTTTATAATATTTTAGATGGTTGGTCTACCAGAAGTGAATTGTTGGGATTACCGCTTTGCATTATATCCGATACTGTATTGGTCAGTAAAGAGCGTCGGGTTCGAAACCCACTGTGGGTATGCAACACCAATTGATGAAAAGGTTTTTCTCACTCCGGCAGGCAATGGCAAACTTCCGAGTGTATTTCGGCCATGAAAAATCTTCTAAAAAACAAAAAACCATCTGCCGTTCGGAGGCAGCGAAAAACTGTAGGTTCCTCCATTTGTAGAACAGCAGGCAGACACACAGAACGGATTGAAGGAGGACCTCGGCCAAGCACCTAACAGACGAAGTACGCGCCAATTATATAATATGTACCATATATACAGTGTATCCTCTGCTAACGGACACCTCTCATTAAGCGAAAACCTCCCATAAGCGGATACTTTTTCCTATACGTACCACAAATCCTTAAGAATTTTTTTCTCTTGTGCGGACAATTCTCCCATAACACGTTAACCCCCCGATAACATATTATTAATTTTTTTACACTTATCTCATAAGCGGTCACCTCCCATAAGCAGACAAATTTTTCAGTTCCTTAGACGTCCGCTATATAATGTCACCTTTAAGTCGCCGTATAGGACAAATCGGTGCAATGTATAAAATTTGAAATGTAACTCTCTAGAAACAGATAACGAAAAACATTCAGGACTTTTTACTTCACCTTCACTTCACTTCTATATTCGAAGGATGCTTTAAATGAAATGTAGCTGAGACAAAAATTTTATCTCCAGAACTTAAGTATGCCCTGGACATCAACCACTAATATTTTTCCTTAAACTCTTACACCACTTTTATTCTTATAAGACCATCGACGCCATTTGGCATTCGTACAGGAAGTCACCGGGTCTGCCGGCACGTCGAGTGCATAGATCTCGGCTTGAAAAATATAGCAGTAATCTTGAAGAATGTAAGCTTTTTGAGATAATACGTCATATCCTATTTCAGTATTAATTTAGGCGCCGCCTGTGAATACTAGAGTATCCTCATTACTTAGAGCGATATCAGATGCCCAGCCACTTCTGTCGATAACAACTTTTATATTCCGCAACAGCGTTTGTTCAAATGCATAAAATATATCGAATTCTTCGGGGTCGATTTTAGTCCTACAAGATTCAGAACGTAATTGTTTCAATGTTATGCTGGGCTTATGTAGCAGCTGAGGCGAGAGTCTCTGAAGTTGGTGATTTTCTGTTTTCAAAACTTGACGATACCGGGTCAATCCAGTGGCTTTAACATCCCAGTAGAATCTCATTACAGAGCATACAGATCCGCGCTGCATAGTTTTGGACTAGCCGGCCACATCGCCTTACGAGTTACGTCCAGCCAGGAACGTCTTGTGATTTGAAAGTTTTGCGGTGGCTCCGTGCTCTACTTGTGACCGCGGTACCGCAAACTGACGTACGTATGAGATAATGGCACTACTGGCGCGTACGTTTGTGAACGTTTAGTTAGTAACATCTCTTGGAAGAGCACACACCAAGTTTCAGCCAAATCGCCCCATTTCTTTGTGAATCGAGGAAGTCGAGTGATTTTCCTTTTCTATCACTCTTTTCCATTCACAACAACGCATCAACAAACGCCTCAGCAGTTGTGATCGTTTCACATCCTCCGTATTCTCCAGACTTGGACCCCTCGGATCCCTCGGACTACTATTTGTTCCCCAATTTGAAGAAATGGCTCGCAGAAAGAAGATTTTATTCATAATTGCAGAAACGATTGTCTATTTTCCAGACTTGGGCATATCTTATTATTCGGAAGGGATCAACAAACTAGAACAGCGTTGGATGAAGTGTATAAATCTAAGAGGAGACTATGCCGAAGACAGAGGTTTACCGCAAGCAAATAAGTAGTTTTTATTTTTGCACGGGCTTTTGCTCGTAGTAACTTGGTGTTTTGGTGTTATTTACAGTTAAAATTGGTATGCCATCCAGTTCCAGTTTAACCTTTTCACTTGGCCTATGTATATCTGACAAAAATGGTTGCGTGGAAATAGTGTAGAGATTTAGATTTAGATTTGGATTTATTTGAGATGTGCTCTTTGACTTCATGGTATTTTGTGCCCTCTACTCATCACAGTTTCTCATCCAGATACATTTCCATTATTAAACTTACGATAGAGCTGGGTTGGACTGAGCGTATGCACCTATCTTTTGGCAGCGAATGGCCGAGATGTCTCAACATCCTCTGCGCTATAGCGTTGCATTCAAGGAGAAGGTGCATTGGAGCCCTCTGGGATTCGTCGCAGAGACGACAAGAATCAGTGGACCATATTTTAATCATGTGCAGCTTGCTGCGTAGTCTGCAATGGCCTGTGAGCATTCTAGCTTATCCTCCGGGAGAAATATGAGTTTTTAAACCGCTTTTGGTTGTTAGATTGGCAATTCACTCATTCCTGAAGTTCCTGTCTAAGTTAATCTCTACACATAGAAGAAGAATGTAAGAAAAATCCGAGAGAAAGCTCTGAGTGGTAGCGGTTAACTTTTAGGTGGGCAGATTTTTGCTTGGGTTAACAATTCCGCAGACGAACGGAGGCTAAAGTTAGATTATATGGGAAGCAACAACCATGCCTGCTGTACAGTTGCATTCATATTTAGTTCATGTGAACAAGTGTCTGAAAAGCTTTACTGGACTCACTTTTTCAACTAAAAAAATTGGCACTTTATTTGAGAAAATTGTTGCAGTTTCATCGATTACATTACTATCATATTAGGCTATTAGCAACAACCATTAAAGGAACAGAACAAGATTTTTGACAGGTGTCAATAGCTCATGAAGACAGTCAACTTTGTGTCTTTTAGGCGCATTTAATAAAATTTGTACATACCCGTACGATCCTTCATTATGCTTTGAGCATATGCATTCAGTATGATGGACATTTCATCGAACTTTAAACGGTTATCCAAATTGCTGTAGCTAAATATGGTCAAATTGGGATTGGATGCAGTCATTTGGGAGATGCGTTTATATTGGCGCACGTGCGTTATAGCTACAGACCATTTTTGCGACTCGATAAGTTCTTGTAGCGTAACTTCGAATTCCTCGCTTGTCATGGGTATACCTGGTGAGGGGTGGGTGTGTGTTCGCCTTCGGTGGATGTCGACGCCGCCTCGAAGCACTCGAGCTCAGCTTCACTGACGCTGCGTACCAAAGCATCGCGCACCAATGCGTATAAATCGGATATGTCATGCATCTGTAACGAAGAGCATTTACATCAAAGGGTGTCACAATATGAGTTAAAAATACTAAATGTAACTTACGTTTTCATTGATTCTAAAATGATTTACAACATTCGAGGATATTTTGTGATTCGACTCGATGAGTAGCAAAAGTTGAAACATTAATTTATACAAAGCGCGACCCAAATCTAATACCACTTCAGAGGAGGCTGGATCGAAAGTCATGTAACCAATGTTGGTGCTCGTCGCCAACTCCATACTAGACGCCGCCACGTCTGCTTCATTGAAGAGCGACAATTTGCAAGATGTTTTCACCGCATCGAGACACTATAAGTAAATGTAAAATGCTTCAATTACAATACATTCTTCATCTCATAACCTACGCTACCACTCACCTCCAGTACTTGATCCTTTCGGTCGAAGAAAGTCTCCAAGTGCTCCTGCACTTCCAACACATTGAAACGCAATGTTTCGAAAAGGCGAGGAGTCGTGGTCTGCGTATCGCTACACCACACACGCGGTGGATCCGCACGCGAACTGAGCAAATCTGTGAACAGCGAAATGCGGTTGCCAAGTTGTGAGCCAATGCCGGTAAAGTATTTCTTTGCCTCCTTCGATATGCTGATCGTCTTGAAGGTCAACTCCTTTATAAGTCGATAAAGTTGCATTAGCAACTCCGATGTATGCGCTGAGGGTTGATTGATCAGCATCGATTGAAGTTGCTTGCGCCAGTTCTCCTCGGCTTCGTCACGTATGGGTGCGCCGAAGCGTATAATGCCCGGCAAATGAGGAGATGCATTGCAAGGCGTTATGTCGCCCAAGTCACCGGCACTAGAGCCGCTCGTATCGCTGCGTGAAACAGAATTGCGACGACGACGTTCACGTAAACTTAGCGAAGTGGGCGGGCCCACATTGTATGCTGATTTTATAAAAGCTTGGCGATGATCTTCATCAATTGGCGACTCCGATTCGCCATCCTCGTCAGATGAATCATCTGCAGTTTGACGACGTCGCTTGCTCAAAATTGGCGTCTTCTCACTAAAACTGTCCTCTAGCGCCGATGAGTGGCCACCCTTGATTGAACCACCGCCAATGCCACTGCCACAAGTCAAGCGTTCTTCATCGCCTTCGAATAATTGATGACGTCTTACGCCCCAATTGAAGTTGTCTGTCGATTCGCCGGCAATGCTGTCTTCGTATTCGAGAAAATCGAAATCTTTGAAGACGGTAAAGTCAGGCTGGCCGTCGTCGCGCCGTGACCCACTACTCAGATCACCTTGCGGGCCAGAGGTTTCTTCTGTAGAGGAAGCAGCGGACGATTGGCGCTCCATTAGATCGGATGATTGGCTGAAAATCACCTGCACGAAGGAAATCGAGAGTAAGAGAATTTTTTTAAAATAAAGTAACAAGTGCCGTTAATTTTCAAAACAGATATATGCTCCAAAAACAATATCGAGTGCATATGCTTCAGTGTGTGTGGGTGTGTATTTTATAAACATCCGCTGCACAGTGAAAGCAATAGAAATCATTTCACAAAATATTTTAATTAATGACAAAGTTATATGAAAAAAGAAAAAATGTATAATGAGAAAAGAACGCTTACGCTTTGTCTGGTTGCAATGGATCCAGTTATGGTCGAAGTTGTCAAGGACTGCGGTTAGCAGTTGGCACGTAAAGTGTAAGCAAAGATTAAAACAACAAAAATATAAGCACTGAAATCAAATTCAAATTCCAGTTCAGTAAAAACTATTTCCCACACTAACCAAGCTCGAGTAATTTCGTTCCTGAGCGAAAGCAAATGCAAGCAATGCAATTAGGTCTATAAATGGGCGTACAATAAAACACATGTACACGGCAGTGTTACATTTTCACATACCTATAAGGTACATACATCGAAAAGCAATCACTTATATGCCAGAAAAATATATTTAGCGTTACAAGCCAACTATGAAGAGCAAGTTAACAAATCGATAGCGCAACATTTCTGGTTCTAAATTTACATTACTTTGGTTATATATAATTGACACTTACACCCTTTTTGGGTGTTTGACCGAGCTCCTCCTCCTATTTGTGGTGTGCGTCTTGATGTTGTTTCACAAATGGAGGGGCCTACAGTTTCAAGTCGACTCCGAACGGTAGATATTTTTATGAGGAGCTTTTTCATGGCAGAGATACGGAGTCACGTAGTCACGCACCAACCCATTCGGCTACGGCGGCCGCAGTTAATTTCCGATAAATAGGGCTTGAGATATAAGCTCTAGATTCCAAAAATCACCGTATGTAGATAGAAATAACTATGACACCAACTTCAGGAGTTTAGTTTTTGTTCAAAACACTAGTCTAGCATTACATTACTGTGAAATAAGTAGAATTAATAACCATATTCGACTTCTGCTTTTATATACAATTTTGCATGCTTATCCAAGTTATCAAAAGAGATATACCCTATGATGAAAGGGGAAGATGATGTTGACTGTTTTCTTCGATTGCCAAGGCGTGGTGCACCATGAGTACCTTCCATCGGGCTAGATAGTCAATAAAGAATATTATTTATCCGTTTTGAAGTGTTTGGGAGATCCTGTATGTCGCAAACGGCCGTAAATGTGGGCAAACAATTCTTGAATTTTGCATGATGATAACGCGCCATTGCACCGAGTCCAAATTATGCTGGATTATTTGACCAAACACCAAGTAAATACCATCGTGCAAGCACCGTATTCACCTGGTATGGCCTCGAGCGACTTCTTTTTGTTTCCCAAGTTGAAGTTACCACTTCGTGCAAGGAGATTTCAGTTGATAGAGGAGATCAAAGAGAGGGCGACGAAGGAGCTGAAGGCCATGGGTGCATGGAGGACTGGGTGAAACGTTGGCACATATGTGTTACTTCAGACGGGTCATATTTTGAAGGAAGTAAAATAAATTTGCTGAAATTTAAGTCTGTTTTGTTTTATTTAAACATTCACGATACTTTCTGATCATAGGGTTTATACCATTTTTAGGAATGTCTTTTAGGTAGGTGGGCATAGTTTGGGATTGAATGACGCCAATTGATTCACTTTCCAAACACTAAATGCTGTTTCGAGACTATGTAGATAAATGTCGCGAAGCGCCAAATCAAACGAATTCGTTAGAAATTCACTCACAACTCTTGATCGGAAACGATCAATTTTTTGGTCGTAACACATGAGCTGAAAAGTCCCGTGCCCAACACATAGGTGGCACTACTTCTAGTGCATTCACCTCATTTTTAGTTAGTACTAACCTTAAAAGGACAGCTGTTGAAGTTTCATAATATTATATTCATTAGTTCGTGAGTTATTGTGTAAGAGTGACTTTTGCTGTTTTCAAAACAATGGATTCAAAAGAATTTCGTGTTTCAATTTTACACTGCTTCTTGATGGAAAAAATACCGTTCAAGCAAAGCAATGAGTTGAAAACTATTATGGGGGTTTCGCTTTATCAGAAACGACAATAAAACGACGGTATGCTGACTTCAAACGTGGTGGTAGAGAAACCGATGATGCACAACGCAGTGGACAACAGAAAACATAAAAAAATCCACAAAATCGTTTTGAAAGATCAAAAAGTGAAGTTGCGTAAGTTAGCTGACATTGTAAATATATCAAAAGAGCGTCTTGGCTTTATATTGCATGAGTATTTGACTATGAGAAAGCTCTGTGCAAATTGGGTGCCGCCGCGTTGACTCACTATTGACGAAAAAACAACAACGCGCCGTGTCACAAGTCAAACAAAACAAAGGCAAAACAGCATGAATCGAACTTCGAATTGCTCCCACATCCACCGTATTCACCAAATTGTGCTCGCCAGTAATTCGTTCGAATGAAGAGATTTTCGCTGACACTGAGGAATATTTTGAGGCAAAGGCAAAACAAAACATGTTTTCTTTGTTAGGCCCGGGACTTTTCAGCTCATGTGTTATGTTAGCTTGTGTAGCACAGACGATAAATTGAGTTCAAAAATACCTAGAAACTCGATCAAAATTCAATACCCAGTAATCTGAAAAATGCCATATTCCATTTCTAGACTTTTCATAGACGATTTGTTATTATTCTGAATGAAATCATACACCTTTTCATTGTTTTCTGATTATAATCAATTTTGAAGACGACTTGGTCTGTCGTAAGGGTTTCTCAACAGTTGCACCACTCGCAAAGTTGCGTATGGGATAAACAATAATCCCCTAATGTATACTGAAACATTTGGATCATCTCGGAAATACATTAAGCGAGTTGAACACAAAAGTCAACTGAAATTCATTGTTTGAATCTCATCACAAGTGAATCCGAATTCGTTTGACAAGAAATATTCCTTTATCGGACGCCGTAGATGAGCGCATTGGTAAATGGCACATTCATTGGCAAGTTTTCCAAAATGTTTCATCACAACAGATAAAGGCAAATCTAAGCCTAAGCCAGCGAGCTAGTTAATCGCTGTTATTGTGGCCATCTATTGGTAGGCTAAGGAAATTTGCATGTAACGAATGCTTAATATTATTTTTTTTTATATTTCAATATACGATCTTTGAGCCACTTGAAACTTGCACTTACGGCCGCCATAGGTGAATGCGTTGGCGAGCGACTACCATTCGCGAGTGCATAGGTTCGAATCTCCGTGCGTGAAACAGAAAAATGATAGAACAAGTTTTTTCTGATAGCGGTCGAGCCTCGGCAGGCAATGACAACGACGTTCGTAGGCGACGCAAAACTGTAGGTCCCTCCATTTTTGGGAAAACATTAAGACGTACACCACAAATAGGACGAGTTCGGCCTAATTCTCATTAAAAAGTGTTACATTTTTGAAGGCTTTTTCAATTTTTTTTAATTTGCATAAAGTTTGAAAATTGAATTTTTTTTTTGTCAAATTCTGATTAAAAAGTGTGAAATTTTATGAAGATTTTTTAAATATTTTAATATTCACAAAGTGAGAATATTGAATTTTTTGTTAGCGTAGTGCCAAAAATTTGGGTCCCAAATCTAGTAAAATAAAATATTTTTTTGGAAAACATATTAATTATGCTTTTTCAAGAGGATAGAATTTTTATTTAACTATTTATTTAGACTTGGGAATTGAAGCGGTTATTTCAATAGCCCGAATCTCGCCTACTGGATGATGCTAGTACGTGCTAACGCTTGTACAGCATACCTGTGTATACCCTCTATTCGTTAAAACAAGAACTCAAACCTATAATTCAAAGAGGAAAAAGGTTGCACTGGTCACGAAAATCTTGCCAATACACATGAATAACCTGGTACTATAAGGACCTCAAAATCTGTTTTCCAATAATTCAACTTTTATGAGAATCATGTACTTAAATATTCTAGATATGGATTCTATATCTGTAAATTGAATTTTCTTTAAAGCATTTTACAAAATAATATTTAAAATTAAATTTTAATATAGGTACATTACAAATATGGCATGTTAAGTGAGTAAACGAAAATCAAAAGCAACGACACAAAATTAAAGCATACAAACAGAAACAAATGCCATAATAGACCAACAAAAAAGCTAAGCGAAGTAAATACAAGTTTTTGTAAAGTTCATTTAAATTTAACAAAATGGTTTATACTCCTACCTTTGAGCAAATAGAGTTAATGAAATCATCCTGAAACACAATTTTGACATGGAGCAATAATTGTTTGTATATCACGAAACGAATTTAACATGGAAATAAAACGAGAAATGGTAAGCGGGTTTCGTAGGTTAATTATCAATGATGAATTAAATATTATATTTATGTGATGAAAAAGGAATAAGGAAGGCAAACTGTTTATATGTATGTATGAAAGAAGAAAGAGGAAACTAGCATGCAGGTCAACGAAAGTAAAATAAATTTAAAATATTTCTAACATATCGCAGTCCAAAAACAATTGGAAGCGCTAATTTATATTTACTAAATACTTATTAATACCCAATTCACCGTCTATTTCTTTTCTGCTGTCTGAGCTGAAAATTACATTAAGTAGCAACCGAGCAATAAGTCGCTGCATAAAAAGCAAATGGCACTTTTACGTTTTTGCGAAGCTGTCAATTTTAAACTATTGTGAGCCACTGCACACCGCCAGTTCATACATACCGATGGTGACTTAGGTAATCCTACACGTTGGCCACAAGTGGTCAACAGATTCACAAGGCACTCGCGCACCCTGCCTTGAGACATCCACGGCCGTTTCCAACCGCTAAGTGAGGCCGAATCGGCTGGTGAGAGGCTTGCGCTGCGTCGTGGTGAATTCGGTGTGCCTACCACGCTGTTATTATGCTGCAAGTGCGCTCCGGTAGATGTTGTATTATAATTGTTGCTACCCGCTGCCCCTGTCATATTACTAGCATTGCGCTGCTGTGTGCCTACTGAACAAGCTACACCGCCACCAGCATTATTTAAAACTGTTGCACTACTGGCTGTTGTCACGGTGGTGTTCGTTGAGGCATTCGAAGAGTGTGTACCGCCTATTATGGTGGGATTATCATCTGTCTTTAAAAGAATTCGTCGCCCTATGAGAGGCGTTTGTGATACGTCGAATGTGAACTCCATCGTGCGACCAGCAAGTTCCTTTTTACAGAACATATCCGAATCCGGATATGTGCCATAGAAGGAGAACGATAAACCGGCGCTACAACCTTCACTTGGCGGCACTACTTGCAGCGAGGAGCTGCGTGTGACAATTAATTTCAGTATCTTCAATGCATCTTTCCAATTGGCGGTCTACAAAAAATCATTTAAAATTTTTAATTAATTAAATTTTTTTATTTTATAATATTTGAATTATAGTATAAATCCTTTACTCTGACTTACATCCAAGTATTTGCCGATGGCGCGTAACAAATCGCTATTAATTGTTTGTGCTTGTGGCGCGGACAAATCAACATAGTGCAACATACAATGTATCACATTCAACACAGGCACCTGTATCTGTTGTGGGCCCTTCTCCAGTACCTCAATCAAGAAGGCCAACATATGCAGGCCCATATGCGCGTATGTATCGTGCAAATATTTCACCACACATTTTGTCCACTGAAATGATTCCTTGCAAAACGTCTTGCGGCTGTAGAGTGTCATCACAGTGCCGAGATTTTCTAATTTGGCGCCAAGTTCCGATGAAACCTGCGCTATATTCTCTGCGCTACGTATGCAAATCTCATTGGCGTCCTCGTAGTGCAACAACATGTATGGCAGTAAAGAAATGACATTCATTGGGAATGCACAGCTCTGTGTCGGATCACAAACAGGCAAATTGAGCATCGGTGCGAACTGAGAAAGCAGGGTAATGGTGGGCTCGTATGTTGAAGTGTGAGTGCAACCCTGAAAAGGAAAAAATATGAAATGAGCAGTCGTATTTAAGAAATTAACAAATTAGTGCTTCATATGGCATTTGAGTAAAATGTTTTGAGTAAATGTTACTTTTTTAATAAAAGTCGTGTTCGATGACATACAAATTTGTAAAAGTTATTACTAATTTTTGCAAGTAGACGTTCGTTAACGCCAAAAAAGTAGTTAACAATCAAAAATTGAGAGAGAAAAGCGACAGTACGGTTCATTTTACGCTGGAGAAATGTTTGCCAAAATATTTAACACAAAAACATGTAATCTGAAAACATACGATGGCATTTTTTGTAAACAAACAAATACATTGTTTTGGAGCATCTGGACTTTTTTACAATTCTGCCGTTGCACCGGCTTTAATTTGGCAGTTTAGGGTTAGAAACGATAAAATGGAAAATTTAATGACAAAAAACTGGAGTATATAGAGCATATTCAGGTAATTTTTTATGACAACACAGAAATGTTTAAACAACCTATTCTATTCTATTTATTATTGCAAAGGACTTGTTGTGGTAGTTAAATATTTATGCGAAAACTTTTTTCATCTTTGAATTCGCTTAAAAACCTAGTTTGCCACTTTTTTCACCTATTAATTAAATACACTTAAAAATCTAGTTTGCCTCTGATTCGATCATTATATTTGTTGATGCATTAGTAAAAAAATATAATGAGAATTGGGTTCCGAGACCTCCCTCTTTCTGAGATATTCCACAATTTAATTGAAATATAAATATATATAAGAAAAGTAACAAGCATCGTTTGCCATTTCTGCGGTGGACAGTGCCAAGAGTCTAGTCATGAATAACTTTAAAAAATTGACAGTAGTGATAGTAGTTTCTTGGATTTAGCATTTGTTTTGCTTTTACCGGTTTACTATTTGGCAAACTGGAGCAGTGAAAATATTTCTTGCTTTGTACGTAAGATGCTATCAGTCTTGAGATGGTTTTTTTGACTTGAGACCATTTTCTGATAAGTGAGAATCACCCCAATTTGTATAAAATGTAAACGTAAAATGTAAGAAATACTGTAAAAAAGTGTAGTTTTGAAAAGTGGGAGCGGTAAATAATACCTTACGTCCAAACACAACACCTTCTTGTCATTGTATGCATATAACCGTCTAGTATACGAATTTAGTGACTATAATGTCTGCCATCTGCTTTTACGATTGGAGATATTCGTTACAGTTGAATGACCATGCACATTTCCAAAAGTTTTCTTAATCTCAACGCAAAAGTGGCTTATGTCAAATGTCAAATAGAACGGATAGTTTCTATTTTTTGCCGCGCTTTTTAATAAGCCCAGTTCACTGTGCGAAGTGTCGAAATGCCGATGTTACACATACATTTTCGGATTCAGATTAAATTTTAGACGTAGTCTAATGTTTTTATTGAAGACGTTGAGTGTCATGTATATATACGACTATGTGCACCCAAGTGAAAATATGAAATGCCTCGAAATTCGTTTTGACTTTTACAAAAATTTTGTTTGAGCATGGGTTACGATTTATCCAAGTGTTTGGCGTTAAAAGTTGCACACTATGTTGAAGCCGTATTGTTTTACTGCCTTACTTTTCTACAGGCGGAATTAGAGATACGGACCGATAGGAATTCACTTGGTTTACAGGCTTCCACATATGAACTTCTGACAGGTGGAAGCAATTGCGCACTGCTATTTGGCAGTTTGTGCATTCTTCCCGAAATACGACGCTTAACCTTTTCCACCGCAGGTTGTAAAATGAATTACCGACTAAAATAACTCGCAGTTCGCGTCGGGTCTGGCAGAGTACAATTATAGAAAGTGATGAACTCCCGGCAATGGGACAGAGGTGAAATTGGAGGTTGTCATTGTTATCATTGTTGATACTGTCTTTGGTGGGATGCAAGTAAAAGTCTTCAAGTGCTTATTCCACTTTGTCCGCTAATGCTGATGCACCTTTAGCTAATCTCCTAATTGAGATTCCAGTAGTAATATCAACCATTTTCAGATCATGACTGTGTGCTGCTGGACACAAGGGGTGTGTCGTAGTGGTCAGCACTATTAATGAGAGAATTCATATCTACCGACCTAATTATACTTTGGAGAATAGTTCGTCGTGTTTCAGTTTTAATGTCGTTGTCTCCACCATGTACAGAATGCCGTTAATCGGCTCTCAGTGAAATTGTAGGAATCAGCTGATTTGCTGACATAATAAGAGATATGACAACGGTTGTGGCTGAGATTGTGTTGGTCATGCACGAAGACAGTGCTGATGTTACTTCGTTGCCGTTAGTTACTCTCACAATTTTGATTCCGTTGGCCAAATCTTATAAAATAATATAAAATTCTTGATTGTTGTTGCCTAGCATGGCTACCAGAATAGCAACCAGATAGTAAATGTTCGAAGCTCGGATTTTTGGTTTGAAGGTTATTGAAGTTGAAAGTGGTATATTTGTAATTGCAGGCGCATACACCGTCGTCGATTTTACACTGTTCCTACAACAACAAAAGCAGTTTTGCATTTGTTGTTTCTTTCCGCATATTACCTTTAGTAACAGTGCATGGACGCCCGGATACCCTGCCCATTTGAGCTGTTGTTGGAGCTTCTCAACTTTGTCTCGAGCATCAGGACGATCAAGGGGCAAGCGATGCAGCACTCGAGTCAGTAAACGCACTGCCAAAAGGAATTCATGTTCATAATCACTTTCCAACAGTGAGACAGACAACCAAAATAATTGTGCCAGAATGGTCATTTTATCATCCTGTATTAGAGAAGAAAGATGTGAGAGTTAAAATACCAGTTGTATTAATAAAATGTTGAAGGTCAGTTACTTGTGTGGCACTATCGCCCAACATTTTCAAACTTTGCGCGCTGCGTGAACGCGAAAGCGCCGAGCCACCAAACTTAGCCGCATTTCTCTCCATTTCAGACATTCCCGACATGCCAGATGCGCGATTTCGCAATTCAACTACAAATATACAAATATTTTATATGCAGAATTATTTACAGGTTACCAAAACAAACCTTGTTTGTCGCATGGTGAATTTGTGCTTTTCCGAGCGCAGTACGTTACCGAATAGCTGGTGCTGCGTGCGTGGCTAGGAACGGAGAAATTTGGTGATTGTGGTGCAATGCCGCCAGATGGTGACTTCTTGCCTGGCAAAATGGAATTCGGTCCTCCGTCTTTGTTGTTCAAATTCGGCGTGCTCTTGAAGATATCCTTCATTACATCCAGCGGACGGAAGTCGGAGTCCAAACTGTCAACAGCCGCCTCCAAAGTTAGTAACAATTCAGTTACATAACCTTGCATATCCTCGCCCTGCTCGGCAACGGTCTCCACCAAGCGAGATAATATATCGGAGAGCATACGTGAATTGATGGGCACATTTAGCGCACGAAATATTTGCAGACAACGGCCAGCATAGTGACGCGACGAACAAGATAGTCCCAATTGCAGTGCTGTTTGTGCCCAGCGCTCAGCAATGCGTGCCTGTGGGTAACTATCTGCAAACACTTTCACCATGTGCTTAAGGAAACAGCTAAGCTGTTCAGCTGACTTCACCGTCCATACTGAAATGCAATTCCATCCAAGAAAAGATAAGAAAACGAAAAACCGTTGTGTTAAGCTCACAACTCACCTTTGGCTGTGATATCCTCGTAGTTCCACAATGGTTGGCAGGTGTCTTGAGCAAGAAACTTTAACAAACTTTTGATTACATGTGAGATTAGAATGGTGGGTCCAGGTTGTGGTGGCGCATTTTCATCCGTTATTATTAACGGTACTTCAGAGTTTTCTGATGTATTAGGATTTATTTGCAAGTTTCCAACATTCAAGACAACTTGATGCTGTTGACCAGACTGTTGATTTTGCTGCTGCTGCTGTTGTTGTTGGCCAATCGCTTGGCACTGTTGTTGCTGCTGTTGCGATTGTGACTGCAGCTGAGCAGTGAGTGGCGGTGGATGTTGCAGGTTTGTGTGTTGCGCTTGTTGTTGCTGTTGTGCTACTGTGTAATATGCTGTATGAGCATTTTGCACAGTTACGGCCGTCAGCGGCGCGACAGAGCTGACATTATGACCCAGCGCATGCATCCCACTTGAGTTCGAGACTGGCAAATTACAAGAACTAACGTTGTACAAGTAACTGTCGAACTCTTGATGCGATTCTAAAAATAAAGTCAGAATAGTGAGAGTATTTCTTAGGATTTTTTTTTTTATTACAAAAAGTTTATTTAACAAGTTGTTGTATATATTTTTATTTATCCAACTAATTATATAAAATATAATTTTAATATAATTTTCACAAAACAAAAACAAAACGACTTTTTGAAATTATTTTTTCTAACTAAATTACAACAAACAATAAGTAAATTAGAAAAAAAAAAAAATTTAATGCAGTGGCAAGTCAACTTCGAACACCAGAGGGACCTTTCCAAGATAGAGCAAAATGTTTAATTTCCGCCATGGAAACGCTCTTCATGGAAAAACTATGCAATAAGTCTGCGTATTTTGTGAATGTAAGTAAACTCTGAAGTTCTAACTTCGAGATACATTCCAGCTTCTCATATTGTAAAGCTCCTAAACATTTCCCTGGTGTTCTAGCTAATGCAAGGCAAGAACTTAACCGTTTGAGTCCGGCCAGACAAATCTGGCCATCCTACAATCTGAAACAGACAAAACCCCTTATAAGTCTATCGAAACACGAACTAAGGCATATAATATCTCTTATCACCGGCCACTGCCTTTTGGGCACTCACGCACGTCGGCTCGGGGTTCCTCAAAACGACCTGTGCAGATACTGCAAGGACGAAGATGAGGAAGTATCGAGCAGGCATTTGCTGTGCAGTTGTCCCGGCCTAGCCAGAAGTCGACTCGCTCTTCTAGGCTCTCTAACAATTGACAATCTTTCAGCACTCTCGGACCTGAAAATCGAATCTCTCATTAAATTCTCGAAACGAATTAATATTTTGGACCAAAATCTATAATAAAAATCTAAAAATCTCGGTTAGGTGGGGAAATCATATAAAATAATGAGCTTTAGGGCAACACAACGCACCTAACTTGCGGTCTATGTGGCACTCCGATGCGGGGTCACCCTTAAACCAACCAACCAACCAACTTTGTTATACGTGAAAATAATTTTTTTTCCCACAAAAAAAAAAAAATACTTTGCCGTACTCAAACGGTTAATGAATAATGGTGGCTTGAATTTTTCACAAAATATTCAGAAATGTGTTGCAATGCTTTTGACGCAAGCTCCACACTTCAACCATTTCTCGAAACTTTGAAATTTGGATGATAGCCAAGGCCATAACAAAGATGAGTATTTTTGAAATTTTTTTGGGGCTACTTAACGTAATTTCTTCCAAAATAATGATTTCAAGGTTAAAGAGACTTTTTAATCACGGGCAATAAAAACTGCACAATATTTTTTTTAAATAAGAGAATAAGCACATTATACATAGAAACACACCTTTGTTCATAGTAATAATAGCGCGGCATATTGCAAAGCTCTGACTATTTATCTATTTGTTATTCTTTTGTAAAGTTAGTTCATATTACAACAAAAACCGTATAACTCAAAATTTGAAACCTTGTATAAAATTTGAAACAAATCAACAAATTTTCCTCAAAATTTTAAAGCCTGTTAGTCAGAACTTTTACAAAAATTCTGGGTATGCACATTTGTAGTCCATTCAATTTTAGTATAATATTGCGCCAGTTTAAAGTGGTTCAAATTTGCATTGATCTTTGATAATTTTTCTTTTTTTTTTGTTAACGGTGCTTTACATTTTCTTCCACATAACGAATGTGTAGTCAGCGACCCAAAAACATTCGAGTAGCTATTTAAATCAGCTTAACTCCTTCGAAGTTTTATAATTTAAAATTCGATCGTAATCAATGTATCCCAAAAGTTTAACTTCACTTTACTCAAAACTTTTCTTTTTTTTTTAACTTACATATCGCTAGCTTAGAGTGAAAAGTTGCTAAGTACAAAAAAATAAAAATCTTTAAAATTATTTTCTTCAAGCATTTATTTCGCAACATTTCTAATACAATCCATTTCATTCGCGTATTCCAAGCTAGACAACTCCAAACGAATATATTTCCACAACGTTGTTTTTGTATTCTTTGGGACTTATCCTTTTTTCAGTGAGTATTTTATAAAATATAATCTAAAATAATATAATAAAAAATATTTTATAAAATAAATAAATCTGGTAGCTTGATTTTTTTGACAATGGCACATTTTTATATTTTTACTGCTTTGTTAGTTGTTTTTAGAAAAAGTGGACTTAGCAACTTTTTACTTTAAGCTAGTGATGCATGGTTATTATAGTGTACAATTTGAGATTTAATTTGAGTATGGTTTGAAATCTCTAGCCAGTTAGATTTTTGAGGAGTTAAAACTCCGAAAAACACATTTTTATGGGTTTTTATTCCACATTTTCTCAAAACCATTACATAGTAGGCACTTTAGGGCTCCAGAATCTCGTTCAGCGCACAACTAAAAAAAAACTAAAACCGAACCTATGTAAAAAAAGTTTCAATGATATAGGCCTAACAATGGCTATGACATTCCATTGAAAACAAAAACTGGTTAGTTCTAAACTTATCAAATATTAGAATATGATTCGATTCTACAAATAGAAAAGTTAGCAAAGTTTTAATTTTTTATGTATATTGAACGTTATTTAATTTATCAAAATCATTGCTTAAAATCAATATAAGATTCATACATTAACGCACCTGTAAATACATTATCTATCACGGGCAAGGACGGCACCGACAGCCTCAAGTCAAGTTTCGTTGTTTCGCTGTTCAACAAAATACGAGCAACAGTCAGATGGTCATTATGCTCAGGCAAAACGATCTAAAGAATGAAATGTGGGAAACAAATTAAATACATATTATTGCAATTTGAAATTGCATTACTTAAGAATACAGAAAATTACATATAAATGTATGTAGCACATACAGTTACAGTCAAAATAATAGTAGCAAATACACGTAACGAGGAACAGCAAATTATTGTGACTTTATCGTGAACGTAAGAAAGCATACTCTCCGCTTTGCTTATAGATGCCAATCTTTGGTCCATTGCATTACACTCTCCAAGTTTACTACAGTCGTGTCTGGATATAGTGAACACTGAATAATAGTGAACCATCTAAAAATTCCTAAATAGTGAAACAAATTTAAAAGCAATTGCTAGCAGAATTCAAAAATAAAACAAACAAAATAATCAGACATGAAAACGTGTATTCGCCTAAATTGTAATTTGACTGCTGTTACTTGAGGTTAGCGCAAGGTGGATTTATTATAGGTGACAGCATTCACCCAGCTGAATTTTTCGCCGTAGGTATGGCTTACGTCAAAATGATATGCTTTGTTTGTATGTATTGGTATGTTTACATTCGTATGTTTACTTTTGATTACTGATTTTGACGTGATGCTTGGACCAAACGCAACAACAAATACATGTAGGGTTTTACTTATATGTGATTGCTGTCACCTATAATAAATCCACCTTGGGTTAGCGTTAGTTTTTTTGTTTTTTGTCGAGTGCAGATCAAGGTTTTTCACATATATTTAAAAGTTTATGAATGCTAAAAAATTGATAGCGCCTTCTATGAAATTCATTTACTTGAAGAAAAAGTCTGAAATCATTGAGAAAATCGGGAGAGGCGTTAGTGTTTCATATATCGCAAACATATTTGGGGTAGCTAAATAAAAAAAAATCACAAATAAACAAAAAGAGACGCAATATTATCTCTCACCAGACAATTTTCGCATCTAAGAGAGAAATACTTAGAAAATGCGAGTATTTATTCCAATGACCTCTTGCATTTGTGAATAAGTATTTTGAGAATTTTGAGCAAATAAAATACGTTTTGACGGAAAATGTTAACCTTGAACTATTTGGGTACCCCGAACAGGCCTTTTCATAATTAGTTCAATATACCCCAACAGAAATGCAACTGAATTTCCCCACTTTTTTATTTATTTATTTACTGTTTTATTAAAATTCGACTTTAGTACCCGCTTTACAAATTGGCGTGACCATTAAAAAAAAAAAAATAAGAACACACAAAAAAAAACAAGTTTATGAACGAAAAATGTTAACCTTGAACTCTCTGGGTACCGTGAAGAAGCCTTTTAGTAATTAATTCATTATATCCAGACACAAATGTAGTTGCATTTTCCCATTTTTTTTATTTATTTATTTACTGTTTTATTAAAATTCCACTTTAGTAACCATTTTACGAATTGGTGTGAACATTTCAAAAAATCAAAAACACAAAAAAAAGTTTTTGAACGAAAAATGTTAACTTGAACTATCTGGGTAGCGTGAACAGGTCTCGTAATAATTAGTTCATTATATCCAGAAACAATTGTAGTTTGCAATTGCCGTTTTATGAACTGGCATGGTGTTAAAAGAAATAAAAAGAAAAAAAAGGTTTTCTTGACGACGGCACTGATTGCTTTACTATATATTGAATTAATATTTTTTGCCCGCATCTGAAGCCATGGACAGGCAAAAAATACTTACCAGTAAATTAATACAAAGCTGCTTGCAGTGCTCCCGTACAATTACACGCGTGTGGTCTAGACCCAAAAATAAAATGTGCAACATCAATGGTAAATGCAATGTCCAATCAATGCCCGGAATACCATCGACAACAATGTCTGTTAATAACATTACGGCAACATTGCAGCTAAAGGTAACATACGAGAATCGAAAAATATAAAAGGGAGAAAAATTAAAGGGTTCATGAAAAAGGTTCATTATGTAATGGCTACTAACCGATGAAACCCGCTAATTGGCAGGCTGACGTCTGGCAGAAATTCAGTGAGCGGCGCAAAATATCCACCATACTCTGGCATGGGTAGCGGATGTGGTACTAATGGTGCATCAGCTGATCGTAACTCCACGTTCTCCTCCTGTCGTAACTGTTTATGTGCGGGCATAGTGCATTTCATATGGAACGAAGAAAAGGAAATAAATGCTTAAGTCGAAGGCTTAATTAATAATAAGTACGAATGCAGTATTTATGTAGCTGTGTGTGATGTGTTTACCTCAGCATCATTAATTAAGATATCTTCTGGTCGGGGTAAAATTGATGGCCCAGAGGCAGCACGAATTTTATCAGCTCCGCGAGGTGGACGATTATTTGTGGATTGTGTGAAGGCGCGTATACCGCTGTCGGATTTACAAGTTCTGCAAAAATTAATTTATTTCCCTTTATTGAATACATATATTCTTGTTTCGTAGAAAGTGATGGGTTGTTAAATAAAATCTCAATGGCTGCAAGTAAAGTATGCAATTGGATATATGACAGGAGTAGTTAACTATCATACAAAAATTTTAAAAGCTTCAATTTAGGGTTCCAAATCGGTGCAGTATTTTCCAAATTTCAAAAAATATCCAGGATCACATAACTCCGAGATTTTCAAAAGTAGTTGAGTGAAAATACTTAGTACATACCTATATTTTAACCAGGCATTAACATATTCAGCAGAAGACTATTAAAAGTCAAAGTATATATATTTACTTACCCTGTCTTAATGGGATCTTCTCCACTATGACGTTTTGTGTGTATTGTTCCTTTCTCTACGATTAAATCCTGAATGCGCGAGTCGTTGATGCCTCCAACTGCCTGGCCTGCCAATGGTAACAAAAAAAAAAAAAAAATAGGAGCGGATAGTCAGATGCCCTTTTTTTAAATGCTTTGCCAAGATATATAGTAGTACGAGGTGTGTTCAAAAAGTATCGCGAATTTTGTGCTTTTTCAAAAATTATTTATTTATTCATTAATATCTACATATTTGGCCCCCTTTGAGATATTATGCACTTGTGCCAACGTTTTTTCCAATCTTCGAAGCACTTCCAAAAATAATTTTTTTTTATCTTGTTCAGCTCTGCCTTCGATGTCGTCTTTATCTCGTCAATCGTAGCGTAGCGTCGTCCTTTCATGGGCCTCTTTAGTTTCGGGAACAAGAAAAAGTCACGGTGGCTGTGGCATCATTAGTGTGTTATTTTTGGCCAAAAAATCGCGCACAAGCAACGATGTGTGAGCAAGGGCGTTATCGTGATGCAAGAGCGAATTTTTGTTCTTCCACAATCCGGGCGTTTCTGGTGGACTGCAATCGAAGAAAACGGTAAGCAAAACTTTTACATTCGACCGAACTTGGCGCGCTTTTTTTGATCTTGGTTCGTGCGGCAGCTTCCATTGAGATGATTGATCTTTGGTTTCCACGTCATAACCATAAACCCACGATTCGTCAACAGTTATGACCCTCTGGAGCAAACAGAGTCCAACATCTCATTAGCAATGTTCATGCGATGCTGCTTTTATTCGAAATTAAGCAGTTTTGGTAAGAAATTTAGCGGCGTCCAGTCTCATGCCCAAATCATTGAAAAAAATCGAATGGCACGAGCCAATCGATATGTCTAGGTCATCAGCAACTCTAACGGTGATTCGACATTTGGTCAATACCATTTTCTTCACTTCATCAATTTTTTCGCCTGTTATTGAAGTGCTCGGGCGCCCGGCACGCTTTTCGTCGTTCACATCTTCTCGGCCTTCGTAGAACACTTTTTACCACCGATAAACGTTGCTTTAGTAGCTTCTCCGTATGACACAGACAACATTCGGAATGCATCCGCGCACTTAATTTAGCTTTTCACCCAAAATTTGACACAGGTTCTTTGATCCATCTTTTTAAATAGGTAAAAATTGAAGACGATCCGAAACACGTGCAGGGAAAGCAGCTGTCAACAATTAACTGAACATTCAAACTGGCTGAACTCATCGGCATGAGTGAGAGACATGAGTACCAACATATCGCCAGAAAAAATCGAGATTCGAATATAAGTAACCTGCGTATTCAAAATTCGCGATACTTTTTGAACACACCTCGCAAATATTGAAAATCTTTTCACACACAAAAACTAGAAAATGTTATTGAAACGCCGCTACTTTCATAAAAAATTCAGTTTCGTGTACTACGAGTTTTTGGCTTCATTATGTAGTTACATTTATTCAGAGCAGAGGACGGCCATAACATTATAGTATTGCAATAGGAAATAGCTAAAGGTTCAGGATTACTGTCTTCTTTCTTTCCCAAGTGCCTTACAAAAAAGTTGAAAATGTCGTTTTGGCTCCAAGTTTCGGGGTATAAGTTCCAAAGCGTTTTAAAGACGGGGCATTGCCAAGTCTTGCTGCCATTCAAAACCGATTTTTAAGCTTGTTAAATAAGTGCCTTTTAGATGTCTGTAGTCAGTTGTATAGAAGCTTGGAAGATTTGAAACCATCTGGAGATCCTTCGACATGCCACTCAATGAATAATGAGCAACAAACTAATCAATGAGAGACAACAGATTGACCACTGTAGGCAACTCTGTAACTATATCGTCAGCTAGAAGGCAAGATCTTCCTAGGTAGCGCAATCGCAATTGACTAAATGTTTCATTGCTGGCAGAGTCTCAAATTTTGAAATTCATTATAAATAACGTTCCGGCTTTTATTTTGCAAATTATTACATACTTGAATTATAAATTATAACACTCCAATTGTCAATTCTTAAAATTCAACTTGGCGGTCTGCTAAATAGCCATTAACTGCAACAACCACGATATTGAAATGACTTTTGGGATAATTTTTTTCTTTAGAGAGCACACTTTGAGTACGTATGCCATTTTTTGTAACTACTTAGATTAACTTCTAAAATTTTACCTTTAACCTGTCTACATTGTCTATACGAATTCTGGATCTGAAGTTAGTTTTGTTAGTGCTGTAACGCCTGAGGAAGTGGCAGTACTATTTATGAACCACTTTATTTTAATTTATTAATATTTTTTAAATTATGTTCTTTAACTCTTGTTTTATATATTTTTTCTTAGTTTTTGTTTTTTAATTTTAGAATTAAACAATTATTTTTATATTTCAGTAGGAAATTTGTATTTTGTCCCTATATCTATATAAACACAAAATGTTAATCTTCTGATTGGTCTTAAAAATCGGTAGAATTGCTATTGGAATCTGAATTTTTGGACCCATAAGTTCCAGGACTTTCGGAATTCAGGCATTTCTAATAAAAGTTAGCCCTCTGGAGACAATTTTGGAGTTTTTTCGGTGTCCTGATATCTTTTTGGTATGTCCTTGAGTTCTCTCAGCGATTCGGTTTTTATCTCCTCAATCGTCACATAACGCCGTCCTTTCTAAGGGCTCTTCAATCTTGGGAACAGGAAAAAGTAGCAGGGGGCCAAGTCTTGTGAATACGGTTGCTGAGGCATGGCAATGGTGTTGTTTTAGACCAAATAATCTCTCACAAGCAAAGCTGAGTGAACAATTCCGGGCGTTTTTGTCGTATTTATTTACGCAAACAGTGTAATACAATTTATTTACCGTAAAACCTTGTGGTAAGAACTCCCGATGCACTACGCCGTGGTAAACGAAGAAAACAGTGGGCAAAACCGTGACATTTGATCGAACTTGACGTACTTTTTTTTGTCTTGGCTCTCCTGGACTCTTTCATTGGGACGATTGGGCTTTGGTTTCGATGTCATAACCATATACTCAAGATTCGTCACCAGTTATGACCCTTTCAAGCAAATCTGGATCATAGTTGACGTCATTCAACAATTCCTGAGCGATGCTTATGCGACGTTGTTTTTGGTCAAAATTCAACAATTTTGGAACGAACTTCGCTTCATGCTCAAAATTTCCGAAAAGATTGCATAGTAGGTATGAGACAACCGATATGCCGACATCTTCAACAACTTCTCTAATTGTGATTCGACGATTTTCCATAACAATTTTCCTCACTTTCTCAAAATTTGCATCGGTTGTTGATGTGCTGGGGCGTCCAGAGCGAACGTCGTCATTCACATCTTCCTGGCCTTCAGTGCAAAGATTTTACCACTTGTAAACATTTTTTTGACTCAGGTACTCCACCGTATACCATTGTCAACATTTGAAGTGTTCTTGCGCATTTAATTCCATTTTTTACACAAAATTTGATGCAACTTCTTTGATCAACTTGTCTTATTTATGCCTCACACATACAAACTAAACATGCTCTATTGCTAAAACCGTGAACATATCTTCGAGACGAGTATATCAACATAAAACAAAAATAATAATCGAAATTCGAACGTAACCCGCGTAATTTGAAAATTCACCTAATTTTTTGAACACACCTCGTATTCTATACCTAAATATTATCGTAAGTGAAGACGAAATTTGTTAAGGTGTATGGTATGTTAACTCTACTGCCTTCCGAAGAAGGCATTAAATCAAGCATGGCAACTTATAATTTTATGTCTGCTTTCCGAAGGGAAAGCTTCAAAAATATGAAACTAGTCTTGGCAAACTATTTCTTAAAAGATGGTAGGTGGAAGTGACTTAGTACAGAGGACCTTGTCTGTCCAATTTCACTGCAAGAGTGTCGACTAGCCCATAATATATGTAGGTATATTTTACTTTGACACGCAACGAAAAAGATTTTTTTTCCTTTACCAATAATTTAAAATAAAACACCCTATACTTATACACGTTGCATCAACAATCACAATTGAATGTTTCCCCTATAACTAACTACTAAAATTGTGATAAACTGCTGTAGTACAAGCATACATACATACAAATATAAGTACATAATTGAAAAAACGTAAAGTATGTATGTATATAATAATAGTCCCCAACCTTCCGCAATATATGTATGTTTTTTATAGGTATGTGTGAGAACAAATTCGTGCACTTACCGTCAGCAGAATGGCTGGAAGCTTTCCGCATGCTTGTTAAGCGATAAAATGGTGGTGTCTCGGTGCGTTCAATTAAGCAGTTAAGTGTCTCCACCGTTTGTAGTTCTACCATCAGCTCGTCCAGCAGACGGTCGGGACAGGTGCGGGCAAGATACAGTGCAACGCGCTTCGCCTTTTCAGATATACAAACAAATATCGTGGTTGAATATGTACAATAAAACAAATTTATTCATATACGAAGGCCACTATTTATGTTCGGAGTCTAATAGTAACACCTATGGAATAGTTTAAGTTCGACTGAAACTGAACTTTATGTAACTCGCGCACGTTGGAACTTCTAATAGATTGCACGGTCAACGTCAAAGGAAAGTGTTCACCATATAAATAAGTTTAGACTTTATTTATTTACCTTTTAATTTCACTTATTTTACACGGTTCAAACGACAACAAAAACCATATAAAGCAAAGTTTAAAACTTTGTATAAGATTTGTAAGAATTTGGCAATTACCACCAAAATATCAAATTTTTTACTCAGAATTTCTGAAAACATTTCAAGTATTCAATTCAATATCTCATTACAATTTGGTGTAGTCAAGTGTAAGTTTCAAGCAGATCAAAAATCACACTGATTTTTGAGACTTTTTTTGGTTGCGGTCTTGTGCATATTCTACATTTAACGCCTAGTCCACGTGTTTTTTAGATGGAAGAAAACACCCAACACCGTCAGCTGAAAAAATTGTCAAAAATCAACGCGATAAATGATCTATAAAACAGCATACCCGAAATTTTTCTGAAAATTCTGAGTTTGAGGTTCGAGACTTCACTTATATTGTTTTTATTGCAGTATAAACTATATTTTTATAAAAAAATAATTGAAATTACAAACTTATCAATATGTGGGGTATGTATTTTGTAAACCTATTTGCAATCGTATTGCTTTCTTTGACTATTCTTTGCTATTCTCATTTTTATCACACTCCATTCGTTAATTACAAATATTTCGTATTTTTAGCTACTTTTAAATTTACCATTGTAGGAAAGGGGGACGTTACGTTCGTTCAATTCAAATGGCGTTTATACTAAATTCCGTAAAGATGCCCCACTCACTTTTTACGTGTATTTTTCTTTGCAGGCAGCTAGGCAAACGCGGTAGTAAAAATTTGAATCGTATGGGAGGAAGTGGGATGGCGTTTTGTAGCATTTCAATTATTTTAAGGTTTTTTGGTAAAAAGTTTTAAAACAAATTTATATTTACTCGAAGGTAAGCGGTGCCACGCCTATATCTCAAAAATTGGATATAAGCTTATTTGAGGAAAAATTCTAAATTTACTAATTACTAAAATAACGTACTTTTTGCTTTAGTTGTTGCATCAGTTTTTGGGCAGCATCCAGATTTTGAACGACGTTACCGAAATTTTAATTGCGCGAAGGCCCAGCGATTACGCTCCTTAATTTTAATTTTTAATATTTAAGATTTAAGACTTTTTTACTTTTTGCACACAGCTTTCAAGTAAATGCAAATAGTACTAACCGCGGTCAAATATCAAAATCTTTAGAATAAGTTCGAAAACCTCCAACTTCTTCGTGGAAATCTCTCCTAACATCTAATAACATTTAGGCGCGCAATATAAAAAGTGACCCTCGCATAAGCGAGCAGAGTGTAAATTAATATAAAAAAGTGTTATTTCATTTGTCGCTGTTGATGTAGAGGTGGTTTTATTTTTTCTGTTTTGAGTCTCACTTACATATGGCAAAAGTTCATTGGGCGCCATGCCACTCATTATAACCAAGTACCGTAGGATCACCTTGAGGTTGTTTGGCCAGAACTGGCAGAGTGTGCCCCAGAGTTCTTCAATATCACGGGGATGTGAATCAGAAAACTGAAAATATTTAATAATCACGTTAATTAAGAAACAACTCAGTGCATAATTGCTACGAATGAGTATATTACAGGGTGTGCCATCTTTTATGTCGGTATGTAAACGCGGAATAACTTTGCCATTTACCAACCGATCGACTTCAACATACATGTTTTCGATACGTCAATGCAGTACAATTTCAACCATGGATCACTTTACACCGAAACAACGAGAAATCGACGCTATAAACCCCGAAATGCTTGACAAGGTGATGACAAAGGCAGAAAAAAGATCGCAGTTTGTGATTGCTAATAAAGGAGGTCACTTGATTGATATTGCATTCAAAAAAAAATTTTAATAAATTGTAAATAACCAAACCAAATAAAAATACCTCACTTATACAAATCAACAAAGTTATTCAATGTTTTCATACCGACATAAAAGATGGCGCACTCTGTATATATATATATATATATATATATGTATATATAATTGGCGCGTACACCCTTTTTGGGTGTTTGGCCGAGCTCCTCCTCCTATTTGTGGTGTGCGTCTTGATGTTGCTCCACAAATGGAGGCGGCGCACCCTGTACAATAATTAAAAACACGCAACTAAAAATGAATATAAATTATGGATTAGTACTTAAATCTTACGTTAAATAATCAAATAGGATTTAAATTCTTATTGTTTTAGACTTAAGCTAAATCAAAGTAATTAATAATTTAATTGTTGTGCGTGCTACACACTTCATAACTTTTCCAATGATTCTTATGATTCAGCAGCTGTCTAAATTACCAATGACATCCAGAATATATTCTAGTATACATCCAGACGTTATTCAGTAAGAAAGATATCAGTATTTTGACTAAACATCATCTTTTCGGACGCAGCCAATTTTTGGTTCAGCGGCTACGTCGACAAATAAATTACAGTTATTGGAGCGAACATTAAGCGTGAATGCATCCACAGCGATTGAATGTCTGGTGCGGTTTATGACATAGTGGCAGCAACAGACCCTTTTTTTGTGTTTTTGAAATGAAATTTGGGAGGCATTGAAATTTGGGAGGTAGCACTGTTATCGATAACGGTCGTCGATATAGAGCGATGCTAACTGACTTTCTACGACCAGAGCTCATCGGTATATCTCTACTGTGGTTCCAAGACGACAACGACACATGCCATACAAGCATCGCAATGCTCACAGTTGTGAAGGAGAAATTGGATGACTCGGTCATCTCACGACGAGCGTTCGTTAATTCGCCGCCGTGATCATGTGTCTTGACATCCCTCGATTATTTGTTCTGAGACTACGTCAAGCCCTTAGTTTACGCTAATAAGGCAGCAACTTTGAACCGAGCCACCAAAAATTATAGCGACGGCTTAAAGCACTGCCAGCGGAACCGAGCCGTCCATTTGAATGATGTGCTCCTGTTCCATATACATATAATGGCACGAAACTAGCTTCAAAATAAATCCAGAATCAATTTGATATCTCACACCGTTGCTGTTTTATTAAAATTTCTTTTATTTCTTTTCCTCTCTAACTGGTTACCCTATATGCGCAGGTTGGGCTTCAATTAGTGTTATTTTGAGTTATATTTTAACTATTTCTGGCGATGTGGAGCTATCAATTGTTGAACTCGATGAATATTTAGTGCTTCTTAGATGGTTCAGAAGGGTATTCACCAGCAAAGGATCAGTCCGATGAAAATGTGGATGAAGTTGAAGTAAATTTGTTTAGTAGGTATAATATATCACGAAATAGAAGGGAATTCAAACATAGTGTATTGCACTAATTTTTTGAATGCTTTGAACGGGATTTTTAGAAATTGTTGGCAGAGCAAACCAATTTTTATTCATCCCATAAGTTTGGAGTGAAATCTATTGAAACAGATGAAATTGAATTGATATGTTTTGCTTTAATGCAAATAATAATGATTTTCTAAATATCCTCAAGCGCGACTGTACCTTTAATCCATGGGGCTATGACAGCGACAAAACTTAAAAACAGTTTTCTTCAATCTTCTTCTTTTCTTCAAAAAGAGTTACATGTTCTTGAAGGTAAATAAGAACTATCCTAGGCCGGCTGCTAAAAAAATTTCAGAGCTTATAAAGTTTAAAACTGGAGAACGATCAAACATTGATTTTTAAGACCAAACCGAACCGAATATTTTCAAATTTTCGGAATCCCGTAAATGTATAACCGAAAAAAAACGAAAAAACAAAAAACCATGTATACGTGCCACTCACATTAATGACAGCTCATAACATTCACTAATTCCAAATAAAGAAGGTAGTTGTAATAAGGACGATGGACGTAGCTGAATGGGTGGGTTGGTGCGTGACTATCATTCGGAAGATAGAATAAGTTGTTCCCCTCGACAGGCAATGGCAAAGTTCCGAGTATGTTTCTACCATGAAAAAGCTCCTCATAAAAAATAACTGTCGTGTGGGGTCGATTTAAAACTGTAGATCGCTCCATTTGTGGAAAAATATCAAAACACGCATCTGAAATAAGAGGAGGAGCTCGGCCAAACACTCAAAATGGGCGTAAACGCCAATTACATATATAGAGTATTCCAAAACTGCGACCATATGGGTTTTGTGAGACTACCATTCGGTAGAGCCCGGACTCGAAATCCACAGTAGACTCGAAACTCACCTAAATTATAGGAAACGTTTTTTGCATTTAATTATTACAAAAATTTATTGATCTTAATTTTATTTTCTAAAAGGTATTATAATTTTTTTCACATTACGGTTGCATTTAACAGCAAAAAGGAATCGATATAAATGCTCAGAATTATAAAAGAACAATAACTTGAACAAAAATTAATATTGGGTAGTCGAAAAAGTCTTTTCGTATTTCTAATCAAACTTCAACTCATTTTTTTTTTTATATTTATAATGAACTTTATTAAATCAAATATGTACCATTTTGGTCGACCAGCTTTTGCCATTTTTCTTCTAGAGACATTATTCCATCAGTATAAAACTTTTGTGGTTTCTCGGCGAAAAACTGCGACAAGTACTTTTCCTAGGCTTCTCTTGAAGCCAACTTTACTCCATTAAGGGAGTTCTGCATTGACCGAAACAAATGGTAGTTCGATGGTGCAAGGTCAGGGCACCCAGCCCAGCTCTCCCAGTTTTTGCCGAGCCATCAAAGATGTGTGTGGCCTAGCGTTGTCCTGATGGAAGACGACGCCCTTTCTGCTGATAAGTTCTGGCCGTTTTTTTCGATTGATTGCTTCAATCTCATCAGTTGTTGACAGTAAAGTGTAGAATCAATCGTTCGAGCAGGCTGGAGCAGCTCATAGCTCCAATTCCACCAAACACACAGCATAACCTTTCGAGGCGTCAATCCTGGCTTTGCAACCATTTGTTGAGCTTCACCACCCTTGCACCATGATCTTTTTCGTACATTATTGTCGAATTTGGTCCACTTTTCGTCTCATGTTACCATTCAATTCAGAAATGGTTCGATTTCATTTCGTTTCAGCAAAGAATCGCAGATGCTAATTCGGTCCATTAAATTTTTCACAGACAATTCACGTGGTACCCAAACATCGAGCTTTTTTTGTAACCAGTCTTTTTTAAATGGTTCAAAACCGTTTGATGATAAATGTTTTGTGCCTTGGCGATGTCATGGCAGCTTATGTGATGGTCCTGGTCAATCTTTTCCATAATTTCATCGACTTTTTCAACGATAGGTCGACCAGAGTGAGGTGCATCTTTCACATCGAAATTTCCAGAACGGAAGCGAGCGAACCATTGTTGTGCTACACGAACTGATACAACATCGTCTCCGTAAACTTCACAAATTTCAACGGTGACTTGCGTGGCATTCTTCCCTTTTTTATACAAAAACTTCAAAATATAGCGAATCTCTTCATTATTTTCACTCATTTTTGAACAGCTCTAACTTTTTTTCAACTTCTCCGAATTTAATTTTTTTTGGTTAAATGAAGCTTAAAATGTCACCTTTCTAACACCATATGATAGGACACAATGTGATTGGTACCACTTTTTCAATTCATTTATGATTTTTTTTAGATAAGGTTTAGCTCTCATTAAAAAAATACATATCTAGTACATATCAATATTTTTAAAAATAATCGTTTAATACCAATAGTAAAATATCTTCTTTTAATTGCACCTATTTGATACAGAACATGTTTATACTTGGCTTACCTTTGCTGTGATATAAAAAAGATTATTTAAAATCATTTCAGTGGCCTCCGTAGATCCTGTGCCTTCTCTACGCCCACGTGTACCAGAGTCGGGGAAATACTGAAATAAATTCATTTACTCGTAATTAAGCAATATTTCTGCAGTATTTACACATATTTTTAAGTAACTTTTTTTATTATTACGAGTATAAAGGTTCAAGAACATGCCCAGATGTCGTTTAAAAAAAAAAAACATGTGAAAATTTAGATTCTTTCTTTCTCTTAAAAATTTTATGTGAAAAATTAGTTAATTTAAATGTCCACCATGAGCAAATTTTATTTATTTACTGCAGTCTACAGAAAATGTTCTTACAGACTAGTTCACTTAATTAAATATGGTAAACATATACCATTAATGATATTATAGACAAAATATTATTGAGAAGTATATACGCCTATCCTGTAATGACTGTAAGCCAAGTAATTTAGGGCGACTTATATAAGGGGCAGAATAGTCTTGCCAGCCCATTTTAAACAACGCCCTTTTTGTGAAAATCTTTTGTACATTTTCAATTTTCCTCGGATGAACCTCATAGTATGGGTTCCATATTAGTGAACAGCACTCAATGCGAGGTCGTACTAAGGCAACATAGAGAGATTTCAACGTTTGAGTGGCTTTAAAATTAGTGGAATTTCTTCTGATGAAACCAACCATTGCAAATGCTTTAGATATCACATAATTAATATGTTTAGTGAATGAAAGTTTAGTATAAAAAATAGTACCAAGATCTTTCATTTCCCACTTCCTACTTAGGATACAGTTATTTAATTTGTAGTTAACAGAAAAGTAATTTGGCTTCCTGGTATATGTTAAAATACAACATTTATTGACATTCAGAAATAAATGGTTTGAAGAGCACCAATTTTGAAAGGCAACGAGATCCAATTGTAAATTTTGACTATCTTTTAAGTTATATACCTCTTGAAGGAGTTTTATATCGTTCGCAAACATTAAACAGTTGCAAACTTGAAATATTTAGGTAAGTCATTTACAAAAATAGTAAACAGCAATGACACGCAATGAGTTCCTTGACTTTAGATACAATAGATCCAATTTTCACTAATAGTCTCCTACCTTTTAAGAAAGTGGCGAAGAACTTTAAGAGATTTCCTCCAATCCCATTGTGTTCCAACTTATACAAAAGTATTGAGTGATTCACCTTGACAAAGGCTTTCGAAAAATCTGTATAAATTACGCCTAATTGGGAACAGTTTTTAAACGCACTTATTATTTGATTTGTAGCTAAAACAAGATTGGAGCCGGTAGACCTGCTGGAGAAAAATTCATGTTGGCAATGTGATATAGCCTGATATATCATCAAATAACTGCATTTGTATTATTTGGTCGAATATTTTAGCAATAGTGCTCTGCTTGACAATAGGCCTATAGTTACAGACGTCATTCCGGTCACCTGATTTATAGACTGGTTTTAATCCAGCAAAGTTTCCATGAGTCGATAAAAGTTCCACTGTTTAAACACATTTAGAATATCAATAAAAGAGGACGAGCTGGTAAATCGGCGCAATATTTAAAAAGATGTGGTGAGAAACCCTCACTATCTGACCTAGCACTGGCCTTAAGTTTTGAAATCGCCAGAAGCACATCATCTTTACTAATCTCAAAGGAGCTGATAGTTTGCAAAGGTGAAGCTGGTAGGGTAGGAAATAACGTAGTTTTATATCTATCATATACTTTCAGAAAAAATTGAGCAAAGAAGTCACATGAACCTTGGGTATTATCAGAAATCTTTCCATCCTATTCTAAACCAGCAGGAAACCCCGCAGTTTTTCTTTTACTTTTAATGTAATGCCAGAAACTCGATGGATTGGATTTTAGTCTTGTTTCAATAGAAAGCATATACTGCGGGAATAAAAAATTGTGAAAGGAGTCCAACTCCTTCCTCAGTTTGAGAAATTGTGCATAGTCGTCTTTTGAATTACTGGCCTTAGACCTTTTAAAAGCTTTGTTTTTTAAGTTCACTAACCTAGGATTAAACTATGGTGGTTTATTGGTGGTTGGTGGTTTTTTAAAGGAACAAATTTTTAAACGGCATTTGAAAGTTTTAGACATAAAATCTGGCAGGAATCAGCAGGATCACTTGCTGAATCCAAAAAGCTCCAATCGGTTTCATCAAAGAAACTCCTAATGCCCTTATAATCAGCCTTTAAATAATTGTGTTCTGCACATCAACAGCTGTTTTGAGTATCAGAATTATAAAATTTAAAATGAATACATAAAGCTTTGTGATGCAAAGTATTCTTTGAAATTGGAGTGACACACTCCACGCAAGTAATATTCAAGTTGTTGGAAGCAAACACAAGGTCTAAGACTTTGTTGTTTAAAATAGAGTTGCTGTTTAAAATAGAGTTAAATTGCACTAGACTTTGGGAAAGTATAGTACTTATAACTAAAATATCGACATCCGAGTTGATATTAATTGGTAACAATATTTTATTATGATAAGAGCAAGTTATATTACTTAAATTAAAATCACCTAAGTATATTAGCTCATCGTATTTAACAACATTCAAAATATTAATTAAATTATCTAAGGGTTTCTGATAAGTAACTTTGTTTTTATAATCAGGCATAAGAGACAACATGAATATAATTGACTTATTATTAGAACATTTTACACTGACGCAGATTTGGTCGATTGTGCCTCCAAAACTATCCAATTCTACACCTTTTCTGCATAAGTCAGCTCGAATCGCAAGTAGCACTCCACCACCTTTTCGAGGACCAGTAGCTTCCGGACAGCGGTCATTCCGGTATACGTGATAGTAACTATCAAAATATTCGGCTGAGCAGAAGTTGTCATTCAGCCAAGTCTCAGTTATGGCAATAACGTCATAGTCGTGTAAAGATGCACTACGATAAAACTGCGTAGATTTAGTACGCATTACACTCACATTTTGATAGTATATTCGCTGTACTTGTTGATAATTCATTGGCAGGAGACAGAGCGTATGGTACAGTTCCTAAGTAGTCACTTCTTTGCTTACTCGCTCTTGAAAAAACTTGCAATGCTCATACATACAGGTGCATGACGCTTGCCTGCGAAAAAATCTTAAATTTTTGATTTTCATCATGCAAAATCCGACAACAAGTATGTGTGACACGAAGCAAGTACGTGTGTCACCCGACACGCACACATATAAGCTACTGGACAGCAAATGCATAAGCGTGTCCCCGAAGCATTAGGAGAGATAATTGTTTATTTTGGTGCACTTTTCACATTTTTATTATCACACTTGCAAGAGCATGCAATGCGTCGGAGTTCTTTAACTTCTTTTGTGAGCATAGAAATAGCAGATAACGCAGCTTCGGCGTGTGATTTGCGCATAGCTTTATGCTGAAAACAGTGACCGGCGTACGCAGTCCCTTACCGCAGCCCCTAACGAGCACAAAACTGAGCAAAACTCATCCCGTAGAGAAGAACTGCGTTCTTATAGTTACATATTTACGCAATACATCGGTTTGTGTGTGTATGTGTTTGGTTGTATCTACACAATGTTGCCATTGATAGTTTTGCTTACACACTTTTTCATTCATCCGCGTTATCAGTTACCATTTTTCATTGTTTAATAAACCAAAGCCAAAAACCAACAAATGCAAATAGTTCATTTACCTATAATTTAACATTATTCAACAGTGTTTTTAAGGTATTTTAATAAAAATTAAATTTTTCTAAGTTTATTTTGTAAATGATTTCGAAATGTACTGCTTGGCAACACCGGGAATATTCAAAACTCGTGCAATAAAATCTACGGTACTACGATACGGAAGGAAGGAATTTTCCATTTACTTGCGATTCTCATTAGTTTGATCGTAACAACTGACAGGGGACTGCGTTTACGTCGGTGACTGTTTCCAGCATTAGATAAACAAGAACTTTTCGTTTTGTTTATTATGCTCTCACTTGGAGAAGGGCATAGGGGAGGGGAACGAATAGACCCCCGACGAGTAGCCTGACAGTTTTTACACAAGTACTTGTTGTTAAGCTAAGCAAAAACTCTAAATCGGATTGCAAAATCCGAACACAATCCAAATGGAAAAATTCGCCACATTTAGCACATTGAACTTTGGCATTAACTTTGTTGCGATCAACTCTCTGGATTGTACAGAAAATATGCAATTTATGCTTTCTATTTTGATAAAGGAGTCATTGCCCCTATAACATTTGTTTATTACTTAGATTACGTATTTTTAAACAAAGTATTATTACACAATATAAAACTAAAAAGCACGGAACACGCTGAAAACACGTCAATACCGAATGAACGTTCTCTATCATTTTAATAAATTTAAACAGATAAAATATCCACCAAACAGTCGATTCAGAATGCCTAATTGTTGAGAACGTCAAGATATCAGCAACAAGGTTCTCAACAGAACGTCTAGTTTTTGGTCTGCCAGTCCTTTTTCTTTCCTCGACAGTACCTGTTTCGTGAAATTTTTTCACCAACCTTTGGATTTTCGACTCATTCGCACAATTATTTCCAACAAAAAAATCACGAATTTTTCAATATGATGTTCTTAAAGATCGACCATTTTCGGAATAAGTTTCAATAATTTCAAAGCGTTATTCTAACGTGTAAAACTGTACATCCGTCTACTTGACAAAGATGACATAGAAAAAGGTAGTGTCTAGGAATGATTCAGTGCTGACATCTAGGCGTTACTTTTGAAAGACTCTCTATTATGAAAAGATTAATTGAACAGAGGATATGTAGTTTTGTATCTAGCCAGTTTAAGGTGGCTGAAAACTCGTTTTGATTTTTGATAATCTGTTTTGTTGCCGATATTACATATACATTTTCTTCCCTATAACGAATTGTTTTTTTTTTAAATGGAGAAAATGCACAAGAACGCAAAAAATATTGTAAAAAATCAACTCGGTTTTCGAGCCACTTCAAACTTGCACTTTATCATACCAAAATTTAATGGGCTATAAAAATCGAAACTTATTTAAAAAAAATATATTAAAAAAAAATTAAAAAAAAAATATAGAAATATAATTGTGAACACAGGCCTCAATTTCTGAATTATTATTTAAACATTATAGTTGTGCATATCATAGTTTTCGCTCACCATAATGTATGATAACGGCGTTGCCGGTGGCACACTTGTGGCAACCAGCTCCAGATTATGCAACCATGGCAATAGACATTGTATTAACAGCGCACGCACATCTTCTCGAGCTGATTGGAAGCGATGTGTAATTTCTGAAAGAGAAGAAAGAGATAGCAAAAGGCAAAGATATTTAAAATGAGGCACAATTCAATTAGGTAGAAATTGTTGTAAGCAAATCGTTTCATGAGCAAGCATACCGAGCGTTCACACATAAAGGATAAGCGCAAAGTATTTACAAGTAATGAGTATGTTTGTTTGAAGGTCATATTTGAAATGGGTGAAGGCTTTAAGTTTACTTACCAGAGAACATTGACATTGTTAGTTCTGAACGCAGCTGAGCCAATTGTTTGGAGAGAAACCGTTGCGAACGACAGTATGCATTGCTGAGTAGTGTATCCAAAGTTCCCACTTTGTTGTCATCTTCTGAAAGAACATAAAATAAAAATACATACATAGTTGTTAGCCAGCAAATCAAAAGAAGTTAGTAAATCAAAAAATGGAAAAGTAGGAAAAATTAAAGCCTATATAATAAATTTATTATTGTTATTATATATAAGAAAAGTAGAGGAGATCCACTACTTTACATTGAAATGGAGCACTAGTGAAAACTCCTTCGGCTCTAAATAATAAATTTAAAACACTAAATAAATATGAAAAATTAAAACCTCTTTTAGTAGGCATTGACGTGAAGTTAAAGTTATCAAGAGATTGCAGACAAAATTACTTGTAAGCGTTACATATCCTTCGTTGCTGATGTCAGGATTGCAACTGTTCGCAGCAGCAATTGAAACATGTAGTTTGGTCCTATGTTTAGCTTTGAGCGGAAAGCTTTCGTGGAAAGCAAAAATATTTACGTACAAAACTGGAATAAACAATCCCTGAAACTGAAGCAATATCGTAAGTTCTTTTGACAGGATTATTTGTTTGATGATTACCTGATTATTAATATTTATTTGTTGATTAAAATTCAAATTTACAAAATTGTCTTATATCGTGTCTTACTAACGTTTTATACCCCGTCATCATCGTCATAAAAAGGAGAGTCAGTTAATGCCACACATCAATCCACCTGTAATAACTGAGCGACGCTGGATTTCAATACCTTACTAATCCGGTATATTACAATATGTCCAAAATAGCTGAAAAATGTAAAACTAAGCTAAATTGTTCTGCAACCGACCAACGTTCACATAAGTAAAAATATCAGCACTTTCACAGCTGCAACGGACTCTAATCTAGTACCTTTTATTGGAAAGTCCGCGGCATTGATGCAGAGCCCATGACTTGCACTTCCAAAAATTTAGTCGTTTTTTTCTCGTGCCATTGCAGGATGGCAGCCGCTGTCGCTGAATGGATGGATAACTACCATTTGAAGTGCACAGGATCGAAATCTCGAGCACAAAACACCAATTGACATAAACCGTCTCTTTTTTAAAACGGTCGCTCTTCGGCAGGCAATGGCAAACCTCCAAGTGTATTTCGGCCATGAAAAAGCTTCTCATAACAAACCTATTGCTCGCCTAAACACTCAAAAAGGATATAAGCGCAAATTATATACACATATATATATTCACAAGATTCAGAAATAAAGTGCACATAGTAGTGTTGACTTATTGCTCTATCTTGAGTAACTCCTCGAAGGAGCTCATGAATATCGACAAAAGACAATCATTATTGCCTTGACATACCATCGGCGAGGCCAATAATTGAAATCCAATAAGCTATATTACCTCATTAGTAGGCGCTCAAGCTTATCAATGCGCAACAAATTACTTATTTACAAACAAACACTAAGGCCGGCTTTCGCTAAACAATTCTTGGGATGCGCTTGTCAAAAGCACGACACCTCTATTTTACGCCTCCAAAAGTAAATCTTGCGAAACATAGTAAACTGTACCATAGTAAAACATACCAACAAGCTCACAAACAGCGACTTATCATGACAATGATGCAGAATCAACCTTACTTCCGCTGAAATTTTCTCAAAGACGATTAAAACGCACAACCGTAGCAGACCTTATGGAAAGCGACTAGCGAAGTAGTCTACCCAAGGAGATATTTTCAACTTACTGCTGAGATATCTTCCAATCCATCAAACTGTGGTGCCCCCATACATTTTAAGCGTATTTTGAATAACGCAGAACATCCACAGAGGAAATGCTCCACAACCTTGCTCCCTACATTTCCTGCATTCCTCGCAGTCCGAGATTGCTATCTTATAAGCATACGCTGCTACTGCGCTATGTCCCACCAGCACACCTATCATAGTTTTACCATCTCTTCGCGTTAGTAATAGTATAAATCGAGTATCAAGAATCGACTGTGATCATCATGTTTACACATGTTATTGGCATTACTGCAAGTGGTCAGCCCCTCTCATCTTGTTCTGAATTTCTGATCATGCTTTCGTCTTCTCTTCTTGATTAGCGCGTTAACCCCTTAAGCGGTTTTAGCCAAGTTTAACAAAGAGCGCCATTAATTTCTTTCTCGGGCAAATCGGCGCCAGTTGGGCAAACCAAGTGAAGCCAAGTCCTTCTCCACCTGATCTTTTCAACGCAGAGGAGGTCTTCATCTAGCTCTGCTACCACCAGCTGGTACCGCATTAAGTACCTTCAGAGCCGGAGCGTATGTATCCATTCGGACGACATGACTCAGCCAACCGCTGGATCTTTTTATTCGCTGCGCTATGTCTATGCCGTCGTAAAACTCATATAGCTCATTGTTCCATCGCCTGCGCAGACTCTTTCTCTCAAACACTCCAAGAGACGCCTCATCGGATGTTGTCATCGTCCATGCTTCTGCGCCAAACGTTGTGGCAGGCATGATGAGAGCCTTTTAGAGTGCTAGTTTTGTTTGTCGAGGAAGGACTTTACTACTCAGTTGCCTACTTAGGCCAAAGTAGCACTTGTTGGATTTCAAGGCTGACATTGTTATCGGTGTTAAAGTTTTCTTCTAGTTCGTTACATAACATTCGTTTTGACTTTTTTCGTTCGTTCACATAATCCGAAGATAGAGACCCTGTTTTTCGCTATATCGTCTACTATCTCGTTCCCTACAATGCCCTTATGTCCTGGAACCCAATAGAAATGTAGTAGAAATGTACAATTTTTTGACAATATTGGACGTAATGCTAAATTATGTAATTGCTTAATGGCTGCTTGACTATCTATGTAAAAGTTAACTTTGGATCTGATCCCAGTTGTATTATAAACTAGATATGTTGCCTTTCCAACTACGAAAACCACTGCCGTGATCTGGAATCTTATACAACTTCCTTAAGTCTAACTCTGGACATTATATCCCACCGCCGACTCCACTAGCCTTTTTAGAACCGTCCTAAAGCCCTTACGCCATCCTTCTTATTCGATAGTAATAATCTTGAATTCCCCCAAATATTTTTTTCACAAAAAGGGTATTTGTCCTTCAGGAGAAATTAAATGGAAGACACACGTGCAGAAATTCAAAATATTAGAATTCCAAATAGAGGTATGTCAGGTATGCCAAAAAAAATAAACACTACGCCAACAACACACCAAGATTGCAGCTGTTGGTGGTACTGAGCTATTAAATAGCATGATTCTGAAACAAATTCCAATTATGTTCGGCCTTTACGTATGTATAAGTAAGTTTATAAGAGAATATATTCAAATAAATATGTATGCACACACCCCCTTTCATAGCAAAATGCTTTACACGTTTTTCTAAATCACCAAGCGGACTATCTACAGTGGTGCGCATAACTAAGTGCAGATGATTTTGATTTAATAGTGGCAATGTTTTTCAAGTAATAATTAATTTAATTTATTTCTTTAATTCTATTTAGGAATTACAATACTAATTTAGAAAACTTCAACAAATTTTAATCTGAAGAACTTTTTAAACTGAATCTTTAGAAAATTTTTGGGTATGCAGTAACCTGGCTGATGAAGTTTTAGGAAAATAGGTGCTAGCCACTAAAAATCGAATTGAATTTTATTATTATTAGTTTTTTTTTTTTTTGGGAAGGCTTATAAAAATCAATTTATTGTGGGAGAAAATGTGTAGAAATGTTTGCAAACACAAAAAAAAACAATAAAAAGAATCAAGCCCAGTTTTTATAAATTACACTTATTTCCCCCAACAAAATTTTTTGTTTTTAAATCAAAAGTTCAGATTAAAAAGAGCAAAGCTTGTTTTGTATGGTTTTGGTTAAAGAATAAAAAAAAAATTAAAAACAATTTTAACTCAAAAAGCATTTTATTATTGAATAAAAAAATCATCATGTGCTCAGTTACTCTCACCACTGTATTCCTCTATTAAGAGTGTGGCCATAGTGGCTTTAATAGCTTCATGCAGCTGCATGACGTTTTTTTCATTACCAAATGCCAACGGAAATGCATAAACCGATAATAGTCGCAGGGTGCCTAATCAGGTGAAAATGGTAATGGTGCAACGAAATAATTTATCTTTTTGTCAAAAATTCACTCACAACACTTGACCAAAGATAATCGAATTTTTGGTTGTCTGTGAGTTTGTGCGGCACAAATCTCGAATTGAACTTACGAAGACCTGTAAATTCGGTAGAAATGGGATGCACCGTTATCTGGTTCAAATTATCAATTCAATTTCAATGATCTTCAGAGAGAGATTTCTTATTGCATTGAAGAAAATTGCGCTCTTTTTCAATGTTTTCTGAGGATAATCCTCTCTGTCGAGGACCTAGCCTCGTAATAGCGAGTAGTGCTTTGCTCGACAATTTAAGAAGTTAAACAAAAGTTAAACAGAACAAAGTTTAACGTTACTCACTTAAAAAGCTTTAATTAGCAAAGTTAGAATGATTCTATAAAGACGTCATACTCGTACCTACATATGCCAAATATGCGCCTCTTTCGATATATTTTTGGTATTTTGAAGATAATGAAATAATGAAATTATGCTTGTCTCAGAAGCCCTAGCTTCCATTTTTCCGAAAACTGGGACAGTCGATCAATATTACAAGAACATCCATAAACAGGAAAATACATAAACAGGAACAGCATCAAAACCTCTCAATCGAGCTCGCTGATCTTCTGATAAGTCAAGATCGACCCGGCATTGCCTGATGCAATTTTTCATTCCTTTGGTTTTTATACTAAAATTTAATGGGGTTTAATAAAACATACCCAGAAGTTTGTTTTAAGATTCTGCCTAAAAAGTTCAATATTCTGAAGACTATATTTTTATAAAAGATAAGCAAATAAAATATTGCAAATATTGGAAAAAGCTAAAATGAATTAGTTATGTGAACACTAGTGTAAACAGAACTCAAAATTTTTATAAAAAAAAAATGGCGCCATAAGTTTTGATTTGACCGTGCTGCTGGATTTTAGTCTTGACCCTACAAATTGAAGGACCTACAGTTTTATTATGTCTCCGAATGGTAGATGGATTTTTATGGAAGCTTTACCATTCATTACTTGCCTCTTGGCGACAGTTAGTACAAAATAATTCTTCCATCATTTTATGCCCATTTTCACGTATTCAATAGCCATGCCATGCTCCTGGTATACCGCATTTATGTTTACAAAAATATTTTTTATTCATTACATTATACATGCATGCATTCTTAAAATATTTGCTCAAATGGTGATAATTTACCAACAATTTTCTGAGCTCATCAATCATATATGGAATATTTTGTATAATAATAAGTCCTTGGCATTTCAGTCGCAGCTAATCACGGAACCATCACTTTGACGGTGTTTTGCACAGATACACGAATCACTCAACTTCGAGAGGATATAAATACGCATAAAAATATTGTATAAATAAAAACAGTGTGATTTGAAGCAACCGATAAGAAAATGATTGAATGCACTCGAGCAAATAATGACAAATCCAAAATTCAAATGCGCATATGTACATATACGCACATGATGCTTCAAGTTAAAACGCGCGAACACACAAACACACCCACATGCACCTGAATTCACATACACAAAGTTATCAATGACAATAACAACTCTCTTTATTTGCTTATATTTTATTTACAACCACTTGTTGATAGTTGTTGATGTGTCGACACAGAGGTCAGGTCAGGTGATGTGTGAAAGGCACTTGCAATACACACGCACATTCATGTACGAGTATATATTTGTATTTTGTTGAGCATAAGTGCCGGTTACTATCAACAGCACACAAGCGGGCATACCAGTATTTATTGTACTTTAATAAAATTGAATATACTATTATCCTTCTAACGGAAATTATGAATGAATAGCAGTTGCGCGCAATTGCGCAGGCACAGAGAGCACTGAAAGTTACGAGCCAGAGCTATGGTAGTTGATGAAAGAGTAGAAGACATTTTAAGCTTTTACGATATTTCCAGTGAGATTTTCGGGGTGTATATATGTCTATTTATGTGTATGTAAACAGGATAAATGCGAAGAAAATAGAAATTTGGTTAAAAAGCGAAAGTGACCCGCATATTTTCTTCAGTTACGGTTGATAAGGCGATTGGCGTGAACGGAAAAATAAATCCTAGAAAATATGCGAGAAGTTAATTGAGTATCATACGATTTACATGATTACGGAAACTAATAAAAATATTTTCATTGATGATACAAACAAAATTAAAACAAAAAAAAAAACAAAATACGCTAAATATGTAAATATTTTCGCTTAGTGCGTAAAAAATATGTTTTCAAAACGGAGTTTGAAAATTCTGCAACTAAAATTGCAAAAAATATGGAAAACTATGGTATAAAACGGAAAATAATTAACTATATACTATTTAATAAGTGTGTAAGCAAACTGGTGACTGAAATAAATTGGGAAACAAAACAAAATACTTTTAAAAAACAGTACCAGGCAACGAATTTTCGTCACAAACCACGAAAATCAAGAAAGAAAAATTTATTTAGCACAAATATTTAGTCTATAGAGCGATTCCATACCAAGTGATCCAAGTATTTTGGACATAGGCCGTAAACCTTAGCTGTTAGAGCCTATTTCTTATGCTTACTTGTAAAAATTATTTTATGCATAAGCTGTATATAATAATAATAATATTTTGGACATGGTCTTCGATTTTTCAAAAAATTGGTTTACGTATAATGACACTTCAAAATTTTTACAAAAATAAAACATTTTTTAACTTCATTTTATATTCTATTTAAAAAAAAAAATCAGGAAAAACTATATTTTTTTAATTATAAATAATAATGACCATGTCCAAAAGTCTTCGATTTTTCAAAAAATTGGTTTGAGTATAATGACACTAAAAATTTTTTACAAAAGTAAAACTTTTTCTTTTAACTTTATTTTATATTGTATTTTAAAAAAATTCAGCAAAAACAATTTTTTTTTATTATAAAAGATATTTCACTTGAAAAACTCTATACCAAAATGTTCAAAATATTTCAAATAACATATAGAAATTACCAAATTTTTCTATATTTTCTCAGAATTTTTTCAGTTTACTAGCTAAGCTTATAGAAAACAAAACAATTTTCAGAATAATTTAAAACCATGTTACGAAGAAGAAGAAAAAACGCGCAGTTTTAGACTCAATCAATTCTATAATTTTGTGTTAAAACAATTGTATTAAAAACAAAATTGAAAATTTCGCTTGTGCTTAAAAAATTAATGTGTGAAAAAAGTGATTAAAGCTTAAAGTGAAGGCTAATATTACAACATTATCAGGCATCAGACATCGAAATAAAGTGCACTAAAATATTAAATTGATGAAAAATTAAAAACTGAGTGCGCAGCATTACTATGTTAGAGCTATAATTTCACGTGTGGGAATAACTTGCGGCCGCCATAGCCGAATGGGTTGGTGCGTGACTACCATTCCGAATTCACAGAGGGAACGTAGGTTCGAATCTCGGTGAAACACCAAACTAAGAAAAACATATTTCTAGCGGTCGCCCCTCGGCAGGCAATGGCAAACCTTCGAGTGTATTTCTGCCACGAAAAACCTCCTCATAAAAATATTTGCCGTTCGGAGTCGGCTTGAAACTGTAGGTCCCTCCATTTGTGGAACAACATCAGGACGAACACCACAAATAGGAGGAGGAGCTCGGCCAAACACCCAAAAAGGGTGTACGCGCCAGTTATATATATATTTATGTATAATAATTTTCAGATTTAACACTGGTAGCTCAACTCCTGATAAATATTTCAAATAAGAAGAAAACTTTCCGTTAAGGAGTTACATAGGTTTCGTGGGTTAAAAAAATTGATTTTTGTGTTTGGCTTATTAATTTCTACATCTCAAGAATATTATCCTAAATTTTCAAGTCGTTCCGAATAATAGTTTCGGAGACACAGCCTTTGGAAGGTGTGTGCTCCAAGCCACTTTTATTGTTACTCAAAACTTTAAACGCGTTTTTTTCGGAAACGAGTTTTCAAAGTCGGTTATCAAATGTTCTCGAAAACTTCTCAACCGATCTTGATCAAATTTTGCACAGGTGTTCGAGATACAATTTACTCGTGCTTGGACGAAGGATTTTTTTTTTCAATTAAAACAATTACAACAGCTAAAAAAAAAAATGTCAAGCAAATTTGACCGAAATTTTGAGTTTTTGGGAAACATGTCTGCCAAAATTGCAATTTTTACTTTTTTTCTTTCCTTCGTTCAAGCACGAGTTTATGGTCTTAACTAAAACACTTATTTGTGTTTTTTCATTATTGATGATCCAGTCAGGAGTTATCCTGACAACGCGGACGCACCTTTTTTTCGAGGGGCCACCGGAAATGGCGTCACAATGGAGGAGTTTTAATTTTTTTTTTTTTTAATTTCAGAAATTATTCTCTAAATATGTATCTATAAGACAGAAAAAAGTTTGAATTATATAAATAATTATTTACATAGAAAAAATAGGCTTTTTTTACCCGACGAAACCCATGTAACCGCTTAAAATAGCATGGCCAAGAAACACAACACATAACTGCCAAGCCAAAGATACTTTATTAAGAATTCCAACAGATCAAAATTGTAATGATTGAAAGTCAAAAGATTGGGATTACCAACCATGAAGGGCAGGTGCAATCTGCTAACTTCTCACTATTTTGTTTGGATAAAAAATTACCTGAATGCAATATTTATCACTCGATAAATAAGAGGCTTGCGTTTCATTTTTGAATTGGGAGCAATATTATTTTGTACTCCCTTGTGGCTTGTAAGAGATTTTATTGTTTGTGTGTCGCCCTGTATTTAAATGCCTACTTGCAAGCCCTTTTACGCCTAAGAAAATTATTTCTCTCACAGTGCCGCAATTGCTTCGATTCTGAATTATTTGCGAAGTCGACGCATTTTTGAGATGAATACAAATGAAAAATGGATCACTGACAGAAACAGAAGCCGAAAGGGTCGATCGGTGAAAACAATTGCCAAACCCGGATTGACGGCCACCAAGAAGGCTTTCCTGCTTGTTTGATGGATGTGACAGCAAATCATCCACTATGAACTGCTCCCATTGGATCAAATACTCAATTCAGACTGCTAATGTCAAGAGCTGATCAGACTGAAGCAGGCGATTGACCATCTATTTTCTGTTGAGATAACATCAGGCCGCCCACATTTTTAAGACACGCTAGAAGCTCCAAAACTCAGAAGGAAAGTTCTTTCGCATTCGCCGTACTGTTCAAAGCAATCGTCAGATATTCCGGCATTTGCAAAATTTCCCCGATGGTGCAAATGTGGTTTCAAGAGGTGTTTGCGAAAATGGGCAGTTCAAGCTTTTTTATTTCTTTTTTTACATACTTTTAGATAAGTGGATTCGATCACACACTGCGAAAACCACATGGGGATATCACAAAAGCAGCCCCAGACTGGAACCCACAAGGCAGTCGGAGATGTGGTAGGTCACATAACACGTGGACATGACTAGTGACACTTGACGACTTCTTAACTTTAAATAAATATAATTTTAACATATTTTTAGAGGCCCTTTGTTCCACCTAGGAACTATGGAATATATATATATATAATAGAGACGAGAAATTATAACATCACCCTCAATGTAGAAAAAATATCAAAAAAAACGTCGCATATACGAGTATAAACGGCATGGTCTTATATACAAGGTGACGCAAAATTACTTACCCTATCAGAAGATTTATAATTATTGCAATCATATTTGACACTTATGGAAGACAGGTGCAATAGATCAGTACAAACAGACAATCAACCGAGCGCGTGAAGGTCAAAATAAAGATTTCCATCACTCAAAATAAATTTTTTTTTTTTTAATGAAAAAGTTATTCAAAATTAATTTCGCGCTACTTTGTGTATATTTAATACATTGACGAAATAAAGCGAAACAACTTTTTACTCACCTAATACTATTGGCGTCACCAAGTGGCGAGCTAAGACACTTATCAGCTTACTGTCGTAACTTTTATGATTTTGACAATGGCAAATTTAAGGCAATTTAATTTCAAATTTGAGTTCATAATTTAATTTTACCGACTTTAAGTTTTCGGCTGTTTTTCTGTGTGTGTGTGTTAATTGTATATCAGGAACCATAATGACACAACACGTGCTTGTACAACCGACTAGGGATTAGCTTTCATAAAGCTTTAAGCAATTAGAAATGAAAAATCTGTGGCCTATTATTTAGAGCACGTCGTTTTCCGCATTTGTCTGGCCAACTTATTGTGACATACTTCAAAGTAAACGCGTCAATTTCACTTTCTCTGTGGCTGGAAAACTTTTTAGCAAATATTCATATGCGAGTGTGAAGGCATAATTTAATAGTCTGACCAAATTTCTCAACACAAAATTAAAGTATATTTGTGTTGAATATATTTTTGTATACATATTAGGGTGCCTCACCAAAAAAAAATTACGCGTTTTCTATAAAACTTATATACGAAAAACAAAATATTAATTTTACTTGAGCTTGAAAGTATCGATTGTTTTATATTAGTTTTTAAAAATATTATTCCCCCAAAAGTGAGGTAATCATATGATAATAGAGTTTAGGCTTAAAAGGTCTCAATACAGATTTTTAAAAATTCGTTCAACAGAATTAATTAATAATTTTTGATGCTGTTTTTTCGAAGATGGATATAAGGGAAACTTGAATAACTCCGCCAAATCTTGAGCGACTTAAACTTCTACACTGTGGCTAATGTCTCAAATTTGACAAATTCCACTATTTTGATTATGTCAATAAAGTTTGTAGACTTTTGTATGCTTATCTTTTAATCTTAAATTCTTCCAACATCTGAAGTGATATTTTTGAAATAATATAAATTTTATTTATAAAGCAAAGCGATCTCAGTCGACCTCACTCCAATTTTAATAATTTTCCGAAATATTGTGGCGAAAGTCTTTAAATATAACATGCAGGAGAACCGGTACCATTTTTTTTAAGTGGAGAGCGGTGCACCCTAATGTACCAATATGTACTTATACCTAATATATACAATTGACGCACACATCCTTTATGTATTAGGCTAAGCTCCCACTACAATTTGTGGTATGCGGTCACCATCTCGATGCTGTCTTACACATGTGCCGTAAAGTAACCTTGCAGTGATAAGCTTAACTGTTCAGCAAACATTTCATGAATTGATAGAAGAAGACGTACTAGTTCGAGAGTGGCTAGAATTGTTCCAGTTACAAAATGACCAATTAGAGTCCTAGATACGTAGGTATTACTAAAAATGGGAAGGCTTCTAAAATGAAAGATGCAAGAAATCAGGTTTGCTCGAATATAAATGTTAATAGAGCCAACCAGCCAAGTAGTAAATACTAAAAATCTAACTTAGCAGAATATTTGAATAAAGAATCAAACTTTATTGAATAACAGAATTAATTTTTTTTTTTCATGTAAAATGTTATTTTTACAAATAAAATCAATCACATAAAAACATACATTTGGTGGTGACATTGTGCCTAGCAAATTCGGATTTTACATAAAATTATTATATAAAAAAGTCATTGAGCATAGCGCCAAAATTAATTTCGTGTTCTCCAAATTTTAAATGAAGCTACCTTTAATTCATGCGAAGTTAATATGAACATTAATATTTACTCAAGTATTATTAATGTTAAATTTTCGAATACAAACTTGCACTTGGGGATTTTTTATATAAAATTTTTTATTTAAAGAACAGCAAGATGGCACTACAAAGTAAATTATATGTAATTTTTTAATATTGCAATAGGAAAAAAGACTGTATGCAATTTCTTTATAAGTACATCAAACTTAAACTTGCCAAAAAACCAAAAATACGGAAATTTTACAATATTTAAAAAAAAATAGTTGAACATTATGTTTTTATCACCATTTTTTGTTACAATTAACAACGTATTTTTAATTATTTTTTTATAGAGCTTCCTCTATATTTTTTTATTAATTAAACATAGCTTCTTTTAAAAACAAAAAATCAGGGCTTTTTTTCGTTGAATTTTATGTAAAATTCACATCTACTACAAGAAACACGATCAAAAAAAATCGTTCCATACAAGTTGGGCCAACTTCCTTCCCATCTCCTCTCTCCTCTCCCATGTATGGCACCACAACGGACGAATTTCTTAACATTTGTCCAAGTGAGCCCTTTAGCTAGGGCAGCCATTTAACCTAACCTAACCTAACCTGAGCCAACATACACCTTTGGACAGCTAATTAGAAGTGCGATTTTGTGACCAGTGTTGCCTACTTTTCTTTTGATTTTTTTACTTTTAATAATTTTTTATGCAAACATAGATGATTCTCCCACGAAAAAACGTTTCAAACCTTGTGCAAATTAAAAAGAACAAAAACTCAACAAATTTTCATCAAAATGTTCAACTTGCAGGGGCAATAACCTTTGAATTGTGTAAAAATTTGCTCTTTATTACAGATAAAGGGTATTTCAAAAGCCGTGTAAGGCATATACAAATTTAGATTATTTAAGGTTTAATGGCATTATTTAAATGTCCACCATGAGCACGTCTACAGGCTGCCATAGGAGAATTAAAATTTTCAAAGACTTGCACACGGATTATCGCATTCGATTATTTCTGTGATTTTATCGACATTTTCTTTAATATCAAAAATGCCTTTCTGGTGCTAACCGATGCCAGTTGGACACACCAAGGAGGAAGCCAAGTCATTCATCACCTGATCTTTCCAATGCAGTGGAGGCATTCCTCTTCTTCTGCTACCACCAGCTGGTACAGCATCGAATACTTTCAGGGCGAGAGCGTTTGTATCTATTTGGACGACATGGCCAATGTAGTTTGGATCTTTACAGCTCATTGTTCCATCGCTTGCGATATTCGCCGTCGCCAACGTGCAAAGGTCCAAAAATCTTGCGCAGAATCTTTCACTCAAACACTCTAGCAACGCTTCATCGGATATTGTCATTATCCACGCTTCTGTACTATACGTTAGGACGGGCATGATGAGCGCCTTATAGAGTGTCATTTTAGTTCGTCGAAAGAGGACTTTAATATTCAGTTGCCTACTTAGTCCAAAGCAGCGCTTGTTGGCAAAAGAGATTCTTCGTTGGATTTCAAGGCTCTCACCAACTTATTCGACTACCCTCTCTATTATACCAAAATTTAATGCTCTTAAAAAGTATGAAATTTTGATGAAAATTTTGTAAAATTTGTATAATTAGCTGTCCATAGGGTTAAGTCCAGTCACAAATCTAAAGATATGTAAATATTTCGTTAAATAGTAGTAAATATTTTTGAAACTTTCATTTAACAATTCTTATTTATTTTTTCAACTCGTACAAAACTAACCATTTTCGCTTGGTTTAGATTATTTTTTGTCTATTATGAAGTAATCCATTAACTCGTAAAATGCTGATGCCAAACCTGAACATTGGGTTCCATAGAATATCGCATTGCTAAAAATAAGTGTACCAATCGTTAGAATTGGGAAACGTTAGAGAACAAACTATTTAGTTGGGCTACAAAATAAACCGGTAGTGAAATAGTTCAGAACTAATAGGTTTGACTGCAGTCTACGTTTTAATACACCCACCACCACATACTCACAGGGATACACTAAATTTAAGCAGTGGTGATGTAATGAATTGGAAAGGATTATTATTAACAAAGCGCTAAATCTACATACAATGAATGCTGGCATTACGAGCATTGGTCTTAAGTGTCTAAACCATTTATATAAGCAGAGTTTGAAATGAAAGCCAACAACATTTCCAATAAGAATAGAATGAAATTATAGAATAACAAAAACAACATTAAACATATGTGAAAAAGAGAAATATCGCAAATCTTAACGGCTTACGTTTATAAGCAGTGAATTGAAAAGTTATAACAAAGAAAACAAACAAGTGCAAACAAGGAGTGAAAAGAACGCATTAAATACAATACCCTGTCCGTGGACGTGTGTGAAAATGGAAATAAACAAAAGATAACAACAGTAGGAAAAGTCAACAGTTGAGCAAACAAGCCCCAAAAAAAAGGGTTGCCTCAAAAGAAGAACAAACTTTTTAACTAAACATGTAAATATACAGGGTTTTTCATGTTCGAGTTTATTGATTTGCATATACTATGTATGTTGATAAAGTACAAGGTCTATAATTTATGAATGATAAAAGATATTTTGCAAATATGCCACGCATGCACGCTTTGAGATGTGGTCTCACAGAAAATATTCCAAAAACGTTAAATTGGGCGACAGAATATCGAGAAACTCCTCTATCCGAGAAATGTGTCTGCCATTAACTGATTGATTTGTTGGCTGTGTAGCATGACATATGGGCAATATTCCTAGGTACATAATAGGCAAAAAAAAAACTAAGACGTAAACATACATACAGAAGCATTCGAAGAAAAATTGCACGATTTCACCACCAGACGATAATGCGCACGGAATGGCAGGATGGAATGTGCAACGCTGTTTTTACGAATAGCTTTCTTAACAGAAAATATCCGAAATTTATCGAGTTTTTTTTTCTTTACAGAAAGTATCCGAAATAATTTTTTTTTTTTTGTTTTTTTGTCCACCGTCCACGTAGTGGATTTTAATTAATTTTTGAAAACTATCGAGCGAAATCACACGCATTTTTGTAAATTGCTCTATATTTTCCATTTAATATCTGTGAAATGAAATGCAATCTAACTGTAGAAGATATCAAAAGAAAATGTTGCTAAACAAAGAAACTCGAACTTGAAGGACTCTGTACATATGTATAATGCGTCTTCGGCTCGCACACATGCATGCGCCAAGGATCAATAAAATAATCAGCACTCAAAAGCAGACAAAATTCTTCTAAGAAACAAATAAAATCAAAACATTCTATGGTAATAAACTTTTTAAGAGAGGAAAACTTTACAGCAAACCGTAATTAGGATAAACTTTGTACACTTGACACTAAGCCTCTAAGAAATTGCATATGCAGTGAACATCATTGCTATTCGGTTACATAAAAATGTACATTGAGTGAAAAGTGTCGCAAAGAAGCCGATAACATCAAATGTAATTATTTACGTGAATAAAACAACAACAACGAAACAGCCATGGAGTCTATAATTTCACGGCAAGATTTTTCCGAATCGCCGGCGATGAACTCTTTGTCACTCACCACACTCGCAACAGTTACAACAGCCAAAAAGTCGCACGGAACTTTTATGCTTTTTGACAACAATCGCATCATTAGCGGTGACAATATTAGCAACATTCATGACATTCAGAATAATTTCATTCTTGGCAAATACAACAACAGTTTGCAAATCATGAATACAAGTTCGACAGGCAATGGCAGTGGCAGTGGCACTGTTAGCAGCCTGGATGAAAGTAATGAGATGTTGAACACTTTCGAAATACTCGGTATTATGTTGAATTATTACTATGTGCCCGTCTTGGTGTGCACCGGTAGTTTGGGTAATATACTCTCAGTGTTTGTCTTTTTTAAAACGAAATTACGCAAACTTTCGTCCAGCTTCTATTTGGCCGCATTGGCGGTTAGTGATACTTGTTTCCTGTTGGGCCTCTTCATGCAGTGGCTTAACTTTGTCGACATTGACATTTACAATCGTGACTTCTTCTGTCAGTTTTTTACATTCTTCAGCAATTTGGCGTGCTTCTGCTCAGCCTGGTTTGTAGTGGCGTTCACTGTGGAACGCTTCATCGCTGTGGGATATCCACTTAGGCGGCAGACAATGTGTACCGTGCGTCGTGCGAAAATCGTTATATTCGCACTCACTGCTTGGGGCTGCCTACATTGCACACCCTATTGGATTTCGTCAACGCCGCTCTATTCACCGAAGCTGGAAACGGTTTTATGTGATATGAACACTGACTATAAGGTAAGCAAAGCAAAGAACTAAAATTGAAAACATATATACTTATATATGTATATATAAATAAAATATAAAACAATTGCCAAATAGACATTGAAAGGACTAATGAGGACGATTTAAAATAATTAAAATACATAATCACATTCAATAAACGTTATGTTGCCTTGAATTCATGCACTATTGCACGCACCGCCTGGTGGGCTGATTATTATGACTTACATGAATTTAAAACCAGCAACTCAGAGTTTCACAAGAAACTTTAACTTTAGTGTTCATCTTCGCATACCGCGATACAAATGCACACTTTGAATGACGTTTTGGCATTGCCTTAAATCTGGCAAAAAAATTATGTGCTTACGTTTATATACAAAATTGTTGGAGCTGGAGTTCAATTCTCATTCTGTGTAAAGGTTCGGTTAAATGGTTGCCCATACGAGGGGCCTACTTGGACAAGAATTTGTCCGTTGTGATATCATAGAGGGGGAGGGAAGGGGAACTGGAGAGGCGGAGGAATCAGACAGAATCCAGGGCTTAGATTACAGGATGACGACCAACGAATGGCTAATGAATTTCACCAGATGTGTGATATTTAAATCCGCACTATCCGCTGGTTTAGCGAAAAAGTGAGAGCCCAGATGTTTAAACCTTAGCCCGACGAGAGCAGGGCAGCTGAGAAGAAGGTGCTGAGATGATTCCACCTCGTCCTCCAGACATCTTCTGTAGAAAGGGCTTGAAGCAATGATAAGCCTTACCGCATGGACACCTAACGGACAGTGTGCGGTAAGGATACTTACCAAGTTCGATAGCTGGAGCTTTGTTAGCCTTAGAAGTACCCTCGAGCGCTCCCGATCTACCCGCGGCCAGAAGGTTCTCGCGACTTTGCACGTTGCGCACTAGCCCAGCGCGTGTAGAGTTGAAACGAGCCCATCTTTCCAGTAGTAGGCTACAGTTTCTTAAGGGAATTCCTATCCTTTCATATTGCCATGAAGCCGTCTCAAGGGTTCACTGTCTTCCCAACTCATCGGCCCAGCAGTTTCCCTCTATGCTGCTGTGACCGGGAACCCAAATGAGCCTTATATCAAAGTATTCCGATGCAATCGAGAGGAAATTCAAGCATTCCGCCCGACTAGTTTCGAACGCACAAACAGCGAGCCCAAGGCCCTAATTGCCACTTGGCTGTCGGAGTAGACATTCACCTCTTTTACTGTAATTACAGAAGCGAGCAGCCAGTCCACAGCTTCCTTAATTGCGGCTACTTCTGCTTGGAAAATACTACAGTGGTCCGGAAGCTTAAATTTGCGCTTGGTGGGGGAGTATTCTGCGAGGAGCTCCCCACACTTCTTCCGTCCAACTTCGAGCCATCTGTAAACATATTTGCCATGCACTGTTTCGAAATGTTGCACCCCGCCCATGCTTCCCTTGAAAGAATATGAATGGAAAAAGTTTCGCTTGGACCTACCGAGCGTGTACAATGATCCAGCACCATGGGCATAGAAACAACTTTGAGTGCTAAGAATGCTAAAGTGTCCGTAGCTTAAGTCTAGCTTATGACACGAACACCTCAATCTGTGTAAACGTGAAGTGAAAAAAATATTTCATTTTCGTTTTCAAAGCCACTTTTCAATCTGTCTTTTCACAAACGATTATTTTACGATTCCCGTTTGTGCCATGATAAAAGGGTTCCATTTCCACTGTATCCATGAAACTTTAGCAATTTATTCAAATTTCAAAACAAAAGTCAAGCTAGAGTAAAACTAAAGAAAATATGTCGCGAATAATTACTTTGCTTGATTTGTAGCACAGAGTTCGTGATGATTCTTAGTAACTTTAATCCGATTATGAAAATAATTTAATATTTATTGGAATTTGTTGAAAGTGCTGGGACGTTCACTTCGCGATGCACAAAATTCTTTTGAAATGACCACCAACGATGAGATTTATTTAGAAGACTTTGAGGAACCTGAAGAACATGTGGGGAACTAACATGCAACTAACTAACTAATATTTCAAGTCATGATATTTTGAACAGTGCAAAACACAACGTTTGCAAATAGTGGAAAATAATTTTACCAATAACATGCAGTTATAAAATTTATTCATATTCTTTTATTTTTCCATTAATTAAAAAAAAAATGTTTGTTCATAAGCTACATTAGTTTAAATTTGGTGTTCAAAGGTAATTGAATAGTACCTAAATATTTAAACTTTAAATAAAAATAACTTTTTTGAAGTATACTCATAAATAAAAATACTTCAAAAAAATTATTTTTATTTGGTAAGAAATATTAATCTCAAATATTAATTATACATAGATGCATGCTGTGGTCCAGTCAAAATGGTCCAATATTCTATTTTCAATATTTGCTACATTTTTCGTGCACACTTTTTTTCGTTAATTGTATTATATATAATAGTAGAGTTCATCCCACAACAAGAACTATATAAATTCCAGTTTAAAACTTTGTGCAAGTTAAAAAGATATTGCACATTTTCATCAAATTCTTAAATTTTTTAATCAAAACTTTTAGAAACTTTTCGGGTACACAGTTGTATAGCCACGCAACTATACACTTGTTGCGGAACTAATTCTCCATTTTTTCACGTAGAAATTGTCAGTCAAAAGAAAATTTTCATAAGAAAATATTTTCACTTTAACACGTAACAGATATCGAGTGTGCAATGGAAAAGTGAAAAGATATCGTTTCATTCTCCTTTTTTCATGTGAAAACATTTTAACGTTTCTCTTCCTTTTTTTCAACGTGAATCGAAAGTGTAAAGAAAACGGGAAAAAAACTTTTGATTTCGCGGAACGAGAATTGACCCCCGCTATTTAAAAACTCATTGGACTATAAATTGAGTGGAACTATAAATTTTAGTGGAAGTAGTGAAAGAAAAAGAAATCTATTATTTCTGCGAACAATTTTTGCACAAATGGTTTAAAACTGTTTTTTGGTCGATCTTTAGCTCTTGGGCGTTGCTACGGCTTCTAACATGCCGCTTAAATGCGATTATTTCTATGATTTGATTGACATTTTCAATGACAGGCTTGCCTGTACGGGGTGCATCTTAACCATCAAAAAATCCTTAACGGAATCGACGACACCAAAACTACACGTATGAAGCTAGTACAGTATCGGCACCATAAACAACATTCAAAATTTCAGTGGCAGGGCTGCATTTTTACCTTTATCAAAGAAAAACTGTAAAATGTACTGATTTTTTTCCTGTTGACTTCCATTGTTAACACCCTGTGACTAACAACTAAATGGAACAAACAAAATACAGCAAAAGAATTTTTTTAATGTGAAATGTCAACTTGACAACGAGCATAAACCTTAACACGTTTGATCGATGTTTGACGAGATATCGATCACTACAGCCATCTACCGAGAAAATAATGGATTTCTTTTTCCCAAAGCTAATATTTATGTGAAAGATTTTTAGGTATCATAAGGAGACTCTCACTGCGGCAGCCAATAAAAATAAATTCTTTTGTTACACTTAATATTTTTTATCAATTTACAATACTCGTATGTATGTATGAGCTAACGCATTGCATCAGTACATTGAACATTTGGAAACACAAATTCTAAAACCTTAAAAAAAAATAAATTTATAATGCATTCATGTACCTCGCGATACGACAAACAAAAATACAATAAAAAAAAAACAAATACATATAAAAAGAGGGAGCGTAACTAAAGGGCCAAACTAATTAAAACTAATTACCCTGTGAAGTTAGGTCTGTGCTAAACAAAGTTAAATTAAACAAACTCCAGGGATCTTTCGAATTCCTTATGAGTTCTTAAAAAATGCTCCCGATACTTTCATTGCGGCTATAGCGAGTGCTTACACAAATCTTTACGAAAAATGCAAAGTAGACGCGGCTTTTAGAACCAGCGTAGTTTTTCCTATCTTCAAAAAAAGGGATCCTGCCCTGGTGGGAAACTACACAGGAATTTCATTCATGAACTGCATTTCTAAAGTTATGATGGGATTAATTAAGGAAAGAATAACTTCTTGGACTGAAAGGAACAGTATCTTAAACTAGTATCAAGTCGGGTTCAGAAAGAATTACTCCACAATCGACAATATATTCAATTTAGCCGCTATTATCCATTTAAAATTCGAAGAAAAGAAGAAAGTTTACGCGTATTTTGTCGACTTTAAAGCGGCATTTGATAGAGTATCAAGAAACGCCTTGATATATAAACTGCACCATATTGGTCTTGCAACGAAACTAGTGAAGCGCATAGAGAATATATACAGCGATACAAAGACAGTTGTATGGAATGGCTCAGAAATTTGAGATACATTCCAAACAAACTCAGGCGTCAAACAGGGATGCTTATTGTCGCCAATACTATTAGCTCTTTACATAAACGACTTACATGAAAGCTTAGAAGGAGGTTTAAACAGGGAAGGGAAAAATTCTGAAGCTACCATCACATATGCCTACATACATACTTTTTTGGAAACCGACATGCAAGAAAATTATTTGTTCACTTTAGAACTGTTCCTTAAGTATAGGCACAGAATATTGATTATATACTCTGAAAATCGGCTGCCACATTATCTGTCCAAAAATGTTATAAAGAAAGAAGTCTTCTGGATTAGAGATCTAAAGAACTTGTTTAGTAAAAACGATGTCATTTGTCGAACAGATAATATACAATCAGAAAGCTGGATAGAAGATGCAAAATTGCTTTTAACAAACCACAACCAGGCTAGGATGAATATGTACATACAAAAAGCCTTAAGTACTAGAAGGATATATAAGGAATAAGATTGGTCAAAAGGTCTGGTTTATTTAAAAAAATATAATATAGAATCAAGCATGTAGATAATGAGGGCTAGAAGTGACATGGTAATTTTTAAGAACAACAGATTTACGAGAAAATAAAACTTGCTCAATGTGTAATTTATGTTTTCCACATAGCACATTTCCTGGCGCGCTGCCCAATATTAAGAAAATACAGAAAAGTCTTTTTCGGAAAATATACCTTAAATGATTCACAGCTGATTCAGATTCTCAATGGGGAAAATGATCATTGGGATAAACTTTTGCGTTTCATTAAATATGCCTCTAGATACAGAGATTACTTAATAAAAGAGTTTAACTGGTTTTAAAAAACCGTAAACCGATTAATTGTTTTGTACGAAAAATAAATCGACATACGGTTCATGTCATTGTCGTTAAATTATTGTAAATACTTATTTTTTCTTAATATTACAATAAGTAAATTTCAAATTTTGTATATTTTACTTTTATTTGCAATAAATACTAGTACTACTATTACTACTACTACTACTAATTACCCTGTCTAACAACCGAAACCAGATAGACTCTGTTAAGATTTTTTAAATGTATACAAATGCAGTAATAAAATACTCGATGGATTTACAAAAGTTAGCTCGATTTTCTTACGGCCTACTAAAGCTTTCATGTGTCAGCATAAGTTGTTTTTCAAAAACCATCAAAATATACGAGGGCGGTTCAATAAATACCCGTGTTGGATAACAGAGGGCATTTCTGAGGTAAGTAAATATTAGCATCGTATGCTAGCATCTATCAAACGGCGGCAAAACAAATTTCAGACTGATTGATAGGTTAGTTTGGATCTGGCAACTATTCGAATAAGATGTATGATATTTCGTGATTTTCGCTAAGATGGAAAAAGAGCAGTATCGTTCAGTAATTCGCCTTTTGTTTTTAGAAGGGAATTTGTTTTTGATGAGGACCGACAGAAAATCATTCAAAAAGTTTACGACATGACTCAACGAACGGATGTTCGCAAAGTAACAGAGGTCATAGGTGTGTCGACTGGAACGGCAATTAATATTGTACATGATAAGTTGGCGATGAAAAAATTGTCGCCGCGATTGGCGGATGCGGCTGTTAGCTTTTTGCGTCGAATTGTCACCCTTGATGAAACGTAGATTCATCATAACACACCAGAATCTAAGCACCAATTAAAACAATGGATTTGTCCCGGTGAATCTGCTCCAAAGAAGGCGAAGACAGTCCCATCGGCCGGAAAAGACATGGCGGCGATTTTTTGGAATGCGAACGGCGTCATCCTCATGAATTTTTTGGAAAAAGAAACAACGATCAAGGGGCAATGCTACAGTGAGATACTGGACCGCTTTCACAAAAAATTGAAGGAGACACAGCCGCATTAGCCGAAAAAGAAGGTGCTGTTTCACCATGATAACGCACCAGCATATCCATTTGCAGATTTCGCCGCCAAACTGCATGAATTGCGTTACGAATTGCTGCCGCACCTCCGTATTCACCCGCAGGGAGCCAGGCGACTTTTCATTGTTCCTTAACATAAAGAAATGGCTCGCAGGAATAAAAATTAGTTCAAACGAAGAAGTCATCGCCGAGACAGACACTTATTTTGGAGAGTCCGACAAATCCTATTTTTTTGAGGGATTAAAACATGGGCGGGGCGTTGGGAGAAGTGTATTTTTCTAAAAGGGGACTACCTATGTTGAAAAAAAAAAAATTGGAAAAATTATATCTTAATTTCTAACACGGGTATTTATTGAACGCTCCTCGTATGTGTATGTTTGAACGAAAGGGAAGGCTAAGACATATGTATACATACATATCGTAAAATTTGACGGAAATATTTTCGTAGCACATTTTAACTCATTAAAAGTACCTTCACATAGCGCAGGTTAGCTGCATAATTGACAGTCAGCTGTCAAGACTGTTTCGAAAGATTTTTCTTCATAGAAATTGGTTTGGTCGAATATTTTTAGTGTTTTTAGTTTTTTTAATTATCAATAATAACCAAAAATAAGCAATAGTTGATTTAATTGCGCAATTTGCTGCTAGTAATAGACAGTTGGAGGAAATCCGTAAACGACGCTTACTGAGGTTGCGAAAAATTATGACGCAATACGCACGAAACATTCGCACGCTTTTTTCTGTTATATGAATGCATAATTAATAATATCTGACAAAAATTTTATAAGAATTATGTCCACAAACTTCTCTTCTATACCGGCATTCATTTTAATTACTTTATACTTTGACGTTTCTCCTTATATTCGTAATAATAATTATCGATAATACAGAAAATAAGATTGTACGGAGGAAAGGATCTTTATAATTAATAATTAATTGTATTAATTAATTAGGTATAATTTTTAAGATTAAATATAAGATTAAGACAAATTTCGTATGGGTAATCCCGAATGGATTGGTAGGTGACTACCATTCGGAAGGGCATAGGTTCGAATGTGCGTGCATGAAATGAAAGAAGTTTTTTCTGATAACGGTTGCCCCTTGGAGGGCAATGGCAAACCTCCGAGTGCTTTTATGCCATGAAAAAGCTCCTCAAAAAAACTATTTGCCGTTCGATGTTAACTTATAACTGTAGGTCCCTCCATTTGGGCAAAGGGAATTTATTATAGCTCACAATAATTGGGTCGTTTTGACACTTACTTCAAGAAACCCCTTAAAAAGCAAGTTTGGAAAGTCGTTAGGGTATTAAAATGTGCTCGAAAGTGATTCTCCAGAAAATTTTTCTAATGATCTTCTCATGCAAAATCTTCATGCCAGCAGAGGGCGTTATTGGGGCTAAATAATAGGTACTTTATATCCTTCTTATAAATGTGATGCGAAAACTACAAATGGAAAATGCTAAAAAAAATATATATTTAAAAATAGCAGAGCAACGAATGTGTCTTCCACTCAAACCAATTTTGATGCAGCCAGTGCCGGATTTACACAAAATGCCGCCCTGTGCACCATTAAGAATGCCGCCCTAATTTTTTAAATTTGTGTGTGCGTGTTTGTATTATAGTACAAAAAATAGTCGTTATACAATAAACAGGTGTAACAAAACAAATTTTTGGTAGTTTTATGCATCAATTAACAGATTATAGAATAATATTTGATATATTTCAATTTTTATTGTTGAGCAAAATTTTTATTGTTTAATTATAAATTAAGTGCCAGGAAAATGTAATAAATAGCATACAATATAGTAGTACATCTTAAAAAATAGAATCCAATTGAATCTATATAACAGCATACTTACTTAAACATATTATCAATCTTTATTAGATGAGCAAAAAAAAGGAATGATTGCTTTTATGAGATCAAATTTTTACACATCACCTTAAAAGCGAACACGTCTGGCTTTTCGTACTGCAAACTGGTGTATTAAATTGTCACAATTCAAGCGTTCAAGTAAATCAGACTCAATGCACAGTAGAGCCAGACTATTCAGGCGGTTTTCAGACATTGTTGAACGCAAATGATTTTTTACTCTATTCAGACATAAAAATGAACGTTCTGCGCTGCAGTTTGTTGACGCTAATGTGTTAAATATTCGATATGCTATCTCCACATTTGGAAACTCAGTGTATAACTCGTTCGTCCGCAGAAGGTCAGATGGCGAGTTACGTTCTATTTTTCGTTCAGAACAGTACGCGTGAAAATGAATCATTTCGACAGTGAATGAAATCTCAAGGTCTGAAGTATAAGCTTTTCTCAAATATTCCGATCTTTCACGAAGCTCTTTGAAATTCAAACCTCCAAAATTAGTAATCACTAAAAATGTCTCGTATAACCTTTCATATGCTTGGTTTCTCTTTCTCAATTCTGAATCAACGTTGTCTAGTATGATATTGAAGGTATTTATCTCTTGATTCGTCAGCTTGTAACTTTCTTCTTCTTTTTCTCGAAACAGTCGTCTGATATTCTTGTATCTGCTGCTACTTTTATTAGTCCACGATAGTCATTAACTACATCAGTAATGTTGATTTCAACTTTCTGTAATCGTTTACTAACCGCGTGGAATCGTGATAGTAAAAAATGCCAAAGAATGTGCATGAATGTTATCTCAAGTCTCTCTAGTTGAATCCTCAGTACTCTAGCTTCTTGTCTCGTTATAGCATTATCAGTTACATCTTCCTCGAATAAGATCGGAGTTTCAATGATTTTGCCATAGTAGACAAAATATTTGGTTATCTATGTATTATTAAGAACATTTGTCAATAAAAAAGTATTTGAATGCTTTTACTGTATGCACCTGCTTTCTAACCTTGTTTTAGAAGAACTGTCGGTTTTTAACAATTTAATATACAAAATCGAATGAGTGAAGTATTTTTTCCTGCGCCACATTTGCGCTAACCGCACTCCCTCCAACTTCGAAATATTTTTGTTATTGCGAATAAAATCAATTTTTATGGCCTAAAGAAGTCAATGAATAAAATCGCTCTGGCGGGTATTGTGGGCCATGTATTATATAATATAACCATAGATAACGATTATTTCTGTGTGTACGAAGGTTTCTGAAGATGGAATTGCAAACAAACTACTAATTACAACAATTATCATGAATCAACATTGTTTGATAAGTAATTCTCAAAAAAACATTTTTTGTCACTCGAATCATATTTATTTATAATATATGAAAAGAAATACTTCACTTTTTCATACACACTAATGCATTCGAGAGATTTTACGTAATTTAAGTAAAAATGTTATTTTATACATTAAATCCATAACGTTTTTCAATAAAAGGTTTGGTTTCCCACAATTTCCGACATTGTCGGATAATGTGGGCCAAAGCACTTTTTTTAGGAACGTATAATTAACGTTCAGAAATTAACTTTTATATTCTTACAATTATTTCTCGCATAGATGAATGACTAAACTTTCACTGACTGTTAGAAACTAATCCGAGATCAGCTTCTTATTTTCTCCATACGCGTTTTCCCTAAGGTGGCTCCTAATAGCCGCCGCTCCTCGAGTATAATTTTTTTTTTTTCAATTTTCTTCTCCTAGTTTTGCCGCCCTTCTAGAATCTGCCGCCCTGTGCGCAGGCACCGTTGGCACTTAGTGTAAATCCGCCACTGGATGCAGCTGAATTTGGCATTTTATGCCTACTACCTTAAAGCTACGGCAAGACGCTCACAATTTGCTTATAAGTGTGCATGTCAGGTGACACACGTACTGGTTTAGTGTCACACATACTTGTTGTCGGCTTTTGCATGATGAAAATCAAAAATTTTAGATTTTTTCGCGGGCAAGCAAATGCATAAGCGTGTCGCCGTAGCTTCAGTGCTCGAACTCCATGAAAAGTACGATATGTACCAAAAACAAATAAATAAAAAAAAATAGTAAATAAGGTTTCAACGGCATTCATAGCTCTTCATTTTGTTTTTGTTCGGTCAATAAAGAAGCGAACTGAAGCATTTAAATATCTGATAAAGCTGGAAAATTTTTAAAGAAAAAAAAGAAGAGCACAAAAATTGTATATAGGTGCACACATATATATATATAATATAAGTAACTATGTAGTGAGGCCACTTCGTAGCCACAGCTTCCAACGTGTTTCACATTTTTTAACAAATCTGTATGTTAACTGCGAAAAAGCAAAGTTTGGCTTCTCATTTTTGTGGTCGTCGTCTTGCTTTCTTAACATTACATGGATAATACATACATATATATAATAAAAGTATTATGTATATATATATATATACATATATTTTATATACATATATTATATATATTTTATATATATATATATATTTTTTTTTTTTGCTGTGAAGTTGGGTTAAAAATGCTTTCGCACCATATAGTAACCCGACGGTACTACGTGTGATGGGATTCCACTAAAAACATCCCTCCTCATCACTAGGGGTTTTCCTAGATTCCTATACATATGTATGTAGTTGTACTATGTCGCGCTCGCGCGTTAGATGATTCATTTAAGATATTTTATCGCAAGAAGCTTGAATCTAATCCACAATATTCGAAATAAAAGCAAAACACATGCACTACGCCACCTCTGTATGCAATGCAGTGTGAAGCCAAACTAAATAATCAGCAAACATACTATCATATAAGTAGTTAATAAATTACTACTTGATGCCATCAATGCATTTATTTCTACTACGATAGTTAACCGAATGTGCGATGCTGCTTTTTGATGAGAAAAAATACCGTTCAAGCAAAGCGGTGGCTTAAAAAGTGTTGTGAAGACTCCGTTTCATCAGAAATAACAATAAAACGATGGTTTGCTGATTTCAAACGTGGTAGTAGAGAAACCGGTGATGCACAACGCAGTGGACGTCCAAATGAGGCGTTAACAACAGAAAACATAAAAAAAATCCACCAAACTGTTTTGAAAGATCGAAAAGTGAAGTTGCGTAAGTTAGCTCACATCGTAAATATATCAAAAGAACGTCTTGGCTTTAATTGCATTAGCATTTGACTATGAGAAAGCTCTGCAGTCAGGAGACCATAGTACCACACCCGGATAGATTTCAGTAGAACGAATAGAGAGATAGGAAAGATAAAATGTGGGTGGTAAGACGGATAAATTAGTTTGAGGTCACTTTTCCACGAATCTCTTGGATTCATTGCTGAATCTGGCCTGTGATTACACAGTATTCTCAGGGCTTTTCTGCTGAGTTTTAACCACCGTAGTCAACAGATTTGGCTGCCATCGACTACTGGCTGTTCGCAGACTAAAAAAATGTTCGCCGTAAGAAATTTCGCTCGAATGAAATTGAAACTTAGGCCTATTTTGAGACAAAATATAAATCGTTCAACAGTTGGTATTGAAATGTTAGTGCGGCGCTGAAATGATTGCGTTGTTCTTGATGGAAATTACGGTGATGAGTAAAGATAATCTTGAAAAAAAAACGTGTTTTCTTTGCTAGGCCCTGCAATTTTCAGCCCACGTGTTATGACGTTATTTTCTTTGAATTTCCACTAGTTATCTTTGTATACTCTCAAGATTTCAACAACAGCATTTTTCAATACAGTTTTTTAAGAACAACAAACAAAGTTTTTCTAATAAACAGTGTGACAATTTGAGCTTTGTGTAAATACTTTTGATTATGGGTGTACTAGAAGGATTTGATTGTTTGTAATATTTATTTTTTTATAATAATTTAGTTCAGATAACAGCAGAGGCCATATAAACCCTAAAAGTTGAAAAAAAAAACTAACCAAATATTAAACTTTTAGTCAGAATTTTTAGAAAAATTCTGGGTATGCAGTTGTATGGTCCATTCAATATTGATATGACATTGTGCAAGTTTAAAATGTTTTTGTTCTTGTTAAGTTTTGACAATTTGTTTGTTGCGTTTATTTCCCATTTCAGTGTTTCGAGGTAGGATTTAACGGGTTTGACAATGTGAGGCTGAGCGTTGTCATGCTGTAGAATCACTTTGTCATGCCTCTCCGCGTATTGCGGCCTTTTCTCACGCAGTGCTCGGCTCAATCGCATCAATTGAAGTCGATACCGATCCCCAGTGATGGTTTTGCTTGGTTTTAACAGTTCATAATAAATAACACCAATTTGGTCCCATCAAATACATAGCATAACCTTCGCAGCGTGAATATTCGGCCAAGGCGACGACGTAGAAGCATGACCGGGCAGTCCCCATGACTGTATTTTCTTTGGATCGCCGTAATGAATCCATTTTTCATCACCCGTCACGATGCGATGAAAAAAACCCTTCCTTTTTTGGCGCTGGAGCAGCTGTTCACATGCGAAAAAAAGACGTTCAACATCCCTTGGTTTTAACTCATAAGGAACCCTAGTCTCCTGTTTTTGAATCATTCCCAAAGCATGCAATCGCTTAGAAATGGATTGACGGGTGACTCTTAATACAGAAGCAAGCTCTTCTTGCGGTTGACACGGACCCTCATTGAGCAATGCTTCCAATTCAGCGTCTTCGAAGGTTTTTGGCCTTCCTTCACGCGGACGGTCGTCAACATTAAAATCACCGTCTTTGAAGCAACGGAACCAAACTCGGCACGTTATTTTACTTAAAGCAGCATCGCTTCAGCCGCTGTTTTTTTTTTCGAATGAATGAGAAAAATCAACACTTCCCGCAAATGACGATTATTCGGTACAAAATCAGACATTTTCACAAAACCAAAAGTATATGATACCAAAGCAAATCACTAATGTGTCTAAGCAGTTTGTTTACCAAATGTCTAAGCTTGGTTTATGACGTTTAGGTTATGTTAGAATCGACTTGCGCACACTGCTAGCGGCATCTACAAACAGCGGGAACTTAGTTGCGCATTTAATATGTTAGATATGCAAATACCCAAATCTGATTTTACTTTTATTTCAGGCGTAAAAAGGCATTTATGTAAGTAAGTCTCTGTGCAATGAAATGTTCCATTATTTTGCTGAAAAGTTTGTAACTGTAAAAAATGTAGCATAAGCAAATAAATTTGAAAATATTTGCTATTCTTCCTACATCAACCATTTCACAAATTGTTAAATTACGTTTGATATGCCGCTTTGTTATATATGTATATATATGCATATGCATGTGTAATATTTATCAAATTTATATATATACTAACAAACCCGCGAACTCCGTTTCGCCGTAAAAGATGAAAAAAATTATTTTTTTTTTGTTTTATATTTGAGAAGGAAAAATTGTATTTCATTTATCCGTTTCATTGAAGAGCTTTTAGTAAACTACATTTTTTTTCTTTGGTATGACGTTAACACAAACAAAGCGGAAGGTTTTCCAACTCGTCAACACGCAACGTATAGCTGCCCATGAGAAAAGAGTGATTTTCTAAATTTATCCCGCAAACACTAAGCGATTGACTTTGCGACTTGTTAATTCTCATTGCGAACGCAAGGCGAACCGGAAATTGCAATCGTTTCAATTCAAACGGCATATCAGTGGGAATCATTGGTATTCGAGAAATACATACATTTTCACCTGCGTAATTGCGTTAATAATGGTTGCCTCAATCAAATTCGGCATAAGTCTTTTCCCCCGCAAGTCGAGTACCGTTGCAAAGTCGCGGTGGATTTAAATTACGCAATATCATAATAACTGTACCAACTTTGAGTTGCAAGTTATATGGTGCAAATCCTGGTAATTCCGGAGAGTTCAAAAACTCCGTTGGATAATTTACTACATCATGGGGATTTGTTATGGAATCAACGAATTTGTATGTCACTAAATCGTCATCGAATGGTGAATGGTGAAATTCAGTGCGTATACATCATAATTCTTTGCGGCGAGAATTGCTCGTTGACTTAACCAAGCATAATTCTGATAATTTTCACTAATATTTGGGAAAACATTTTCAATAAGAGCTAATTGAGAGTCCACAAATCGGCAAAAGTCGTTGGTAAGAATAATTAATCCAGCTGTCGCATCATCTGGGACTTTTCCATTTCGAACAGCTAACAATTGTTTGGAAAATTGTGGAGCACTTTGTTCATTTTCAAGTTGAACTCTCATATTAGTGATTAGCGATAACGTTTTTACGTTATTCCACAAAGTTGATGCCTTCAGGCAAGCATTCAATTCATCTGCAGGCGTTTTACTGGCAACGTCTGCCTGAAATCGTCTGCCAACAATATGATCAAGCCGCCAAAGGTGTTGTTATTTCGCAGAAGATCCTTCAGTATGAAGTTAGGTGCTTCAAGTGATTTCTGCAATGCAAACGCTAGGATGCAAGCAGTAATCAGTGTTGCAATCATATCGAAACGCTGCTCGATTCAAATCAGCACTTGATAATTATCTTCTTGTGCGTCGAAAATAATCTACTTGTTGATCTCTGTTATTCGCTCGACAATTTCGCATTGCCAACCGAGCCGTTTCACGGGCTGCCTCGCTTTGCTCTTGTGATTGAGAAGCACGAAGTCGACTCATACTAACGCGGCGCTCTTCACGGACAATTCCTTGTGCTTCTTCAGTTGTTTCATTCGCAATGTTTCGTATCCTTCTTGCATTACGGCTTTGCCGGGAAAGATTCGATCGTCTTGGTCGCGGCATTGATAATGATGATTCAAAGAGAATACAAATTACTGTGATTATATATGTCTGACAAAATTTATATTATCAAAGTTTCTACTTAACCATAGACAAAATTACGTTTAGCTGTCATTTGCGTATTGTTATTCCATATCAGATGCGTTTTTGTTATACCACATTTTATACTGAAACGCGTCCGAATGGGATAAAAAGTATCCTATGTCCGTCTCCTGGTTCTAAGCTACCTCTCCACCAATTTTCAGCCAAATCGGTTCAGCCGTTCTCGAGTTATAAATAGTGTAACTAACATGACTTTCTTTTATATATATTATATATATATATATATATACATATACATATATTATATGGTATATAATTGGCGCGTACACCCTTTTTGGGCGTTTGACCGAGCTCCTCCTCCTATTTGTGGTGTGCGTCTTGATGTTGTTCCACAAATGGAGGGACCTACAGTTTTAAGCCGACTCCGAACGGCAGATATTTTTATGAGGAGCTTTTTCATGGCAGAAATACACTCGTAGGTTTGCCATTGCCTGCCGAGGGGCGACCGCTATTAGACAAATGTTTTTCTTAATTTTGGTGTTTCACCGAGATTTGAACCTACGTTCTCTCTGTGAATTTCGAATGGTAGTCACGCACCAACCCATTCGGCTACGGCGGCCACCGATGACAGATGTTTTATACATACATATAAACGATGTACTCGTACATATACTATACATACATACGTACTTATACATTTATACACATGCAAGCAGCAGTTCGTGAGGTAGCAGGAACCCTTCGACTGCCTTTTTGCTCGTTTTGCCATTACCTAAAATTCGAAAAAGGCTGAATTTGTAATACAGCAAATTCGCAATATCTGAAGAGACTACATTTCGATGATTGTGTAACTTCTTTGCACTTAAATGTAAATTAAATTTAGGCGAATAGACTCTATCGTTCATTTGAACGCATAAATGTTTGATAATACGGAACTTGAACGTTCATACGAAAAATGCAAGTTTTTTTTTTTTTAATTAATAACACGGTGCAACATTGAAAATACACCCGACAAATTGCACACTGTAGGTTGTTTATATGGTCGAATAATGCATACAAATATTTTTGTTATTTTTGTTGTACCCTCCAATTTTTATTTATTTATAAAAATCCGTTTTTTCAGACTTTGCGCGGTAATCTACGGATATCTCAGTCATTTTTTCACCGATTTTCAATATTTTATATGTTTTGAAAATGATATTGTCAGACCTTTCAAATGACGTACAACAAGTAATTATTCAAACTAGTTAGTTCTGATTTTTATTTGATTGACCTGGAGAAAGTGTTTTTTTTATCATTTTTTTAACTTTAACAATTTTTTATTGATGTTTGTTAATATTCTTTGAGTGCATTTATTAACGAAGAAATTAATGTATTACTTTCAATAATCGGACAAAAATTGCGTAAACTACGCTAGTTTTCCGTAAATAGAAAATATGGACCATCATGTGTTTTGCAGTGTGTACAATGTATTGGAGTAAAAATAACAATCATACTGTTTTTTATATAATTTTTTTTGTTGATTTTAGATACCTAACTTTTTCTAAAAATGTTTACCCGACCTTCGTCGTTTTAAAGAATAATCGCTCGTCTCGCGTTTGAGCGACCAACAGTAATCCGCCAACATATCGCACCCTAAATACAAAAGGGTCACAACTCAAAATGTACTTCTGCTCAAATATGAACGAGACGTTATCAATAAAACGGTCCGCGGATGACATATGGCAAAAATAATTTTTTTGTTTTTTGGTAGGACTGTTATAAGCTTACATGGCGAATTTCAGCGTGATATGTCACATAGTTTGTTTTCTGTGCTACTGTAAACAAGTCAAGCTCGAGTGTGGAAAATTTTGAGTTGTGACCCTTTTGTATTTAGGGTGCGATATGTATTTTGTTTTTTCCGAGGAAACGTTTTTCAATTGACGCAATATCTTGATGAAACCTTTCCCATTGTTCATCGCTGAATTTTCCAAGGTTCTCCGGAAAGAAGTCTAAATGTGAATGCAAAAAGTGAATTTTGATGGACATTCTACATCCCATGTCTCCGTAGGCCCGTAAAAATTCATCCACGACGGCAACGTAGTTGTCACTTCTTTTTTTTCCCAAAAAGTTTTCACAAAGAGAAATGAAACTCATCCATGCTCTTCTTTCCACCGAATTCAGTTTCTCAGTGAAATTTCCATCCTTTATGATTTTGCGAATTTGCGGTCCAACGAATATCCCTGCACAATAACGGAAAATTTGTTATACAATAATACAATAGGTTATATTTCCATGGAATATGCACATCAATTTTCTTACTTGCTACTTCATTTTTATTTTATGGATAGATATTCAAGGCATTTTTTTTCTATTTACGGAAAACTAGCGTAGTTTACGCAATTTTTGTCCGATTATTGAAAGTAATACATTAATTTCTTCGTTAATAAATGCACTCAAAGAATATTAACAAACATCTTTAATTTTGTAGTAAAATTATGCAATAAAAAATTGTTAAAGTTAAAAAAATGATAAAAAAACACTTTCTCCAGGTTTAATCAAATAAAAATCAGAACTAACTAGTTTGAATAATTACTTGTTGTACGTCATTTGAAAGGTCTGACAATATCATTTTCAAAACATATAAAATATTGAAAATCGGTGAAAAAATGACTGAGATATCCGTAGATTACCGCGCAAAGTCTGAAAAAACGGTTTTTTATAAATAAATAAAAATTGGAGGGTACAACAAAAATAACAAAAATATTTGTATGCATTATTCGACCATATAAACAACCTACAGTGTGCAATTTGTCAGGTGTATTTCGATTTTTTTTTTTTGTGGCACAGTGTAATAAAATATATTTAATTGTACGTGGTGCTTATTTAATAGACTAATATAGCAAAAATAAACAATAATTAAAGGATTTTTTTAAATTTAAACTAGTGACAATAGGAACAAAATGGAATATTTAAGTGGTCATTAAAATATCCGAAAATCGAAAAACCCTTCGAGGATAGATAAGCTTCAAAATATAAAAAAACTTATGCACATCGGAGTATTCTATGCATAATTATTAGCGACTTTTTTAGACTTTATTTTGTTGGATGTAGGCGAATATAGATGCCGGGGCCGTTGTAGTCAAATGGGTTGGTGTGTGACTTCTGAATAATCGAATGCCGGTCTCCCAATTTTCATAAGCATCATGCTTGTTTGTTGATATAGCCGCCGAAATTAAAACATTATTCAACGCCCAATTGAAGTGGCCCAAGCTGAGTAGCGAAAAGCAAGCGAATGGATGTTTGTCTTCAATTGGAGAGCCAATTGTACCTTGAAAGTGAGGAATCTGAGATTCCTATGCAAAATTCTCATCAGACTGGTTTCGCAATGTATTTTGTCAATCTTCCTTGATAAGGTTTCGTGCACCCTGCGTCAAATTCGCGTCGGTACCGACCTTGACTGTTGCCCACTAGTGAAATAACTCGCTAACTTGGTACACAAATTACTTGCATTTGTACTTATACCCGCTTATTCATCAATTCTTTAAACACAAACTTACTATCAGCACGGATTTTTAAGTTCGCAATCCCTTTATTAACTAAAATATTGGGTGGAGTAAAGAGTTCAAAACATATTTTCCACTTTATTTCGACGTTGAAATTAACATAAATTTAATACAAAAAAAAATTAATCACTCTATCGGAAGATGTTTTAATTTTTGAAAATGACACTTGTGAGTTATTTTACTATATAGATAGTCAGTATACCTCCATAGCGCTCGCCATTCACCGTAACGGCGGCTTTTTCCTCATTGACGATGACGTCGACAGTGCGCTATGAACATCGCGAACAGATTTATTTTCATTCATGATTCATGCCAAACCTTACTGAACTGAAATGTCAACACAGTTTGTCATTCTCAGCTGTCAAACCATAGTTATTGATATCGATAGTACTCATGCAGCTAACAAAAACACCCGATACATAAGTAGGTACAACTTATCATGGAAGTAAAATTTCTTACTATGCGGAGTTTTCATTACAGAAATGTTCAGCGTGAAATTTCTGCATTTCTTATACTCATGCAGTAGGTACTTACTATAAGTACATTTCCATTTACTTATTAAGTAGTTATAAAGTATCTAACGGTGACCGGGGCCGTCGAAGGGTTTGTGCGTGTCTACTATTCGATAGAGCCCAGCATTCAACACCCACTCTAGGCACTCTAGAAACACTAAATTATACAATAGTAAGGGTATTTTTCTAATAGCGATCGCCACTAGGCCGTGTGAATTTTTGCTATGAAAATGCCCCTGATGAAAAATCATTTGCCATTCGAAGGCGGTGTAAAACTTCATTTGTGGAACAACATCAAGACACACACCGCAAATTAGACGACTAAAGAAACCAGTACTACACAAACAGCAAAGGATATAAGTGGAATTCTGTTTTGATTTCTTACAAATATAATATGTATATAAATATGTTACAAAATCGATACGACCATTAGCTACAGAAATATTTCAACTAGTATGGTGTAGATCAACCTTTAGTCGAAGGAAAGCCTTCAACACGGGCAGGGGTTGGCGTGACATACTATTTTCAGTTTCATTTTGTGCAAGTAATGTTCGACTGAACTTAAATCTGAAAAGTTGCCCCGTCAATCCATTAGTGTTCTTTCGAGCTCCGAAAACAGCTCTTGCCCCTGTGAGCAAAGCACAAATTACTTTCTTATAATTTTTAACTGAAATCCTAACGATATGTTGGAAAGTTATTGTATTCCAAAACCTAACTTACAGATTTTTCCCTAAGGCATGATTGAGGCCACTACAATTTCACCGTTCATAAAGCCATCATGGAAGGGCAAAGGTCCGCTCCAAGGATACTTAACGGTTCTTATGGCTCACGAACCTTTAAATCTTTCTCCTCGAAATCGTTGAGCGTAGGATATATATTTGGCGCAACGCAAATTAAATTTACTCTCAACTGATCACACCACACTTTTCCATTGCCTAAAAGTTTAATTTTGATGCGCTCTTGTCCACTCCAATCCTTTGACCCACAGTTTCTGTGTGAACGGCGTTTTTTTGACTAGTGGTCTACCGGAAAGCCCGAACTATTGAAGCATTCTCAATAACGGACCCTGTAAATATTTATTTTTTCATATATCTTCTTATTTTAATATCACTTTTAAAACGATCTTTAATACTACTCGGTGTATAAAATTGTCTGACAGGCTCGACGTCTTCCTGGCGGTCCGTTCTGCTACCGTTATATAAACGGTTTTTGTGGTATCTTTTTTTACGCAAAGTTCTCATTGTTCTCACTGTATCATAGCCGATTTAAAAATCAAAATAAAATTCAGCAGAAAATGTTCAATGGTAAGGTGTATTTGCTCACTGGTGTATACTTATATATTTTGACTTCAATGCCACTTGGTGCGTTTCATTTTTGCAAATTCTATAAACTCTGAATATCAGCCACATCGGGTCATAAATAAGATTTTTATAAATATCTCGACACCAGCGCTACCTTATTTGTTGGCGCGTTAGTCGCTTACGCGAATTTGGCCGAGTTTAAGAAAGCGCGCCAGTCGTTTCTTTACCATGCCATGTGAAGCCAAGTCCTTCTCCACCTGATCTCTCCAACGCAACTTCCACTTCCTCTACTACCACCAGCTGGTACCGCATCGAATACCTTCAGAGCTGGAGCGTTTGCATCGATTCGAACAACAAGACCTAGCCAACGTAACCGTTGATTTTTATTCGCTGCATTATGTCTATGTCTATGTCGTCGCCATACGTTAGGACGGGCACGATGAGAGCCTAGTAGAGTATTAATTTTGTTCTTTACTTAGTCCAAAGTATCACTTGTTGGCAAGAGACATTCTCCGTTTGATTTAAAGGCTGACATTGTTATCGGTGTTAAATCTGGTTACTAGATAAACGAAGTCTCTTACAACCTGCAAATCGTAACTGTGAACAGTGACATGGGTGGCGTTGCGCGAGTACTGTTTGTTTGATGACAGGAGGTACTTCGGTTTGTCCTCGTTCACCACCCATTCGCTTTGCTTCTTTATCTAGTTTGGAAAAGGCAGAACTAACAGCGCGGTTGTTAAGACCGATGATGTCGAGATCATCAGCATACGCCAACAATTGTACGCTCTTATAAAATTGTAATATTGTGCCTGAGCGATTAAGCTCTGCGGCTCGTACGATCCTCTCCAAGATCAGGTTAAAGAAGTCACACGACAGAGAGTCACCCTGTCTCGTTTAGTATCAAACGGCTCGACGCTGGTATTGAGCAGCGTCATTTTGTATAGCCGTAATAATGATATACCTGCAGCAAGACAACAATTCAAATTGCATTAAAATGAATGGCACCGAAATGTATGTACACCGAATGATGAAGCAAACAAACATTCATTTGTATAGTACATTTGATATGTATGCACATTAGGTTTTCGCCAAAAACGGTTGCCGTTCCCACCGGAATTATAAAATGTATTATATTTCAAGACTGATGTCAAACTATTTCCGAAAAATATTAAGATTTACGTGAGCTGGAACGGGTTGGAAATACCTCTCAATACCGAGTTTTTTAGAAATAAAATTAGTATAAAAATCCCCTCAGATGTTGAAAGAATTTAGACTTAAAAGGTCTGCATAAAAATGTTTAAAATTTTTATAATTTTTAGTTGGCTCTAATTAAACATATCTCCGTACATACCTCACTTTTCACATTGCTCATACATAATTAAAATTGCATAACTTTCTATTAATTACAGGACTTCATGACGGTAATGAACTACTGGGATACATTGGTGGTCTTTGCAGTACCATTTACAACAATTTTTGTATTGAACACAATTACTGCTTGTAGAGTATGGAAGTTTGCAACTATTCGGCGTTCGCTAACAATGCAAAAGAGGTAATTAGTAAAGAGTTTACACGGATAAATACGCACCCTCTTTGTAAATTTAGACTTTTAAACAGAATCGTGATTTAATTTTAATAAATTTCAAAAACTACTAGCTGCTATACTCGTATGTACCCGTATGCACATACATATGCCATACTTAAATTAGCAGATTAAATGCAATTGTATGCAATTTCTTCTATTTATCATCTAGCACTCTCGGCGATTCGCGGAAGATTTAGATGGTTCTCAAATATTCTGCGAAGTTCGAAGAGAAGTGAAGCTAGCAACCACACCATCGTTCCAATCACTGATTCTCCCACCCTCTATAGTTTCTCAAGACTCTAGTAGAATGGGCGAATAATTAGAAAATTGTTCGGGTGTTTTTGTGTACTTCAACTACAATACAATGGAATGTATTTGCTAATACGAGGGGTGCCTTTTATATTTCGGCTTCAGCTGTATCGCAAAGTTTGACATTTTTTGGCTTTTACGTACTCAGAACGTTTTGAAATACCAGCGCTATTTGTGTTGTTTACAGTAACTTAAAAGATTCATCTCGGTCCAAAAATGGAATTAAATCGTGAACATTTTCGTGCGATTATTTTTTACAACTTTCGACGTGGATTAACTCAGCAACATTGCATGGATGAACTTAATTCATTTTTTGGCGATGAAGCTCCATCAAGGACCAGTGTTTATCGATGGTATGGTGAATTCAATCGTGGTCGTAGTTCACTCCAAGACGAATGTCGTGAAGGTCGTCCAAAATCAGTTGTTGTTCCGAAAACCATTGATGCTGTGCGCGAACTGATATTGCAAGATCGTCATGTGACCTATCGTGAGATTGAGACAATCTTAGGCATTAGTGGGACCAGCATACATTCAATATTGCATAAACATTTGACTGTACAAAAAAATTTGTTCGCTTTGGATCCCACACAATTTGTCAATCGCTCAAAAAAAGGCTCGTGTCGATTGGTCGAAGGAAATGCTCAAAAAATACGATCGCGGGGCTTCGAAACACGTCTATGACATCGTGACAGGTGATGAATCATGGATTTACGCATATGAGCCCGAAAGTAAACATCAGTCGACTGTATGGGTGTTTCAAGATGAGCCAAATCCAACAAAAGTTGTTCGCGCACGAAGCACTTCCAAGCAAATGGTCGCCTGTTTTTTCAGAAAAACTGGACATGTCGCAACCGTACCACTAGAACAACGCAGAACAGTAAATTCTGAGTGGTACACAACCATTTGTTTGCCAGTTGTCTTCCAAGAAATTAGGAAAACCAATCGCCAAAGACGGATCACTCTTCACTAGGACAATGCGAGCTCTCACACATCGGCTCAAACAACTGCATTTTTGAGCACCCAAAACATCCGCCGTATAGTCCTGACTTGGCACCGAATGACTTCTTTTTATTCCCGTACGTAAAAAACAAACTAAAAGGGGTCAACGTTTTTCGACACCTGAAGAAGCGGTTGCGGCATTTAGAATGCATGTTTTGGAGGTACCTCATTCAGAGTGGCAAAAGTGCTTCGACAATTGTTTCAAACGCATGCAAAAGTGTATAGATCTTCATGGAGAATATTTTGAAAAACAATAAAGTGATTTTCGATGATTAAAATTTGTTTTTGTTCTCTAATCCCGACATATAAAAGGCACCCCTCGTAAAAATCTGACCAGACAATTCAATGTCTTTTCAGCCTAGTCAGTTGTAAACACAGACCGCCAGTTGTGCTCAATACCAGATGTATCTGGAACCCCTACTCTTCTTAAAACAGTCCATGGAGGCAATGAGCCTGAGCTGAATTCACTTCGAAATCCTATACCCGTTTTTTTCTATAAGAAATCTAATTAAAACTTGGTTATTTCCAGAACCATAAGAGAAGTACCGAAGCTTATATTCTTATCTGCCTTCTCGTTACCTGGTGAGCCTATGCGCTCCGGTTCGCCTAACTGAGGAACGAACTGCTGTGCTATCACGCTAAGAAATATGCGGTAATTTTTTAATATTTATTACCAAGATGATTGTGACGGAGTTAGGCTTCTTAGGAACAACTGAGTTGTTTGAATATATGCATATTAATGTGTTTAATGTGACAAAAGTTGGTCGTAAGCTGTCCACAGCTTCTTGATGCTTGTTTGGACTGAAAGATATTCCAGTGGTCGGACAAGGGACATGACATTTGTATCGCTAAGTCACTATGGGGTTTCGTGTGGTGGGTGTCATTTACCAAATTTTGGATGGCGACTATAGCTGTTATACTATGCAAGTTGTATGGTTTTAAATAAAGCCACCCTTTCTTCATAAAGGCATCCAAATGATTTATTAACTTGTACTAGAATCTATGAATTCACGGCGTCACCCCCCACAGAGCTCAGACATATTCTGATTATAAAGGTTCTCTCTAGAAGTTAAGCAATAAACAATTTTATTTATTGTGCTTAGTCAATATTTTTCTAATTACAAAAAATTTCTGTTAACAGATTTGAGTTTTATAAGAGGAACGCAGGAAGGTGAGATATTCTCACCATTACTGTGGAACCTACTAGTTGATAGCCTGTTGAAAGAAGTGAAATATGGTATATTGTCGAGAAAAGCAGCACATCAATGAATGATATATCGGAGTCTCGAGTACTCGTAAAAATTCTCGAGTTAAAAAATTGACTGATCTAGTTGATGAATTTTTCAACAAATTGTCTTTGTGGTGAAACAAACTAAGACAATGTTAAAAATATAACTCTAGTCGGTAAAACCTTTGTAAAAACCGAAAATATAGGAAGATAACCTAATCACCCAAAGATGGTAGATTTACAAAGTTGGCTCTTCTGGTGAAAAAGAAAATTGTGACATATTCACACACTCGTCCAATAAGTCGTTGTTCAGACGGCAACGAAGTGTCATTGGTTGATTATTTTCATTCATCACCAACACAATCTCTATTTATTTGTTAACACTTCCCAAGTGCCGTCACTCCATCAGCTGATTCAATCTTTTCACCATGTTAATCACCCTTTGTAGCAGATGAAGCGCGCAAAGAAATGTCACACTTCGCTCCTGTAGCAGACCAATTGGAGAAAAATTGAAGACGGAACCGACAAAAATATACTCGCTTATACAGCCACAGTCAAACTAACTATGTATCTACAATGACTTAATAGTATAATGGGGTGTGCTTTTGAAAGGAATTCGCGTCAATATTAATAACGAGGGCAATGGAGGATACAGCTGAACTTCATTAACTTCCTTAGCATCCTTTAGAGGATCAGATCCTTCTACGCTATTGTTCCTATTCAACTGGACGATGAAATTTCGTTTCTCAACTGGGTTCTAATCAAATGCTAGGTTAATATTTCTACCGATGTAGAAGCGTTCAACCGGGTTCGGAAAATTTTACAGCAATTTTTCGCTAGAGTTTTCTGTAGCACCTCGAATCCTCTTTGCATGGAATAGCTCTTCTTGCTATTTATTTATTTTGCATTCACGATACCCAATACTGCCAATTAACTGCATTTTAATATTCGACTTTTCGAGTGCCACTCTCTGCTGCGCAGACGGCGGTGCAGATCTTGACTACTTTGAGAAAATCTAATTTAGCTTGCATGTCTAAAGCAAATAAAGATTAGCTGGCATTCTTAATTTTCAAAACTGAACTTCATCATAACCAGTACTACCAGTAACTATTACTGCTTATAATATTTTGGTATTTGTAAATTTATTTCTATATTTACATCATAGGTACATTCATATATGTACATACATATAATATTAAAACACATTTTCGTTATTTATCCTATTTCAGAAAAACACAGCAGGTGTCTAAAGATACACTAACGTCATCGACATATCGGTCATCATCAGTGAAGCGCCAAAAATCATCATCCACATACAGCACTTCACTTAATAATGAAAATCAGGCGGATGTCAGAGTATTACAGAGAAAATCAGGTGAGCTCAAATACAGCAGAGGCCAAAAAAGTAACACAATTTTTTTCCGAGGTAAATCATTTGAAGAAATAGGGCTTAGTTACTCACAAAATCCCCTAGAATCGCTAAAAGGAAGTTTCAACTTTAGGGGTAGTTTTTCCATTAAAAATCGGAATAAAACTTTATATTATAAGGAAGTATATAAGTGAAGTCTTCTTTCTAGTAATTTTTCTAGCATAGCCTTGCGGGTAAATTTTTTTAAACTTATTCCCTTATATAATTGATATATTTAAAAGAAAAGCTAAATCGCACCACATCTAAAGGGTGATTTTTTAGCTATTATCTTTTTAAACAGTTGGTTTAAACAGCTGACGCACGTTTCATGTTTTACTTCACTGTCAAACATCTTTAGTTTGGTCTATAATTTAACCATGAACCGTCTTACAAACGAACAACGCTTGCAAATCATTGTATTTTATTATAAAAATGCGTGTTCTGTTAAGAAAGTTTATCGCGCGCTGCTTCCATTTTATGGTCAGTTTAATCGACCAACTGAAGCGGCTATTCGAGCTTTTGTGACTAAATTTAGAACCAAATTTACATTATTGGACATCAAACCACCAACATGCTTACGTAGAATGCGAGAATTGAAGCCGAACGACCTACCGCAACGCAGAATTTTTGGTCAATGGGCTCTTGGAAAGTTGGTCGAAGATCCACTTTTGTATCGAAAAATTGTGTTCAGTGACGAAGTTCATTTTTGGATCAATGGGTACGTAAATAAGCAGAATTGTCGATTTTGGAGTGAAAATCAGCCAGAAGAATTGCCAGAGCTACCAATGTATCCAGAAAAGGTCACAGTTTGGTGCGGTTTATGGGTTGGAGGTATCATTGGACCGTACTTCTTCAAAGATGCTGCGAATCGTAACGTAACTGTGAATGGTGAGCGCTACCGTGAAATGATATCCAACGATTTTTGCCCAAAATGCAAGAGCATGACTTGCATGACATGTGGTTTCAGCAAGACGCTGCCACATGGCACACAGCACACGTAACAATGGACTTGTTGAGAGGAGAGTTCGGTGAACATTTTATTTCACGTTCGGGACCTGTCAATTGGCCACCCAGATCGTGCGATATAACGCCTTTAGATTATTTTTTGTGGGGCTATGATAAAGCTCATATCTATTCAGACAAGCCTGCTTCAATTAACGCATTGGAAGACTCCATTAAAACATTTATATGTGAGATACCGGCCGAAACATTGGAAAGAGTATGCCAAAATTGGACTAAGCGGATGGCACATTTGAAGCGCAGTCGCGGTCAACATTTGCATGAAATAATCTTCAAATATTAAATTATATGGACTGTACTATCGATTTAAATAAAAATTCCATGCAATTTTTTTTTTTTAATTTTACGTGTTTTTTGAAAAACTTTCTTATAGCTCTTAAAAAATCACCCTTTAGTTTCTAAACATTTCAACATCAGCGCCTCATAGCACTTCTCCACCAATATATCTTTCGATCAAACTAAAATTATTTAATTCAGTTGAGAACCATAGGAAAAAATAGTTCCAAATGAATGATGCCAACCTCGGTATGAATGAATATCAGTTCCGCGCACCTAATTAGAAACGCGATATGTTGACCAGTTTTGAGTACTATTCTTTAAAAAAAACAAAAAAAATAAATAATTGGCGCGTACACTTCTGTTAGGTGTTTGGCCGAGCTCCTCCTCCTATTTGTGGTGTGCGTCTTGATGTTGTTCCACAAATGGAGGGACCTACAGTTTCAAGCCGACTCCGAACGGCAGATATTTTTATGAGGAGCTTTTTCATGGCAGAAATACACCCGGAGGTTTGCCATTGCCTGCCGAGGGGCGACCGCTATTAGAAAATTTTTTTTTATTAATTTTGCTTTCACCGAGATTCGAACCAACGACCGCTCGGTGAATTCCGAATGGTAATCACGCACCAACCCATTCGGCTACGGCGGCCGCCAGTACTATTCTTTAGTTACTTTAATTTTCATTCATTTTTTATGTACTTGTAAACATAGTTCACTCTACAATCAAAAATTAAGTTACAGATACACACTTTGTACAAGATTTATAAAAATGTTATTCAAAATTTCAAATTTTGTAATCAAAATTAAAAAAAAAATTTGGATACGCTGGCTTGAAGTGGCTAAAAGTTTTCGTAGATTTAAAAAAAAATATTCATGTAACGAATGGACGGCATTTTTTTATATGTAGAAAATGTTTACTGTGACAGCCGACTTGACAACTTTCGATTGTTTTGAGGATAGTTTGGCGGATAGACTCACACCGAAGCAACGTCTGCAAATTGTTCAAATTTATTTAAAAAAAAACAATGTTGAAACACCATCGTATCCAGAAAAAAGTCACAGTTTATTTCGAGGTAGTGATTGGTCATTCACAGTTCGAAAAAATTGAAAGTAGTTACGAAACATAAAAAGTTATCAAAATGTACATATGTACATATATACAGCGCAGTCTCTCACAACGGACACCCTTTACGGACTCTTTTCTCAGTACTACCACAAATCTATAAGAATTTTCTTTTTTAATTTTTTCTCTTGAACAGGCAAACCTTCTCATAACATATTACTAATTTGCTTTTAAATTTTCTTATGAACGGACACCAGCCGTAAGCGGACAAATTTTGTTCAGTCCGTTAGGTGCTCGCTTAATGGGAATACACTACACATGATTCAAACTATGTTTTGGTGTGCAATGTGATTGTTGAATACTATAACATTCTAATATTATAAGAAGGTTAGTTCAAAAGCAAGAAAGCAAACAAAAGAAAAAACTTAAAATAATTTGAATTTTTAAATAAAATTATTATTATTTTTTTATTCACGAAAAATTCACGCATCCTTCTCCTCCTTTCAATCAAATTCCAGTTTGCGTATAGTACCTCCGATAGTACATCTGCCTTCAATATGGAATCGGGAGTCGGACAGAAGTTTTCTCTAGATTAGCCAATCTATCTACATATATGCCTAGAATTGCCTTATACTGCTAGTGTTTTTCAGGCAGAAGTCTTTGCGATTCTGCAGACATGCAGGCTTAGAAAATGTGGGAAAGAGGGATATTAACATTTTTTTAATAATCAAGCTGCGATCAAGGCTCTGACGACGCCATGGTGCAGATCCAAACAGGTCAGGTTCTTGGGAATCTACGCCATTCAATTTCCAAACTCATAACTGGGTTTACCGGTCATTGAACCATCAGCGACCAAGCAGAAAAGCTAGGTTTACCATTTAACCCCCATTGCAGAAGTTGTGGGGAATTTTCAGAGAATGAGACTGTTCAGCACTTTCTCTTTAAATGTCCGGGTTTGGCAATTAAATAATTCTGGCCACTGGGTGTTCTTTTATTCGACAGTTTTCAGCAGTTTTCCAACCTAAATCCCATCAATCTTTTCCATTCCATCAACAGCTCTGGCTGGCTGTAGATATCTGCCTGTTAGAGGTCTTCTAATAATATCAAAACGGCGCTTTAGTGCTACTTGGGGAGTGCCAGACAGGTACTTCAATCATTTCACCTATCTACTTATTTACACGTATTCTATTTATGCTCCATTAACTTCATAATGATGATATGTATGGGATGATTTTCCGAAGCCTCCGCTGAATATTGTTCTACAACTTTTGGTGAAGAACTAACGCCACTAACTTCGCTTTGCATATGTAATTCTTCATGTAAAATATGGGATGATCGTTCATCTAAAGTGCCTATCGTATCAGGTAGTCAAATTTGGATCTTCACAAACAAGATGAGATATTTACTGAACGATTTCTGGTATTGTTGCACTTTTCAGACGCTCACTACGTAGTTTCTAGAACTTCAGCGTTTGTGCGTCGATTGGAATGAACGAACAGATTTCTTTAACACTTCTACCATTTTTTTTACGAATTTAAGTTTTCGCTAAGCTTTCCAAGACAAAAAATTGTATCACTCCATGGTATTCGGTTATTTTTATTGTAGAAAATTCACTGACACGTCAACTTCAAATGGCTTGTAAACAAAGTATGAAAGGTAAACATTCAAAATGGCGTGTACATTTGAATCACTCTATTGGTTAAACCGCACGCATACAGGGCTGCTTTTGTTGCCCTCAACACGTTTTTTTCTGCTCTTACAATCTCGAAATTTCTCCAAATACTGTTCAAAAACGTGTGAACGTCAAAGTTGTGGTGTCGTTTTCAATACTCTTCAACCAAATTATTTAAATTGAAATGAGAAAATTCAAAAGAAGTGTTACCATACCAACACAACTTCATAAAACAAACGGGGAGAGAGTGTTATGCCCACACAAAAACAATTCGCTTAATTACTTTAAAAAATGTGTTTAATTAAAATATAATTGTTTGCAAAATCATTTAATGGAAACCAAATAAAAGCGAACATTTCACTTTTGGCTACACTTTCGCCATATATACAAATTATAACTTTATTAGTAAATGCATTGCACATAGTGCATGTGTGCAATATATGTATGTATGTATGTACGTACGCTTTATAATTCGTATCCAGTGTCCAATATTAAATCACCATAGCATAATTTGTCCTATTTATATTTTCTTTTACGAGTATTCGCTGTTAAGCGAACATTCATCTTTTTGCAATAAACATGCCTTATTAAATTGGCGGTTTCAAAAACCATTCACACGCATTAGAAACCGTAGTGAATGTGCTATGGTTTATTACGCTGTCAAAGAAGCGAATTCCCATTTGTTACTGAATTACAAGTAAAACAAATATAATTCAGCTGAATTGGGTTGGAAGAATTGCGTTTCCTATCAATGATTCGTGACGTTCTACTGCCCACATGCATGGTGTGTATAGCGGCGGGATACCTAATAACTGTCAATGGATGTACTATACGAGAGTATAACTTAACACGCAACAGCAGCAGCAACAACAACTAGTTGTAAAATTGAGGTATGCCAGTTATTAAATACCAAAAGCTAGCTACCATTTCCAATAAAGTAGCGTTACTGCTCGTCATCTGTGAGGCGAAGATTTTTCTTTTAGAAACGGATTTTAAAGCTTAATGTACAGGAAAGTGCAGGGATACCTCTCTACAACTGCACGGACACTATTTCAACAAATGGAGCCAGCGGCAACGATTGATCGGTTTTTTTATTTTATATGAAGTTGAGTTAGTTTTTTATTTTTTATTTATATAGTAAAGTGTCGCATTTATTCACTTATCTTGATGGAGGTGAGACGAATTATTACGTTGGAAACTATTAAGTGTTAAGTTGGTAATAAGTGTACATTTCATATTTTATATTTATTAAATTGGAAAATTGCAATTTAGAATCGGACAAGTATTCAGGTGAATATTTACAGAAAAAAAATTTTCTCGATACATGCCATTTTAATAATGTATAGGGTGTTTTTTTAGAGGTTAGGTTTTCAAGATGAAATAAAACGTATATAATTTAATGTTATGGACAAGAATTTAGCTTTATTATAAAGATAAGGGTTTGCCATTATGTTTTAAAAATGATACCCATTCAACCAAAAGTGAACTTCATCGCTGAACAAAATTTTCTTCGATGCGTCGCGCGAACCGAACCATTATTTTCGTAATAAATTTGCACGATTTGCAAACGTTGTTCAGGTGTAAGTCTATTCATTATGAAATGGCAAACCAAACTGAGTATAAATCAAGTGACAGCTGTCAAAAAGACCATCTACGAAAAAAGTAGTGCCAACTTGAAAACCTAACCTCTAAAAAAACACCCTATATTATTCTTCCGTTTGTGGAACAACATCAAGACGCACACCACAAATAGGAGGAGGAGCTCGGCCAAACACCCAAAAAGGGCCAATTATATATATATTATTCTTCCCTCATAGAAATGAACAAATAAATATTTTTAAAGAAAGAGAATATTGCAATCCATGTTGAGTTCAGATGGCATTGTTTATAATATACAATAATATAAATACGCAAAAGAACAGAAAAATGTTGCGCAACAGCATACAAAAATATTACACAAACACAAGTAAAATAACTCCAGCCAAAAAAATTGAAAATATAGAGTGCGGTTGTTCAAAAAATTGTAAGACTTTTGTTAATGAAACTGAACAAAATTTCGGCATTTGGAACTATCGAGAGTACTATAAGAAAAAAAGTTTTATTGTATGTCCCTAAAGATTATTATACTATCATAAAACAATGCCGAAAATATAAAAAGTTTATTTTGCATGAAATGAAACAAGCTGATTTTGTTTCTATTGTACAAAATCCTTAGAAGACGCAATTCTAAGAAGGCGAAAAAATATCAATGGTGAAGAAGTTAATTGGTTGAAGATATGTTGGATACGGGTTTTAAAAAGCAATTCGCTATAGAAATTTATTTAGCGAAATGAGGATTTTAAATCACTAAATGTATTGCCCTCACGGGGAAGACCACAAAACTTTGGAAAGTACTAACAAGTTTATTTCATCATTCCAGACCAATCAAATTCTAAAAGTTTACAGATATGGTTGATTTATTACCATATATCCCTCCAATACATCATGACTACTTTCAAAAACTTGCTCATAATGAAAAAAGTTAAAATATATTAATAGTAAGAGTATAAATAAGGTTGGTTGAATGGTAAATACTGAAATAAAGTCTTTTTTTTTATTGTTGAAGTATTTAATAAAAAGTTCACAAAAAGAAATTGGTTTGTTTCAATTGAGATCCCGTAGTTAATATTTTGTAAATGTAAGATTTTTACTTTTGGCTAACTTTGAAAGTGGTGTATGTCTTTTTGAAGTCATTAAAAGTATACATTTTTGTTAATCACATTAAAAAAATGATTACATTATAAATTCAAATCAATTAAATATTTAAAAAACATAAAATTATGGTTTAATATATTCCAATATTTTTCAAACCATTCAAATGCAAACCCTTAAATATCTCCATATAATATAAAATGGATTTACACCATTGTCAAAGAAAACCACCACTTCAATTCAAGAAACAGTAAAGATGTGGTTTAAGAATAAGCTTCAGAGGACGATTAAAAACGGTTTTGTAAAGTGTTCTATATTTCACAATATTTTGCGATAATGGAAAAGTAGAATATGCAGATATTTCATTTATTTTGATTTATTGCATTTTCCAACATAAAATAGAAACACGTGTCCACTCATTTCATTGTAATGCAAAAAACAAAAAAACATACAGAATGAGTGTGAGTGACTGTATATAAAAAGATGAAAACAAAGATAAAAAATGTTGTGCATACTTTACATACAGTGAGGAGCAGAACTGAGTACATGTTCGAAGACTTTGTAAAAAAATGCCCACAGAATGAAAACGATCAAAGCAAATGAAACAATTTTTTTTTTGTAATTTTGCTGTATCAATTCAGAATACATTTCAGTGAAATGGAAATAAAAAATCAAAAGAATGATGAAAAAGAAAATGAAAAACAAAAACAACTCGCATGTACTCAGTCTTGCACATTTCTATTTTTAGCTATGTTATCGCCGAATGCATCTTGATTTACAGTTATCAAGCAGCAAAATCATCCCAAAAAGAAAGAAATGTGTAATTTATTTTATTTTAGTCTTTCGGTGAGATCAGTGCAATCAATTGCATTAATATTTGAAGTCTTCCTAAAATTTAACAAAAATGAAAAAAAATTCCTTTTAACGTTGAGAATAATATCAAGTGCCTAACAGAACAAGGCTCTTCGTCTCGAAAAATTGCAAAGGCTTTAAATATTAGTCAGTCGGTGGTAATTAGAGTGCAGAACAGGTGTGGAGTTGCCTCTAAAAAAATTCTGGTGGACGCCCACGACTTTTAAAAGATGGTGACGCAAGGCTCATAGTCACAAACTTGAAGAGAGACCCTCAGCTAACACCAAAAGATGCTGCGGCTGCTATTGGCAAAAATGTTAGTCGATGGACAACAAGGAGAGCCCTTCAAAAAATCGGATACGTCGCTGAGATCAAAAAGAAAAAACCGGCATTATCTAAAAAAAATGTTCAGGCTCATTTAAAATTTGCCAAAAAACACCGAGACTGGACCATAGACGACTGGAAAAAAGTTATTTGGTCAGATGAGTCAAAATATAACCGCTACCAGTCCGACGGGAAACAATATTGCTGGAAGCGTCCAGGCGAATCATTGCAAAGACGCCATATAAAGGAAACCGTCAAGCACGGAGGCGGCAATGTTATGGCGTGGGGTTGCTTTACGTGGTGGAAGCTTGGTCCGTTAGTAAAAATAGATGGCATAATGAAAAAGGAGGACTACCTGAGTATTCTTCAAACCCATCTTACCAGCTTTGTGAACGTATGCGCATATCAGTCAGCTGAGCTTACATTTCAGCAAGACGGAGACCCCAAGCATACAGCAAAGGTGGTTAAGGAATGGCTTACGACTCAAAGTTTTAAGTTGATGGAGTGGCCCCCACAAAGTCCTGACCTCAATCCGATTGAGAACTTGTGGTCAATAGTGAAGCGACGGTTGGGACAATATGATACTCCTCCCACTAACCTCGACATGTTATGACAAATAATAAACTATGAACCACGACATTTTGCATAATTTGGTAGAAAGTATGCCTAGACGTATTCTTTCAGTCATAAAAAATAAAGGTCTATGGACCAAGTATTAAAAAAAAGCCAACAAAATTGCACTTTCAAAAAGTGAAAAACTGAGTACATACGAGTACCATTCATTTTTTTTTTTTGTTTAATTATGAAATTTTGTTAATTATTTGTTATTGAATAAGAAACAAAAAATTGTTTCATATGCTTTGATCGTTTTCATTCTGTGGACATTTTTGTGCAAAGTCTTCGAACATGTAAGTTATCATATCATGCCTGCCCTAATATTTGACCCAGCAGTTAGCATTGCTTTGATCTTGTTTTTCACAAACAAATACGCCGTCTATAAATTCTGCCTAGTAATCATCACGCCGTAATATGTCCAGTTATGGGATCCTAACGTGATCATCAGTAACAATGAAAAACAGCAAATCCCTTTACGGTACCCAGACACCCAACTAAGAGCATTGCTTAACAACAACTTTACAGTGGCGTTCGCTAACAATGCATCCCAATAACAGTATCACCAAACACACAAGATCAAGGCATATGACAACAACAACATAGACAGACAAAGGGTATTTAAGGTGGCAGCTTAGAGTAAGAAGAGGGTTATTTGATTTATTGATTGACAACGATAAGTCGTGGTCGGGACTAAATAAATATATGTAAAAAAGTAAAAAAAAGTGTTTTAATATAAAGTGAAAAACTTGACTTGTACTCAATTTTGCTACCCACTGCATAAGGAGAAAATGCGCAGCACCGTCAGGGTTGAAAAAATTTTATCAATTATCAACAACAAAATTTAATGCACTATGAAACGGCATATCCAAGATCTCTTATTGTATTCTGATACAAAAAATTTGAAATTTTTATGAGGATTTTTCGAATTTTTATAAATTTTGTACGAAATTTAAGAAATTTAGTTTTTATTACATCTGTTGTAGAATGACAAAACAAACCAATAAAAAATTACGGAAATTAAAAAATCAAAAAAATATTTAAAATGTTAGCGCATATCCAATTTGGAGTTTTTACAAAATAACATATAAAACTCTTTTCATTTTACTTGAGAACTACTAAAAAATCATATATATAATTCATTAATTATACGAAAGTATTTTACATATTATTACAAAATATATTTTATATTTTATGTCTGATAAATTATATAATTACAAAAGAGGACTGTGATTTTGTTGATGAGGGCAACCAACTTCTTTTTAAATATCTTCACTTACCTCTATTCACAGAGAGACGAAAAGTTACAAACTCATCACAATTGAAGGTGACTAAGATGCTCCTGATTGTCTCCACAGTTTTTGTCTGCCTCAATTTGCCCAGCTGTGTAATGCGCATCAAAACGTATTTGGAGGTAAGTAACTGTGACACCCAATACAACACATTGAATCTGTACAACAGATAAATTCTCGGAATATCCGAACATTTCATGTTGCCATTTGTATTGATTGCAATTTGTATTGGCCAATTTTCATTACCCGCATACTTATCAATTCGTCATGACAATAATAACAAAAGTACACAAGTTAAGTAATTAAGGCAGACAGAAAAGAACTACCACACTGCAAGCTCTCTTTAGTCACCCAACCGATTTGTAGAAAAATGTCTGGTTATTCACTACTGTGAGAGAAAGAGCAAAACTTATCAGTAAAATTACACGGAATTCACAATTTTTAATAGCCTACTGTTAAGTGTTTGGACACACTGCGAATGGTGAAAAGATGTTTAATGGTGTGGCCAATATTAGACCGTTAGCTGGCTCTCAGCGCATTTGACAAAATCAGCGGTTGGTCTGAAGTAGTAGGAGTTGTGAACCGGGTTGTTTACCAAAAAACTAAGAATGTGATATACGAAAAAAATTAACCGCTTCGTCAATTGAACGAGTGTGTGAATATATGTGACAAAATTGTGCAAATTTCAGCGCGCGAATACTCCCGAGATGTGACAGGCAAAGTTCCCCTCACAATTTTGTTTTTCACCGCAGTTATTGGCCAATGCGTTCCTTTTGGAGGCCATACTTTATTTTAATAGCTTAACCGGTTCCGAATATTTAGATCAACGTCCAGAACAAACTAAAGGTGCACCTTCAGGCAGCGTAGAAAATACATAAAAAAATTATGTCATCAGACGAAAGGTGTTTGAAAAAGTTTTATATATATTTTATATACATATATAATTGCCGCGTACACCCTTTTTAGGTGCTTGGCCGAGCTCCTCCTATTTGTGGTGTGCGTCTTGATGTTGTCCCATAAATGGAGGAACTGGCAGTTTCAAGCTGGCTCTGAACGGCAGATATTTTTATGAGGAGCTTTTTTATGGCAGAAATACACTCGGAGGTTTGCCATTGCCTGCCGAAGGGCGACCGCTATTAGACAAATGTTTTTCGAGATTCGAACCGACGTTCTCTCTGTGAATTCCGAATGGTAGTCACATATCAACCCATTCGGCTACGGAGGCCGCCGTAAAATTTTAAGTATAATAATAATTGAATTGCAATAAGTCACCATTTATTGAAATATAAATCGAAATTCGCTATAAAACACAACCATAACACAAACGGTACCAAGACACTAAAAATTTCCTTACATCCCACAACAACATGAATTCGATACTTTTCTCTGGGTCTATGTAAATCTGTTTTCTTGTTAAATCTATGGCGTAATTTTTTTTAATTTCATCTTAATATGGGTGGTGTATAAATAATCAGCGTAATAACTAAAATACCCTTCCCTTATAAATAGAGAAATTCTAATTGATTGTAGAGTGAAACCTAAGAAAACAGAATAAGATTTCAAAATTGCCCCTCTTTGACGAAAGCTGACAAATGCGTCTTTCTACGAATTTTAGTTTCGAGTATTTTAGAATATTCTTTGTGCAACTGGATTCTATTTAGTATGAACCCAAAATTGCAAAATTTGAACAGGAATATCCCACAATCGCCTTTTTCCATTTACATTTTATAAGAAGAGTCATTGCACGTCCTGCTTCTTTCCCGTAGTGGGTTTAAGTTCGAAACCAGCCGAGTGATATTAGTGAGCACAAACCCGTTATCATATGACAGCCGTCGTATAATTATGTTAACTAGATATTATAAACTAATAAGCGATAAGTGAAAAAAAAAGTCATGATGACAGTTGATAGAAAAGAAGTGTTTAGCGTAGAGAGAGAAAAATAAAGGTCGTAAGCCAAAATTGCACATCATATACACGCCCCATCTCTCAACGAACGTTACAAATAAGTAGCAGAATCGGCGCGATATCGACTACTCAGTTGACTAGCCTTTAGCTGTGAGTCGTTAAACAATAAATGTTATTTTTGCAACTCTAATCAATTCTACAACTGTCATGGACTTCTCACGGGTATTTAACATTTATTTATTCATTTTTTTATCAAAAATTAGATTTGCAAATGTACATACTTTATTTTATTCGTAAAACAAAATGTGCGCTCTGGACGCCCCAGCACATCAACAACCGATGAAAATGTTGAGAAAGTGAAGATTTGCTTATCGATTCACGATTGGCTCATGACATGCAATCTTTTCGAAAATTTTGAGTATAAAGCGTGTGGCAGAGAAGGTCGTTCCAAGTTTCGTAAATTTTAACCAAAAACAACGTTGCATGAGCATCGCTCAGGAACCGTTCAATAACGTCAACGATGATCCAGATTGGCTTAAAATGGTCATAAAAGGAGACGAATCAGGGGTATGAGGTTATGACATCGAAACCAAAGCCTAATGGAAGAGTCCAAGAGAGCCAAGAGTCGATAGCAGAAGATAGTCGAACACGCAAAACACTTGTCTTATTTATGCCGCTCGCAAAAAACTAAACACCATATTGCTAAAACCATGAACATATCTTCGAAACGAGTCTACCATTATTTTTTTAACAAACCTTGTGTATGTACATATTAATTTTCGGTTTTCAGCTTCTGTTTGCCTAACTTAGTGAAAAGAGTTTTTCGAACAATAGAAAAATCATTACAAAAATTTGAACGAAAGGAATATTTGCACCTCTTTATGCCTAATATTGGATAGCAAAATGATTTTCGACTGATTCTAACTTTTTTCCAGGAAATTCACAGCAAGAGGGGTTTTTTTTTTAGAAAGGAAAACTAAATAAGATTTGGTATTTCTTATCATATAAGAAAGGATAGAGAGAAAAACAGAACGTACTGTCAAAGTTAAGTTAAATTAAGAGTTAGAAGCTAAATATTGAGCGCAACAATCTCAGTGAAGGCAAACAAAGTACAAGTGTGCACAAAACTCCCCCTTTAAGTGCACTCATTCACAAATATCATTGGAATTCTTATCGCCGGAGAACAATATGCACATGTACATAGGTACGTTCATAACTACATTCAGAAGAATTTAAAATGCGAAACGAAGATGTCAAAGCAACATCACGAAGAATTACACTTACATACTCGTACTACATATAATTCAGACTGAAACATTGCGTCAGTTCAAATAAACAACCTGCTTACAAAGCTCAGTATCGGCGTCGCCAGGGTGTCGATTCCCACTCTTTTTATGAAAAAATGTAATTTGTATGTCGAAAACAACTTTAAGTGAACATGTTCTCAGAATTTGTTTTGAGCAATGCATTGAGAAAAGATACAGAAGGTAGTAAAGCTGAAATTAAGAGTACATGCGGATATCTGGTACTGTAGAATCTTTTTGTGAATGGGGTTAAGAGCTGTTAAATTCTATAAACTTAATTATTAATAATAAATAATTGAAATAACTCAACATCAGCGTCAAATAAAAGAAATTTGAAGATGCTGATGAAATAATCAAAGGGTATTTCAAAAGTGACGCCTAGAATTCAGTAGTTGGTAATTTCTAGACAGTACCTTTTCTTAATGACATCTTTGGCATTTGTCAAGTATATAAAAGTGCAATTTGAACCATGGATACTTCGCGAGAAAACAGCGCGTTAAAATTATTGAAACTTATTATGAAAATAGTCGATCTTTAAGAACAGCATATCCCAAAATTCGTGGTTTTATTGGTGAAAATAATTATCCGAATGGGTCAACAATTCAAAGGTTGATGAAAAAATTTCAATAAACTGGTTCTGTCGAGGACTAGCAGACCAAAAATTGGACGTTCTGTTGAGAATTTCGCTGCTGTAATGCAAAGTGTTGCTGAACAACCATCAATGACAACATATCGACGTTCTCAACAATTATGCATTCATGAATCGACTGTTTGGCGGATATTACCTGCAGACTTTCTCTGGTGGACATTTTAAATATTATTATTTATTATTTTGAAGAAAAATAGTGAAACCAGGAAGAATCTAAATTTTTATGTGTTTAATTGCAAAACAGCATCTAGAAGTGTCTTTTGAAAGACATTTTATTACATTGGTGTCAATGAATGTATTTTTAAAGGGTCAGAGCTGTTAAAAAACTAAACTCGGTGAAACGAGCATACTAACGAATTCCATTTCGAAGCCTCCAAACGTAGTCAAAGCTTTCCACATGTACAAAGATAACATTTTATTAATTCATCTAGAGGAACTATTAAGTTGTCATATTCCCTAATACGAGTAGTTATCGGAACAGCAAGTACACACTTCAGACCTTCCAAACTTGTAGAACTCATGATTCGATACAAGGTTGGGCATAGTGCCTAGTGCCCCAAATAATTAGTGCAATAAACGGATAGTTAAAACACCGAAAAACTGAAGATTTAGTGATAGTGAAACCCTTACTCTGATTCGATAATAAAATTGAATTATGGATATTGCGAATGAATTGTTTTAGTTGGGTCTTGCAACTTTTTGGTCAACTATTTATAGCTTACTGTAGACTTGAAACTCTGGATAAATTAAGCATCTATGCCCCGAATGTGAAGGCTAAAAATTATTTTCGTAAAATGTTTAGAAATCAATTTGTTCAATATTTATGCAAATGGTTGCTTTTAGTTTATTTAATTAGACGTAACAACGTATTACCTAGTTGTAGAAATGTATGCGATACAAAACTGCAACAGGCGAAATACTACCAGTGCTGAAATGGAAATTTGTTTCATGAGCTCCTTGATGTATTTGTATAACCTTGCCTATGTACATTAAGAGCGCAGTTGTAACTTAGGCGCAGTTTCCAGACATTTTCTTTTCTAGTATGATATTTCAGAACTATTCAGATATTTTAAAATTATTGATATTTCAGAAATAATATTTAGAATTCTTAAGTGTCAAATTATGAGGACCTTCCAGCGTTGAGACATACTTAATATTGTCGCGTAGCATTTAGCCTGGAGAAGGTTTAATAGAAGCTCGGGAACTTTTGCGGCAATGCAAAGCGAATCCGCCGTGACAAGGAAGGAAGTAATCCGTTAAGATCTTATCTATCGCAGGCAATCAGGCGTTAACACCGTAAAAAGGATGGGAAGTACAAACGCAGTCAACTTCCAGTGAACTCCACCTGGTTATATACATATAGGGTGGGCCATGTAAAATTTGCTTTTTGAATCGGCTATAAAAAAAACTCATCAATATTTTTCCAAACTTTTTTTTTTATTTTGAAGATTGAACATTGTCATTTATGAATGAAGAATAATATCGTTCGAATGGCTGCCATGACTTGCTTTACAGTAGGCCATTCGATCAACCCAATTTTTAAGCACATTTTCGATTGTTTGGGCTCCAATTTTATGAATGGCAACTTCGATTTCGTGCTTTAAAGCATCAATCCTCTCTGGATGGTTCGCATAGCATTTGTCCTTAACGGCTCCCCACAAAAAATAGTCCAATGGGCTTAAATCACAGCTCCGAGGCGGCCAATTGATATCGGAATTTCGGCTAATTATTCGGTTTTCAAAAACGGTAGCCAAAAGTTCGAGTGTAACTTTGGCAGAGTGACAAGTTGCACCGTCCTTTTGAAACCAAATGTCGTCCATGTCATCCTCTTAAATTTTTGGAAACAAAAACTTGTTTTCGAAAAAAATGGCCCGATGATGCCACCAGACCAAAAACCGCACCAAACAGTGACTCGTTGTGGATGTATTTGCTTCTCTACAGTAACGTGTGGATTTTCTGATCCCCAGATCCGATAATTTTGCTTATTGACGTAGCCACCGATGTGAAAATGAGCTTCATCAGAAAAGATGATTTTTCGGTAAAAATGCTCATCTTCGGTCAAACGATTTTCTGTCCATTGAGTGAACCGAAAACGCATTGGATGGTCATTAGGCTTCAGTTCTTGCACCAAATAAACTTTGTAAGCCTTCATACCGAGGTCTTTATGCAAAATTCTCCTCAAAGAAGTGCGAGAAATGTTCAATTCTTGAGAACGATGACGAGTTGAGGTTGTTGGATGTTCACGCACATTTTCAGCTACAGCAGAAATGTTGTCGGGTGTACGCACTGTAGGAGCACGTTCACGTGTTGTTTTATCCATTAACGATCCACTTTCACGACCACGATTAACAAATTGATCCACAAACTGTCTTGTTGGCAAATCTTTTTTTTTTTTTTGGAATTTTGTTTTTCGAATTTCTCACAGTTTGAGTAGAAGACTCACCACTTTGGAAATAGGTTTTCAATATTTCCCAATTTTGTTCAAGCGTATAGCGTCCCATTTCGTAAATGTCAAACCTTTAAGTAAATTATGAACATATTTGACATGTCATTTGTGTTACCATTCTCAAAAAAAAAATAGATGGTTCACAAAGCAAACGCTATATGGCCCACCCTGCATGAGGCCTTATTCCCATACATTTTCAACCCCCGTCTTATTGTGACTAATGAAAGTGATATACTTTATCTTGAATCGATCGTCACTATTTTGATTCCAGTCGTGTTTCCTGCCCTACATGATGTCAAAGAATTTTTCCTGGTTTGAGATTGTGAGCTTAGAAATGGGTAATTTATACCAGTGTACTGAAAACAGTAGCATTTCGGTTTTGGTTGTACCAACATTAAGTCTGCTCTCTTATACTACAAGAGGACAGTTTGCGAGCCTAGACGCTTTCCCATTACTCTCAAAATAATGGCGTCGCCATGAAGTATAACTTGACTCCCGGTAAGCTACAATTTGAAAAGTACCGTGAAGGTGCTTTATCTTAATCACTTAAAACAGAATTTGACTACAAACTCCGATTAGACGTTTGTCAAATCTGACTCTGTATTGAGAAAAGCACGCCCAGTACAAATTTAAGGAAAATCGTGCATTTCTCAAATAAAAATGTGTACTACTGTTGTAACATAATCTGCCATTCGGAGTAGGCATACAAGTTTTCGGTATTCCATTGCGGGGAACCACAATAAGACGCACATCAAAACTTGGTGGAATAAGCTAGGTTGTTGTTGCCATTTTGCTCAGTAAGATACATTTGTTTGGCCAGGCTGGTGTAAATAACTTGGTTAGCAAAATCGGGATTGCAGAAACCCAAATATAAAGAAAATTACCATATTCCAGTAGCAACAAGTCGAGCATTAACGCTTTCACACATATTAACATACTCGTAATCACATGTCTTGCTTTGAACTTTCTAACTTGCTCACATAAATGTGTGGGTACGTAATTACTCTTAATTAGTTTGTTCATTTAATAATTGCTCCACCCGCAAATTAATGAAAATATGCGCTTTGCCTCACTTGTAGCAAGTGAGAACGTAAGAACTCAATCGAAAATGTTTAATATAACTAACTTTAACTTAACAACTTTGTTATTAGCAATTTGAATCCTGCTGGTTGCCAATTATCATACTCTAATGGCTGCCGTAGCCGAATGGGTTGGAGCGTGGCTACCACCGAAAGTGCATAGCTTCGAATCTCCGTACACGAAACACCTAGTGATAGAAAGTTTTTTCTGGCAGCGATTTTCCCTTGGAAGCTAAAACTGCGAGTGTCTTTTTGCCATGAAAAATCACCTCACAAAAAACCATTTGCCTTTCGGATGCGGCTAAAAACACCCAAAAAAGGATATAATGGAAAAAATATAGTGAAACGATAATTCTCAACTGAACTTAACTGTAGCACAGTTGATGCTCTGTTCAGTTTTTAGAAATATCAAGCGTTCCCAATGGAATGTAGTTACAACAAGCGGTGTTTCCGTGTCAGGAGCCCAAAATATTTAAAGTAAACTGAAAAAATATTTAAAGATATTTAAAGATTTATGCAATGCTGAAAATTTTGTTATTGATTTATTTTATATGTAAACTTTTGTGTGAATTTTTATTTATTTTAGAAATAATTGGTTTTTATTTTCTTATTAATTTAATTTTATAACTCAAATAAATTTAGAAATAGTAAGTACTTTGAAGTCAAATATCTTCGGTTCTTTTGAACACTTTTATACACTTTTTTTTTCTTTTTTAATTTAAATTTAAAAAAAAATTTTATCAAAAAGAATTAATTTTTTTATTCAAAATTTGTAGTAACAATTTTTTTTTTCATCATTTGTAAAAAAACCTCCCATCAGATTTTTTCCTTATTTTTTCATTAATAGCTGGGCTATGCTCCCTGCAAGCAAGATAATAGGATCCTGATAAAATTTGGAGTTACAGGGTGAACGATATGAAGTGTTACCAACTTCACACTGATTGTATCTGTAAAACAGCTCATGACATCAACGTCAAAATTGTTCTAATGACAGTTCAATATATTGTTTATAAGCCATCAAAAGCATTTGCGTCTCAGTTTTGTTGATTTTTTTTTCTGTGATGGAATTCAAAGGTAATAGTGTGATTGCGTTATATTTGGCTGGTAAATCACAACCAGCCATTGTTCGTGAGCTCAGTCACCTCAAAGTGAATAAAATGTTTGTGTATCGCACTATAAAACGTTACAATGATACTGGTAGCATTGCAAAACGCTATGGAGGTGGACCAAAAAAAAACGCAACAACGCCAGAAATGGTTCGGAAAGTGAAGGCTCGACTTGAACGAAATCCAGAAAAATCACCAAAGAACTGAAAATATCGCAAGACAGCATTCGACGCATCTTGAAAACTGAGCTGAAGGTCAAGGCTTACAAGTTCCAAAAAGCACACGATCTTTCACCTCACCAAAAAAAAGTTCGGTGCGAAAGAGCAAAGGAGTTGTTGCGCTTGCACGAACGTGGCGAATTTCCTAACATTGTGTTTTCTAATGAAAAAAATTTCCCAATTGAGCAGTTCATAAACACTCAAAACGATCATGTTTACTTGGCCGAACGCTCATACGAGAATTTGAGCCCTCATATGGCCACTCGAAGCAATTTCCCATCGTAAGTAACGGTTTGGGCTCCAGTGACCGCTGATGGACGCTCTCCAATCGTTTTTATCGAGGCTGGTATCAAAGTGAATGCGTCTTATGATCGGGAAAATGTTTTAGAAGCTGCTTTAGAGCCGTGGACACGCAAAAATATCGTTCGTAGACCATGGACGTTCCAACAGGACTTTGCACCGTCCCATAAAGCTCGTGTGAACCAAGAATGGTTAAAACATCATGTTCCACACTTCATTTCGACCACACAATGGCTTTCGAATTCGCCAGACGCAAATCCGATGGACTATTCCATCTGGTCCATTTTGAAGAGCAAGGTGAGAACTAAAATATGTATATGCTACTACTCTCGCCAAGCTCTGCCATACGAACTCTTATATCACGCCCGTTTGGAAATCGATCGAAGTGTGGCTATGTACTTAGTCCTGCCATAAGTTCTGTTGGAAGTTAGGTCCGGTATAGATAACTTTTAACCATGTAAATATTAAAAAACAAACTTTCGTCATTTGCTTTTACACAAGCCCTCAAACTATTGTGCCATTTCCATGGATATTGACGTCGGTGCTCAAATAAAAGATTGCTTGAGACACTGCAAATTTCTCTGAGGTCTTTGAGAGGCCATGTTCTCCAATTCTAACCACAAACTGTAGTCCTTTGGATTAAGATCTGAACTTCCAGACGGCCAATCTTCTGCGGCTATGAATCCAGGAATATTGTTTTTCAGCCACTGCTGGGTGGAAGCTCTAGGAAATTTAGCGAATTACATGGCAGGCAACAACATATGTGGCCCGGTTAATAGTGTTGTAAAGTAAAAAAGGAGATTTTTGTCTACTGGCCGCTGGAAAGTACTTGGAACATTCCAGCTAAACATTTGGATGCACACATAAAACCGAGCTGCAGCCATCCTAGGTGATAGTAGTGGAATAGTTGACTTGACATTTTCAGCACTTAACCCAACAACTCGCAAAATCAAAATACGTGGAAAAAATATGCAAATTTGGGCTTTGTATTTCTGTTGTGTACTTCTGCTATCACCTGATATGGATTCGCTTTGATTAAAACGAAAATTCGAACTGCTGGATACACATGAAACAAAACAAAATGGTGCAACTGTAAGTAAATGTAAATATAGCCGCTTTCGGGTGTTCCTTTTGTAGCTCTGATGCAAATAATACATTAAAGACTTGCGCCATAAAACTGGCCTTGCAATTGATCATTTTTTGCTCTTCTTCGAAAATTTTATAATGAACTCTTTTTAAACCCTTGAGGTTTATCCGCCTATGCTGAAAAGAACATGACGGTTTGGAATACAAAAAATTAAAGAGACGAAGGAAAAATTAAAAGGAAAATTAATCCCATTGGTACCCAGCTGATAAAAAGCACACATTTAAGAAGTGACGGAATAAATGATAAAAAGCAATGTGATGAATTATGGATGAGCGCAAGGGCGCTCTTGCCAAAAAGAGCATTAGCTACAATTACTTCTGCTAAAGTTCAAATGCAACAATAAAGCATTTGAAGTTACAATTCGAGTCCGAGTGTAGAACAATCCACAAAACTATTTTTCTCAAACTTAGTTGCCCTAATGGCATATATACATTGCACTTAAGTTTGAGCCAAGTTATAGGCTTTGGTATTTTAATATTTGTTTTAGTTTTATGGTTCCAAACTTAATTAAATCTTCTCACTTGTGTGTATGAATTTTCTTTCAGACACAGACGTCAACCAACGAAAAGACCACAGTGATTTTGCAATATATTTTTCAGCTGCTATTCATAACAAATTTTGGTATAAATTTTGTACTTTACTGTGTTAGCGGTCAAAATTTTCGGTGAGTACGTAAACATAAGCCAAAAGTATAAATAATAAGCATATGGCACATATTAGCATTCAGGGAATTGAGAAAACGTGCCAACAAGTTCGATTATGTGAACTTTGTAAATTAGAGAAATATTGAACACTATTAAGAAAAATTTATTCACATAAATGCGCTGTGGGTAAAATTACCCCATTTTGTGGCAAAAATCAAAAATTTTTAGGGATTGCATGGCAACCCTCTCGGTAGTTTCATAATAAGCAGTATAATATATTAAGAAGCATTTATTTATAATTGTCACTCACGAAAATATTTCCTCTTAATCATGAAATTATTAGAAAATATTTATAAATATAGCACGTGTTTATTGAACAACGAAAATTCGTTCCAGCGTAAAATAGAGTCGATATGGTGAAGTGCGCCAACAGTGTGTAAAAATACTAGTATTAAAAATTTGTCCCCAATTGCAAAAGGAGTGAAGAAATTTGGCGGTTTTAAGCCAGTTAAATTGGGGGAGAAGAACAATTGAATCTCATTTATGCGAGCATATAAAAAAACTCCACGAAAATGCACTACATAAGATCCATACACGCAGTTAAGCTCTCCGAATGCCACAAAAATGAATTGCATCTGCTTTTCTCTGCTTTCGTTCAACCATTTCCACGTGTTTGTAGTCAGTTACCAGTTAAATAATTATGACAACCAGAGCATACAACAAAAGCAATGGATCGCCTGTCTTTTTAAACAATTACTAGCAACAAAAATCTTTCGTATTAAAAAGCCAAGAATATCAATAGGGAAAGTGAGTAGCAGCTTGAATGGATTTAAGAAGACATTTGATGTCTGGTTAAGAGGGTGAAAACCGTGATTGTGAGTGCCCAATCTGACTTTAATATACAAATCAATGCAAAAATGTTCCTCAATTCTTTTTTATAATTTTTTACTAAATAAAAAACTTATTTTGAGTGATGGAAATTTTTATTTTGACTCTACGCGCTCCATGGCTTGTGTGTTTGAATATTGCATCTGTCTATAAAGTGTAATTGTATAATTTATTATACTAATAAACGCAATAATAATAAATAATAACTATTGAGGACACTGAAACGCCTTTAAATTCAAAAGTCGGCTGCCCAAGTCTTTCTTTCAATAAGAAGAGTCTTCGAGGAAAGAGAAAAAAGCCTCGAAGTTAAGTGATCAAATTAGCACCAGTAGTGATTTGATGAAATGAAACGAAATGAAAAAGCTGTGTAATGAAGAAAAAATTAGTTTGCACTTTTCTCTTTAAGAAGCCTTAGCTCTTTTACTGGAAAATTAATTTACAAAACACTTGAATATGCGAAGAGAAGATAAAATAAAAATATTCAACAGTTTGTATTATAGAAGCGTGAATGGCAAAATTCTAGCTTAGAGTTCCGTTATAAAAACAATTTAAATGCTGCTAAATAGGCGTATCCTTTTCGCAATACGCGTTGTTCAATTTGTTAGTCTTGTAAGAATTTTAGAAGGCGTACGTTGTTTTGCTAAAGAAGCTCCGCTTCTGAAAAACAATTTAAAGCAGTGTTCCTATGTACACAATCTAAAGATACAAAAATGTCACGTGCACCTGCAGCAAAATAATTGAAGTAGTCGAAGACGTTCATACATAAATTGATGCAACGATATACCGAAGTTAAAAACCTTGACGAATTCCCCGGATAAGGCCGAAACAAAGCACCTCTCCAAAGCAAAATAACTTATTTGTTTGTGACAAGGCGAAACTTATATTGGCCTGAAGCGGAATAAAAATAGTGTTAACGTATTAAAAGACACGATTGAGCACAGAGCACATTGAAAACCGCTACACTCATTATCATGCACTGAAAAAAGGGCTGCATGCGCTAAAGAAAATTCAGAACGAAATTGAGCAAACAACTTCAACGAATTATTAAGCCTCCTGTTAAGGTTTATGTTTGGGGCTAGTGCTCCGAAAAAGGATTTGGCCGTTTATTTGTGTTTATGACCAATTTTAATGTAGTTTTGATGAATAAAATTTAACAAAAAGCATTTTTACAATCCGCTACGAAGATGTTCGGGCTTCACAAGAAAACAACGATCCCAAGCATCGAAGCAGAAGGTGTGTAAAATGGAAACAGCAAAAGGTGATTGAATGTTGAATTGGCTTTCACAGTCGTCTCCTGCCAACCTTATTAAAAATGTTTCGGCAAGAGTTCAGCAAAAACACAGAGCAAAACAAATATGGACACTCAAATAGTAGTCAATGAAAATTCAGCTGATTTGGAGCCCAACTAGCGCAGAAAATAGCACACAGTATAACTCGAAGATTTGAAGCCATTATAGCTAATGGTGGTGACTATACATTTTATTGAATATATTGCATATAGTAAATACTATAAGCACCTACAATGCAGTTTGTTAGAATCGAAATGGTCAAATAGTTTCTAAGTTATGGCGCTCACGCTTCTATTAGACAGACGGTATATCCTGTATAAAGTGACGTTGCGATTTCAAAAAGGAAATGTAGACCGGAACAGTTTCTACTCCACGAACTCATTTTGGAAACAGACCTAATACATTCTGAGTTATGGATTTAATACTTAGTTCGAGTGGTTAGGCACAAATTTTGCAGTCTATTGTGATATTTTCGTGGAAGAAATCGTTACGGATTGCTTGAACCATGAGTTGCCAGACCCCACAGGCCATATTCATTATATGAGATCCTATGTTTGAGCAACTACTGTAATTGATGAAAGTTTTGCAGTTTAACTATTGTTTTTAGTGGGAAATTCATATTCACATTTTAGGGAAATTAGATAAAGAATGCTTCAAATTAAGGAAATATTCAAAATATATATATTATTCAAATAATACTGAAGAATATTTTTTGAAGAAGTTTTCTAATTTTCATTTACAAAGATAGTCGGTTTCAAATGATTCAATTATTTAAATTTAATTGAAAATTTGTTTCAAGTTTTTATTTTAATATTATCCTTTGTTCTTTATACACTTCTCGTTCACAGCAAAGCAGTGCTAAGCATGTTTAGGCGTGTATCGTCAACCCAGCGGGAAGGCACCACCCAAGTGACAGGTGGGTACACGCATAGAGGCAGATAAGGTAATGTGGCCTGTAATTAGCGCCAGGAAAATGATGGTGTGAAATGTTTGACTTTGATTTTGCTTCATTGCTGTTCAGGGAAGCTCATCGGCATATATGCATGTATGTATGTAGATATGTAAGTAGATGTAGCCAAGTGAGGAAAAAAAAGCTACAGGTCTGCTGCATACAACAGTGATGAGAAAATGAAAATTTCTGATTGATTATTTTCCAATTATTAGAAATTGCATGCAATTTGAAAACAAATATACTTCAGTAAATAAGAATATCTCTTTTTCTTAGTATTCGTCTCCAAATACTTCGCCAACTCATGCCTTAGAGTTCTTTTCATTTTTAACTGATAACACTGTCCATCAGCGCGATTACTCAACATGACCAAACGCTGATAATTATGAAAAAGGATGAATGAGTTAAAGTTTTACCACTCATTGTAAAAGAAAGTGCAATTACTTTAACGACAATATGATGCGAAGAACCTCAAAAACTTAAAGGAGGAAAAACCATCTCCGAAGAGCACTCTACGGAACCTCAAGCGCCTGGCCGCCAGACGCGGACATTTGCAAAGAAAGTGTTCAAGAGTCTCTTTATATATTTTATCTATAGCCTTCATGGGGTTGTACGCAAGTCCAAGCTTCTCCGCATGAGTTCCGATCACCCAGTGACCGGTGAGCACCAGTGCGTGGGATCCCAAGCACTTTGAATTGAATTTGAAAAGGTCGAGCCAAGGAGCACCAGGAGATTTGGTGGCTAATGAAACACTCAGGCTAAAAAGCCCATTGTATTTAAAGCTCTGGAAAGGGGGTAGATAGTCAAGAAGGAAGGGAGAAAAGTATCAGAGAAAGAGATAGGAAAGACCCAAGCACTTTAAGCGTCCTGCTTTTGTCGTATTGAGTGTTTTTGAGATAGCACATGATAAAATAAAACTCTATCTTGCGCTTTTTTGAGAAAAAATGTTAGCAGTGTTCCGTTTACAACGGTCAAGGAGACGCCGATGTCTGAGTTGGGGACAACTGAAACCGACCGAAACTGAAAGGTCCACAGCCTTTCCTAGCAACCTATACCTTACCACCTAGATAAGAGAAATGTTTCCTGCACATTCGAGACACACATGATCAGAAGAGAGCTAGCTGCAACATGGCGACCACAGAACGTTGATGGCAGCTTGACTATCGAAAAAGATATTTATGTCTTCCTCCCAAGATTCCATTTTGGATCCGTCGGTGGAAATAGAAATGCCTATGTCCACGAAGACTCTCCCCTCCTTCCTATCTAGCCTGCTTGGAAAGATAACCCAAGCACAATGCTCAAAACCCAGTTTGCGGATGGAGAGATCTTTGCGAAGTACGGAGAAGTAAAGCGGAATCTGCCTCAAAATGCTACCAAGTCTTACAGAAGTTTTCCTCCAGAGGCCAACCTCATTCAACTCAACAGCGCTCTGAGCGGCAGTTGATTGAAGATCAACGGGAACAAAGTGCAGAATCACGTTAAGGGCGACAGTGGGGTATGTTCTAATTTAGTTGTGTTATAGACCAGAGCTACAGACAAAACTAGGCAGCCTCAAAATTGGCAGAAATACTAAGTTGTACATCGGCAGCACGGCACGTGGCTTGAAACCGTATTTACTTTAGTATAGAATTTAACGAATTGTTTTTTTCAGTAGATTTTAGCCCTCCAACTCCTACCTGAAATGGGCTTTTTTGACTCGTCGCCAGGTTATAATAAAAGGTCACTAAAAAAGGCAAGTAGAGGGTTTAAATGTTCAACGTGTTTCAAGTAGATTGCTACTGTTTTTCAAGCAAAAATCTTTGAGATCCTGCAGACATGCAGGAGGAGATCAAATCTCTTGGGTGTGCAGGTAACACTTCTCTGATCCGGATTCCAGGAGGAACATAGAGGGAGATGAAATTGCTGATGAGATTGCCAAGAATGGGTCGATTAATTGGCCTCAGGAATCTCCTACCCAGACATCGGTGTTCCCTTGACTGTTGTTAAGGGGGAATTGCACAACTTTTTTCTCCAGAAAGCGCAGGACAGATGGAGCTCCATTTCTGCATGTGCTATTTCGAAAACCCTTTAGTCCCAGTATAATAGACGCAGGACGCAGATAGTTCTAGGAGCTTCCCACCATTCAATTTGCAAACTCGTTGCTGTGTTTACCGATCATTGGACGATCGGCGCAGGTTTACCAGAAAAGGAGATTGGGTTTGGTGGCTAGACGATTAAAGTCACTGGGAGATCCTTTCTTCGACAGCCTGGGGCAATATTCCAACCTAAATCCCATAAATCTTCTCCATTGCATCAAAATGGTATCAAAACGGCGCTTTAGTGCTACTTGGGGAGTGCCAAACTGATACTTCAACTATTTCGCCTGCCCACCTAACTGTTTTTGGAACCGAAAGACACACAGCCCATCTGACGACAAATTGATGATTCAAAATTGTTTGAATTGATGCATATGATGTGCCCACAATATTGTTAAAATTTCTATAAGTCAATCGGAGCCTTTTGAGCACCAAAAATATTAAATATTTCCAACTAATGCATCAGTTCTAATCACTTTCTATGCCTTTTCGGAATAGTTTGTTCCTCTTGTAAAAAATATTTCCTTCAAAGTGGGATCTCCAAATAGCCTATGCAACTTCAATACAATTCGATGTTCAGCTATCATTGTATGAAAATATGACGTGAAAAAAGTTTTCATATACGTTTTCTCAAGCCTTTTCCATACGCGAAACTTTTAGAGGTACAAGTACGTTTTGTACGTATGTTACTTGAAATTTAAGAAAAGCGTGAAATAGGAAAAATAAATCCGAAACAAAAATTACCATCTTAAGGGGGACGCCACTGTGAAAATTCAAAGAAATCGATTTTTTGTTTTTTTTTTTCATAAATTGTTAGTATAACTACTCAAGAAAATGTGGTAAAAATTTTAAAGCGAAATTCGCTTTATTCCCGATTCTATGTGCACTTAAGTGAACGCCCGTCTGTTCGGCCCCGTAGCGCTTACGATACGATGCTTTATTTCAAACGCGTTTTTCTCGAAACGACTTTTTTTGATACGGTGTAAACGATTTCTCGAAGACTAATAAACCGATTTTAATTTTCTTTTTTTTTTTAAATTTTTGTTATCGCATGGACTATCGTTGTACGTAGCCGATTTTCCAAATTTTGAAAATAACTATTTTTTTGGGCTTGTTGCAAATCATAAAAATCATTTTGTCAAAACAAAAAAAAACAAAAAAAAAAAAAACGGCTACGTACAACGATAACCACTATTATGTAGATTAATAAAATTTTTAGTTTTTTGATTTCAGATGATTATTCATTGATGTATCGCTGCCACCAGATGACGTAATTTTTTTTAACTCGTTACGTTTATTTAAATAAATTTGTTAATTTTCAATATTTTTTAGTAAAAATTTACATCAACATAGTTTAATACATATATAATAAATTGCCTTTTGTCCGATCCTCGAATAATCATTCCTACTTACAAAAAAAAAATTCCCAAAAATATATTATTTTTTTATCTTCCACAGTGGCGTTCCCCCTTAATTACTTTGTTTAATATTTCGCAAAAAGTTTTTTTTCCTCTACTGACCTTTTTCATATTCTTTTTAGCAACAAATAGGCTATGTAACATTTTTTTACACACGAGAAGTTTTCGACAGTTAGTTGCATTGTTTCACAGAACGAGAATCGTCACGATTGTGAAAAAGTTAAAACCTTTCGCTTCGTACCACCTTTTTTGCTTATGAAAATATTTCGACATTTATTCTCATCATTTCACAGAAACTGAATCAAAAGTGATACGAAAACATGAAATAACTTTTCACTTCATCTTTTTACAGAACGAGGAGTGATTCCCTGTGCTCGCAGCCTTAGGCTATCATTTTTTCGTTCTCGGCAAACCTCTCCCAATGCACTGAAAGTGAATTCAGTACATTTAAAACAGTTTTTGGCTATAAACGAAACATACAAATTTTTTTTCTAAAAATCGTGGGTATGCAGTTTTGTAGTCCTTGATTTTTGGAACAAGGTTGTATGAATTTCGAGTCGGACACTTTTCGACAGCCACTTGCAGCCACTTAACACCTGCTGATGTCACAATTCGGTGAAAAAGCCGCAATTTCTGTATCGTCTTGCGCTGGCTTTGGTATCGAAATTCTGCCACATAATTGTGCGATTAGCTTGGATGTCTTTTGCGCCTAATTTGCATTTGTGTGCGCTTACATTCAGTGCAAAAAAGTGGTAGGTAATTTTTCATTTCTAGTTTTATTAGAGCAAAGAACATTAGCTTCACCTATCTGCTTTAGAACGCGTATTTTGCTTATTTTGAACAAATATATCAAGCATTTAAAGTGAAGTTTAATTCTACAAACGCACGCGTGTGTCAAGCAACAAATTAACTTCTGTAACAGAAGTTAATTTTGCATGCGTTTCTAAGGCGACCCTTTGTGCATAAGTTATTAATTTTTGGTAAAATTTTCGAGAGGCAATTACTCATTATTAGTATTTATGCCGTTAACGGCATCAAAAAATTTAAATATTCGAAAAAGTAATCCGAAGCCGTCATGAAAAATTAGTATTATATTTTGATTAACACGGCGTATGAGTAATTACAAATTGTGTTTCGGTGAAGTCACTCATACGCCCAGCGTACCGGAGGTCTGAGCTTTGCGCTGTATACATTTCAGCCAATTTTCAATTTGATATTAAGCATTGCGTTTTTTTTATATTGCATTTATGTTGTAATAATTGCCATGTAAATATTTGAAAATAATTATAAACACATAAACGTACACACACAAAAACATAAAAATTACATTTAAAATTTTAAGAATTTTACTTTTATGTGTGAAGGAAGTGCTTTAGTTCAAAAAGAATAAAAACAAAAAAAAATGTTTGGTATACCATATTCATTGGCCTAATGCCCCAAAATTACTTTTATCTGTGTATTACTATTTTATTTACACCAAAAAATCCTTCAAAAACATTTCGAAAATAAAAACAACAACGCGAACAATATAGTTAAATAGCTTAGGAAATAATTTTTTGGGACAAATAAAATAGATCAAAGCCCTAAGTGGAAGATGTTCCAGGATGTCTTCACACATTTTTCACTTTTCCAAATTAAATGTATGGCTTTTTTAATTGGTTACACTTCGAGTGCCGTACCCTGTAATTAGTTTTTGGGAGAGCAATTCGAACATGTGATGGTATTCAGTGACTGAAAAAAAGTGACGGAGCTAAGGAGAATTGCATTGCAGTGATTGCATTGCAGTAGTGTGGTAAAAGTATAAATGAGATTTACGAATTGCTGAAAAAACTTAATATTTTGAAAATGTTTGCTGAATTGACACACAGAAACAGAAGTCGTCACCCTCGCCTGTTTCGAACCAGTGCAACCATAAAAGCCATTCGAGCAAGAATTCGTAGAAATCCCTTTAGAAAGTAGGAAATCATGTCCAGGGAAATTAAAATCTCGACCAGATCCCAAACTTACGTGGGCAAAGCGTAAAAAATAAGGTCTAAATATATTCAAGGTTTGTTTTTAGTGAACTACATATATGATGAATCCACCTCTTCTAAGAAAGAGCTAATTAGGGTCATAATGAAAAGGCAACATGATAACGTCATATTGGCGAAACTACGAGATCAGTTTTGAATTTAAAAATATAATTCTGGGATTCAATTAAAGAATTTTTTTAAATATCAATAATCAATAATTGGCACTTTTCGTTTGTAATTTAAGTAAAAAAAACACACTTTTTCTTCCAGTTTTACCGCGAAGGTATTTATTTTTTCCACATTCTTCGCCCCTCCTAAATGCGACCTTTTGTAAGGGAGTGTCAGAATTCTAATGTCACAAGTGGGCGAACCTTTAATAACTGAATCATGTTTTTAGAGCATTCAAATATAAATTTCTAATGACGTGATTTTTTGCGTCGTACTGGCATTTTTCACTTTGAACAGCTCCAATCAATTTTTCGTCCATTTACAGACACTCGCATCACTGCCACTCAAAAAAAGTGTCTTAAATAACTCCCTCACAGTTATGCTACTCACATGTGAGACCACGTGCAGAGGTTGGTACCACGTCAAATGTTCCAAACTCCGTCGCTTGTATACAATTAGTGACTTCCAAAGCGAGCATATGGCATACACAGAAAACATCGAACAGTAATAAGACTTTTTTTAAGAATATCATTGAAATGGAACTGGCGATGCTTCATGACGAATCTCAAGCTGACAGGCGACCAGAAAATTGAACGAATTGAATTGTGCACTGCATGAATGCATTATATGAGACTTAAACTTTCTGAAAACGTTGATTACTGATGACCAGATGCTCTTTTTTGGAATATGAAACCGGAACTAAGCAGCAAAGAGCTAATTCTAAGCCAAAAACAAAAAAAAAGGCAGAAGAAAACATAGTATTCTTTCTGAATATAGTGAATTTAGCAGCTGGCCACTTTTTCTCGATAATGCATCATCTCAATAGTCAAGCGTTGTAAAGGGATTTCTGACAAAAAGCCAAATTATTTATTTGCACTATTCCCATATTTCTCTGATTTGGCCTGCGACGACTATTATACTCGCAACTGCATTTGGGGAAGAAAGAAAATCGTAAGGAATCGTTCTTCGACATTCAAGCCGCTGCGGCTACCGTATCCTGCATTTGCTAATACACCCGTCTAATAAAAAAAAGTAAATAAAAAATAACGGAATTTTTCAGCAACTTCAAACTAGCATTTTCTTACATAAACTACTTTGTAACAGAAATATCACAGAAAACATTGCTCTGCTCTCACCACCGATCAGAACTTGAATAGATGAGCAGTGGAGTAGGTGCCGCAGAACACGAGACCAACTGTTTTGCTCTGCTCCACACTACGTTTTGTTACTGATAGTAGGTCAGAGCGGTCTCGGTAGTCTAGCGTAAGGGCAACCGCGGTAATAGCGTATACACACCAAATTTAGCGAAGTAATCAACCAAGCGCTCCAAGCAGTAAGAAGGCGTTGTTCCTAAGCAACGACAGGTGGGCATTCCCATTATTTAGGACTGGTAAGCGGCAGGCTAATCACCTACCCTGTCAGAAATCAAATATGTAGATTAACGAAAGCAACGCAAGACAGTCTGAGCGAGGCCCTATGCTTCCGAGACGAGCGAACAAGGGAAAAAAAGCAAAGAGATCAGCGCAATAATATTGTAGAAAAAATAGTTTAAGTACTTCGTACATGTAAAGTATGCACACACCTTACACATATTTGTAAATTGATAAAAAACAAGATTTACAGTTGAAAACATATTTTATGTATTTATTATTCTTTCACTCCATTCTTAAGTTACAAGAGTAAAAGAACAACATGTAAATATAGTAACCAACAAGTCTGGGTACAGTTTTAAAACATAGGGAAAAAGCTTTATTAGTAATATACAAAAACGAAAATTAATATTGTATTTTGCTGAATAGCCACGATGTTTTAGGACTTCACTCAATCTATTTGACATTGAGTTTACTAACTACTTTGTTTTCTCAGTTGTAATCCTCGCCCATTCTGCCCGCATAACAATTCACCAAGCCATCTTACTTGTTATTACATGCTGTCGAACTCATTTTTCTAGTACATCGCACAGATGCTCAATGTGATTCAGATCGTCGACTGATGGGGTGTTTTGAGCTGTTTTAGAGCGTTGTACAAGAGCCAAAGCTTAACGAACAAGGCTGAGTGTTTTGAATAACGACCCATGGATCCATTAGTGGAACCAAAAGGTTCTTTATAAGCCACGATCTTCGGTGCTCTGTATCAAACTCTTTTTTTCAAATGTTGAAATACCATCATTTAGCTATTGTAGACTCAATAAATTCTACACCACTTGCCGCCACTGTCGTGTTTGACTGTACCAGCAACATTTTGTTTCTCAAGAGTTGTGCCTGTGCCTGATTTGCGTTAATCAATTAGATGTTTGTTTTACGTTTTCAACAATTTTTGGAATTGCCATATTGATTATGCTGCGCCCTCTCGGACCGATAAAGTTCTTGGATGCCTATACCTGGGTTTAGATGTTAAAATTCCAGTTTGCTTGAAATTGTTTACTACGCGTAGAACATAGGAAGGCTTTGGCAATATTTTGGAACTACATATTTCCATCTTTCCACAATTTTATAATTATTTTTCTTTTTGATAATTTATTTTACTTTGGTTTCCATGTTTTCCTGTTATTACCACTTTCAACCGATCAATTTTAATAAGAAATGATGAATCGAGCGTAAAAATGAAAAATATCTAATAAATTAACGGTATTATTAAAAGAAACAAACTTTTCGCGGACTTTCTGGTTGCTATATTTAGATGTAGCTGCACTTTCTTACCGTTATGTAAGCAATAAAGTGAAAAATTTTATAATTTTCCTTTGATTTTGTAACTTAAAAATGTAATGAAATAATAAATTAATAAATCATGTCTTCAATTATAAATTTATATTGTGTTTTTAATCAATTTGCAAGTATTTGTAAGGTGAGCGCAGTCTTTATGGGATATCTGTACGTATGCCAAACAGTTCTCTATTATAAAATAAATTTAATAAATGAAAATGGAATATCCCTATGGCAACTCACACATATAAAGGTAATTATGTAATGTATGGCAGTGTGGGAGTGTAAATGAATAAAATTGTGTTAGAATGAAAATACAAACTATTAAAAGGTTGTTCTTAATTGTGTGCAATTTAATTTTAGAATCCATTTTACATTATATTTGTTTTTATGGATTGTTTTTTTTTTTCTTTTCTACTCGCAATTAGATTCTCTTTGTTATTTTTAAAGCTAATTAAATGTTTGCTTTCACTTTTCGCCGTTACAAACTCAATTTGGCAGTTGTTTAAAACAGAATCACCTTTTGGCATTTAAATATGTGTATATCCTTCGCTGCGGCATGATTGACAGTTCACGGCGCTTCGTGACCCCTTTGAAGGGTTGCGTTTTGTATATTTTTACACAAAAAGCCAAAAAAAGCCACTGTCGGTTATCTAAATATAATTTGTAACAATATATTGGGTAAAGTAAAAAGTTCTCATAGATTTTTGTATCCCACTAGCACTTATCGAATATGTTAAGTCATATTTGATAGGCGGGAGTGATTATTTTTCGAATGACTCCAAGACGCGATAAGATCATCTCCTGAATAAAATCGATCTTGAATTTCTTTTTTCGAGACGTGGTCTGGGTTTGCTTGTTGCTTACCAATATTTAAAAATCAAAACATAGCCGATATGTCAAATGCACTTGCAAGATATTATACACGCATGAAGGCTTGACAAACCAAGATTCAATGCTCCTTTGTTAGCGATTTTAAACGAACAAGATGAAATTATCGATTAAGATGGAGTCGCTGCGCAACCAAGTTGCATTGCATACCTTGGGATCTACCATCATTAGCAATAAAGAATATAGCCCGGGTCGATTTGTGGGGAGGAGCAAAATCGCCCATTGCTCTGTGAAAATCATATTCTAGGGATCAAAATAAGAAATTTTGCCGAAGGAAACATACCTCTAAAACGAATTCTGATGTCACCCAATTTGGGTCGAACTTTTAGTGTCTTTTGTGGGGAGGCAAAAAAATCGCCGATTGCTCTGTGAAAATCATATTCTAGAGATCAAAATAAGAAACTTTGCCGAAGGAACCATACCTCTAAAACGAATTCTGATGTCCCCCAATTTGGGTCGAACTTTTTAGTTTCTTTTCTCATGTAAAGGCCAAAAATGGTGATATTTTGAAATGATTGTATGGGGAACCCCCCAGGGGAGTTCCAGGGGTGTACCACTGGCATGGGTGGATCGGCCGTCCAAAGTTAGTGAGGGTCGGTCATACATCTGGACTCGATTGGAGCACTCTAAATGGGTCAAAGTGGGATTTTTCGTTCGACCCAAATTGGGGGACATCAGAATTCGTTTTAGAGGTATAGTTCCTTCGACAAAGTTTCTTATTTTGATCCCTGGAATACGATTTTCACAGAGCAATGAGCGATTTTTAAATCGACCCGCCCTAATATACATATATATATATATATATATATATATATTTATGATTGGCGCGTACACTCTTTTTGGGTGTTTGGCCAAGCTCCTCCTCCTATTTGTGGTGTGCGTCTTGATGTTGTTCCACAAATGTGGGGACCTACAGTTTCAAGCCGAACCCGAACGGTAGATATTTCTTATGAGGAGCTTCTTCATCGCAGGAAAACACTCGGCGGTTTGCCATTGCCTGCCGATGGGTGGCCGCTGTTAGAAAAAACTTATTCTTAATTTTGATGTTTCACCGAGTTCGAACATATTTTGTCTCAGCAATAAAGAATGTTTCATACTAATGGGGCTTCATGCAGGGCCTTCTATTTTCATATAAGCCGTATTCTTTCGTACAAGAGTTGCAAACGCACATTCCAACATGATGAACTCAGCTATGGCTGTACTGATATAAACTGTCGTGAACATAATATCTAGATATTTAAATTGTTGCCCCGCTTCAGAAGTTTATGCACCTACATGAAGATTCTGTGCATTTGTATGCCGTCTAGATTTTAGCATGTATTTCGTTTTACACTCATTAACGAAGAGGCCAATATCGTTGGCAATTTTGTCATTTTTTAAAAAGGTTTCGACTTAAATGAATGACTTTCGTGTTCCTCGAAAGAATGGCGATATCGTCTGCATAGGCACATAGTTGTGTTGTTTTAATTAGTAATGTACCACCTTTGTTGACTTCTTTTATAACAAAATGCAGCATCAAATTGAATATGGCAGAGGCTAGTGCATCACCTTGTTTGACACCAGATTCAATTGCGAATGACTCTGTGAGCTTCGCTTGGATGATTACTTTTGCTTTTGTATCCGTGAGCGTAACGAAGATTAGCCTTATAAGTTTTGCTGGAATTCCTATCCTAAGCAGTACGTAAAAAATTGTATCTATTCTGACGCTATTAAACGCTTGTTTGAAATCTATAAAAAGGCAGTGAATATCCTTTTCATATTCGTGGTGTTTTTCAAAGATTTGACTGAGGACAAAGCACTGTGTCGATTCAATAATGGTCTCTGCATATTCATTGATACGATGATAGAGGACATTAGTAAACATTTTATAAGTAGAGTTAAGCAGTGAAATAACACGATAATTTTCACATACTCTCTTGTCTCCTTTTTTTTACACTGGGAAGATTATGCATCCCAGCCAATCAGAGGGTATAGATTCTCTTTCCCATGCGTCTATCACTAAGTGGTACAAATATTTACGCAGTTTTTCACCTCCTTCTTTTAAGAGCTCAGCCGCTATAGAGTCTTCACCGCTGGCTTTGCCGTTTTGGAGTTTCTTAAGACTGACAACGATTTCGTCAAATGTTGGTGGCAGAATACTGTTTTCAGCCGTAGCTATATGTTCCCAAGGAGAACTATGCTATATAATTGCGCCAACTTTCATTTTTTGTATTTATAAGCGTTCTACACTCCTCATCAAACCAATCCTCTTTTGTCTGCTTCGGCAGGTAGCCAAGAATTTCTTTGGCAGTACTGGTTATCTTCTTTGCTACATAACTCCATTCTTCTAAAGTATCTTTGGGATTAAGTTCGGCAAACTGCGCATTCAGCGCATCTTGAAAGTTGCTCTTAACTTTTTTATTTCACATAAGTTTAGGTGTGTTATATTTTTGTTTCTTGAAAATAGGTTTAGCTGCAACTAGAGCCATACGTTGTCTTATCTTGATTTTGATTAAATAGTGATCAGAATCACAGCAAGCTCCGCGCAGAGAGCGTACGTCAAGTACTGAGGTGGCATGCCTGTTGTCTACCAGCACGTGATCAATTTGTTTTGCTTTGTTGCTGCTAGAGATTTGCCATGTTTGTTTGTGAATGCGTTTTTGTTGGAAGGAAGTATTGCTGATCCATAAGTTATTTTCGTTTGCGAATTTTATTAAAGATTGCCCATTTTCACTGGTAAGGTTGTGCAAGGAGTGCATTCCAGAGACTTCTTTGACAAAACCTTCCTTGCCAATTTTGGCATTGAAATCGCCTAATAATAGCAAAATACTGGAGCCAGCAATTTTGTTGCATTCTTTTGAAAGCAAGTCGTAGAAAGCATCCTTTTCTTCATATTTTGCATTTTCTGTTGGAGCTTAGATTGAGAGTATTGTTACACTTTGAAATTTGCCTTTGAGTTTAAGAATACATAGCTTATCTGTCACAGGCTGAAAAAAGTTAGGTTTTTTCTGATTTTTTTACTGACGTAAAACCAACTCCATTTGCTCCAGTTTTTTCACTTCCACTGTAGAACAAAGATTAATCTCGTTTTTGTAGTTCTCCGAAATTTTTCCATCGAATTTCTTGCAAAACTACCACATCAAGGCTGTAACGCATTATTTCATCGACTACTTCCGCCATCTTTCCAGGTTGTAACATTGTGCGAACATTCCATGAACCGAATTTCATCTCGTTGTGCTTTAAACGTTGCGTGGATCTTCTACTGATAGGGTTGTAATTCTTCCGAGGCTTATGTGAAGGTATCATAACTTTTATTCGTTTTACGTAGAATGGGGTTGTCCGCCCTAAGTCCACGTACCTATTGGCAAGTTTGTTGCAGATAATTTTATCCGCGTGGCAACAGCATTTACTCTGCGCCAGAATGTTCGAGTTATTCCGCCCTTACTCGGTCGATATTGCCTCGTTAGCGGGAACAGAGGGTACCAAGTCTAGGAGACACTGGGTGAGGTTGTCATTTAAATAGGATAGGCTATATATTCGCTTCACTATTTCATTAACCCTGCAATAAAAAAGCCAATAATCGCATAACGCAAGCAAAAAACGGTAATTTTACAGAAGTATTTTAATTGACAAATTTTTTGTAGTTGTCTGTTCCTACTTTCCACTTTTTGACTGCTACTTTGGAACACTGCGCTATACAAACAAGTAGCTGCACTACACTCATACATTCAGAACTTTTTACTTCACCTAATACAAAAGGTATGCACGCTCGGGAATATTTTGGCAGCACTTTCATTCTTCATTCCCTGCAACAGAAACAGTGTAGAGTGGGTGTAAGTTGATAGAGCAGTAAAGTACAAATAAAGGCAACAAAGGGACAAATTTAATGTATGTACTTAGGTATTAGTGCTGAATGCAAGTGGACACGGGACTAACAAACAAATATGTATTTATATAAAAAGGAAAAAAGTCGGGTAATGAAAATTGTGTAAATAATAGAAGGAAATAGCAAAAAGGGGTACAATTTTCATTTTTTAACATTGTTATAATCAATATTAGATTTCAGTAAAGTAAATTCCGACATAAGAGGTCTGTTGCGCTTCAATGCAAGCCTATAACTGGGGGCTTTCGATGAATTTGGGTACCTTCTCAGAATTTTTGTTCCATCCCATTAACAGGTTTAAAGTCGCACCACCTACATAAGTGTATGAGTCTTCGACTTGCGAGATCTGCGACATTCGCAGAAAATATGCACCGGGTCTCATCATGCAGTTCGCAAAACGACAGACGCTTCTGTCTGTTAATACCTACAGCTATAGACACATAAACATAAACAAATTTTAAATCAATATTGGGTTCACTTTTTTTTTCTTTTTTTTTTTGTCATAAACTTTGTTTAAATTGGAAAATGTAATACTTTATAAATTTTATATTTATTCTTGTCAAGAAGTTTGCATTTATGTAAAAAAGCCGTTCTTTTCAATTGAATTCTTTACATTTTTGATAAATAGCAAATTTACTTCTTCGTTGTGATTTGAAGCCTGAGGTTTTTTTACTTCACAAAGTCAGCAAAGCAAATAGTCATCGAAATAAATCAAGAATATGGTCTGGATATTTCCAGCTGCGGCGCCGTAGCCGCATGGGTTGGTGCGTGACTACCATTCGGAGTTCAGAGAGAAGGTAGATTCGCATCTCGATGAAACACCAAAATTAAGAAACCGTTTTTTCTAGTAGCGGTCGCCCCTCGACAAGCCATGGCAAACCACCGAGTGTATTTCTGCCATGAAAAAGATCCTCATAAAAAATATCTGCTGTTCGGTATATTTCCAGGTGATGATGACCCAACCAAGCTCAGCTCTTTGGTCGTATTAGCAGACGCATTAAATCTTGTCTAACGTTTGCAAAAGCCCGCAAAGGCAACCCTTTTAAATTTTGGGTGAAAACCAAGATAAAAAATGGGTGTATATTGAAAAACTTTGAAACCACGACGCCCAAGAGCTCAAGCGTTAACCCCAAGTTTACACAAACGACGGCTAAACAAAGTAGTGAAAGCATCATGGTTTGGAGGGCATTTTCTTGGCACTGAGTTGGACCGATTGGGCGAAGTAAAATGAACCAATTTCGGTAATCGTATATACGCAAGAACAAAATGGAGTGCTTTAAAAATGGAGTACATTAAATTGGACACTTATGCAGGACAGTGATCCCAAAGGTAGTGAAGCAATGGATTCTTAGAGAAAAAAAAAGGATTCTGGAATTGTATGTGCAGAGTTTCGACTCTAATCCCATCGAAATCTTATGCAATGACGTCATCATGGAAATCGCAAGTAAAAATCTCAAAAACTTTGATGATTTATGGGCTGGAATTCAAGAAGTATAGTACCCTACCCAAAAGGAAAGATACCAACATTTTGTTGGAGAGCATGGAACGAAGTTGTAAAGAGGTGATTAAAAACGCAAATACTAATAATGAAAAACATCGTTTTAGCATACCAAATTTTATTTGATTAGTCGATTTCCTTTCTTTCCAAATTTTGCTATTTATGTTATACGGCAATGTGTTTAGCATATTAACAAAGAAAAGTGGAGTTCATATTGTTTTAAATTTCTTCTTAGCGTAGAAATGAATAGTCTCTAACGCAGAGCTTTTTAATGTTGTTAAGTGATTTAATAATGCATTAAATTTTTTTATACAAGGTCCAAGCGAGCTATTTCCCTACAAGATATCTGACTATCATATAAGTACTCATATTATCATCCTCGCTAATTATAAAAGTGCTCAGTAAACTACTCATTTTTGTTCTAGCCATGGAAAAAATCTGATAGCTTCCCCTTGTCGGTGTGATATTCGATCTCTCTTTCATCAAAAGTAATTTCTTATGAGTGAAAAATATATCTACTGTGCTCTAAAAGGAAAAGCAATTTTATTTTTATAATGTAATTACTGCTAATAATTCAACTACTCATTTTTGTTCTAATAAAGTAATCAATAACAAAGGGTTTTCCAATAACAGGTGTTATTTTGAATAGCCCGCTATTTCGGTAGATGTCATTTTTGAAACTGTCATTTTTTGATACTTGAGAAGTAGAAACTACGCCATTAATCAAAAATGGAAATTATTAAAATTCACTATAAAAATGGTGAAAATTTGGCAGAGAAGGTTCGTAAAACTCGAACATTTTTGGGTCATAGTGAAGCACCTTGTCAGACCGCAATACAGAAATTGGTGAAAAAACTCAAGCTGTTGGGACAAGTTAGTGATGTGAAGAATAAAACACGTGCACGTCGCTGAAGAACAGCCGAAAATATTGCTGTTGTAGCCGAAAGTGTTGAAGAAAACCCAGGTTTGTCCATTCCTCGTCATTCTTTGGAATTAGGCATTCCACAAACGTCAGTACACCGTATTGTGCATAAATATTTGGGTCTTAAGGCTTATAAAGTCCAGTTAACACAAGAACTCAAACCGGCCGATTATCAACAACGTCGTGTCTTTGCTGATTGGGTCGTTGAAATGCATGAAAATGATCCGGAATTCCATCGAACATCGGAATTCCACCTCGATGGCTTCGTCAACAAGCAAAATTGTCGGATCTGAGGCTCAGAAAAGCCAAGAGTGATTGTTGAAAAGCCTCTCTATCCTCAACGTGTGACTGCTGGGTGCGGTTTATGGTCCGGCGGAGTCATTGGACTTTACTTTTTCGAAAATGAAGCTGGAGCAACAGTTAGGGTGAATGGATTGCGCTATCGAGAGATGATTAACGATTTTTTATGGCCTGTATTAGATGGTATTGATCTGGACAACGCTTATTTTCAACAAGACGGCGCTACGTGCCACACAAGCAACGAAATCCTTGTTCCTTTAGGGAAATAACACCTCTTATTGGAAAACCCTTTATTAGCTAAAATTTGTATTATCATCAAATGTTTATTTATAAAAATAATATTTTTTTCTATTCACTAAAAAACTTTTATATATCATGTTTCATCCATCATGGAGATTCAAACCTACGCACTTCCAAATGATAGTCAAGCATCTACTCATTCGGCTAGGGCGGCGATACAACAAATACAACAATTTTTCACACTAGTGAAACCAGGCACATTATAATCTTACAAATTGTTGCCTTGCTGTTTCGAGTACACATATATTTTTCACTTGTATGAAATTACTATTGGTAAAATAGATAGAATACGAGTATCACACCGACAAGGTAGAAAGGAATATAAAATCAAATATTTGATTTCCATGTTAAAAAATGTTGTATATGCCATGCTGATAATGTATTAGAGACTAATATAGTTGGAATTGGGTTGGAATTTTTACCAAAAGCGCTCAGCATTGTCTTGTAGGGTTTTGCGCATGGATTGGTTGTAGGTATGTTTGGCACAGCTGTGTGCCTTTGTGCTAACAGACATAATGCCACTATTTCATTTCATTTCATTTCAAAACAAGTTTTTAAAAGCTGGAGCTGGGCTAAATTGTATTTTTTTCGAACAGTAGACATACACACATTTTCCTTTGAAATTATGATAAGGTTTTTTTGTTTTTGTAGCCAAATAACTCCATAATCTCATTAGGGCTTTTTTACGCGCCGAGAGAATCCAATCACACAGCTCTTATGGCCTGCTCTAGACTAATCGTTGCCCTAGCACCAACTATCTTCCTCTACTGTCAATCAGTAAACAGCAAACATTTGCGCTAAAATATGCCATTTCATCAGTAATTTTTATGAATATTTTAGGGATTAACATTACCGACGCTTAGCCTTTTTTTGCCTAACTTTAGTTCCCTTAAGGGGTAACACCACTGTACACGCGTAAAATAAACACGATTTTTAAAGAATTTTTTTGTATAGAAGGAAAGGGAAAACAATCACTCTGATTTGGGAAGTTATTACTTATATACTAAAATACAAAACTACAAAGTTTGATCGAAAATTTTTACAAAATGGCGGCATTGGAGACATTTTTGTAATGTGGTTTCTCTTAAAGGAGCTCCGCGGCACGCAGCACAGAGGGTGCAAATTTTAATCTGGAACAAAGAAACATTTTTTTTCTTAATCTAGATAAGAATAGCTAGAGAAACACGTAGGGGATTTAAAAAATATTTATTTTTGTGGAATTAGCAAGCATCTGAAGGAAAAAACTCTATTTTGGACTAAAAAAATGGCACTTAAATAATTATAACAATCGTTTAAATTAATCTATCGAAAATCCCCTACGCTCTTCTCTTAAGAAGGTTATTATACAGACGTAGTGAAAAACCTGATTAAAAATATTTAAAATTGTTTGAGTTATGCTGCGTGCCAATTTCAGAAAACGTGTTTTGAGAAAAACGCGTTTAAAGTTTGGAAATTTGGAGAAGTCGTTAGGTAGCAGTCACTAACGCTTGGTTAAAAGCTTAAAATATTTATGAAATAAACTTCGGTAACGTATAAAACTTTTTGTTCTGTATTTTAAAAGGTTCAAAGAATATTTTAAGCTTATAAAAAAAAAAATCAATTTTTTGAAATTTCTCCAGTGGTGTTACCCCTTAAGTGACTGATGTCAGTCAAATATGTTTCCGACATTTTTAAGCTTGTACTTGACTGTACGTACGAAGGTCGTCGAAAAGTCTATGCAAAAATAAAAGCTACTAATAGATTGGATTAAGCCGTTTTTATTTTTCGACATTGTCTCCTTCTAGAATCGTTCACTTCGTACAAAGCTGTTGTAGTTCGTTAATCCCTTCCGAATAATAGGATTCGTATAAGTCTGAAAAATAGCCATGTGCTTCGGTAATCACCTTCTCGTTTGAATAAAATCTTTTTCCCACCAGCCATTTCTTCGAATTGGGGAACAAATAGCAGACCGAAGGATCCGAGGGAATAAAATCTGAAGAATAAGGGGGATGTGAAATGAGTTAAAACCCTATTTTCCAACTATTGAGGTGTGAGCTGGTGTGTTGTTGCGATGGAAAAGAAAAATCACTCGACTTCCTTGATTCAAACGAATGCCAAACACCAAGAAATAAACCGATCCGGTTGAAACTTGGTGTATGTTCCTCCAAGAGATGCTACTAACTAAGCATATTCTTGATATGCACCAGTAGTGCCGTTTCTCTCTTTTCACGGACTTTTCAAACGAACCTCGTAAGTATGGTATGTAAGCATAAATAAAAATATTATTGCTTTCAAAATGAAAGGATTTTTAAATTATTACTTCCGGCGAAAGGAAATCCCGTTCTCTTACCCTTTTGGCACTGCTATTGAAAAGCGCAAAAGAATACGTCAAATGGAAACACCAAAAAAATCAGGCAGCGGAAGTTGAGTTAGTTTACGGACAATAGACAATATGTTACTCAATTTTTAGGCCATAACTTAATTCCACTTTAGCCTTAATGCTCCCACATATTTCCTTTCTTATTCCCACAGGTCGTTTCATGTTTTTGGTTTTATTTAATGCGCACGAGTAGGCTTTACGCCTTCTGATGATGTCAGCTCTGTTGTATATGTATCGGGTGTTCTTTAACTGCATGAGAACTATCGATATAGATAACTATGGTTTGACAGCTGAGATTGGCATCACAGTTTTGCGCATTTCTGTTCAGTAAGCTTTGGCAAGTCATCATAAATCGTTTAACGCTGGAACAACGCTTCCGAATCGTGGATATGTCCTCTGAAAAAAAAATAAATAAACCTGTTCGAAAGTTTATAGCGGAAAGAGTGCCTGCTTGGGGCGGCTTACACCATGGCGGCATCATAGGTCTTTATTTCCTGCGGAAGGAGCTGCCGTTAGGGCTCTTTCAGGCTATGCTGCCCTATGCTCAGATTTATCGAAAAAAGTAGTCAAAATTGGACTGATCGAACGGACTATATAACTCATAGCTGCGGCGGACATATGCCGGATATCATATTCAAAAAATTGGTGCCATGAAATTATCTACCAAATCATAATAAAAACAATCATTTCACAATTTCTGTTTTGCATTATAATTTTGAGTTCACACGCTCTTAAAAAAACACCCGATACTATACATCTAATACATATACATACATACATGCAGCAAAGGCAGCAACAAAAAATTACCAAAATCAAATTTTGTGCAATGCAATCCACATTAACAGAAAACTCATACGTTTCTTTATTTATCTTTTTTTTTATATTTTCACAAATGAATATGGTACATATTTCTTTGTTAGTGCATATAGGCGCAAAATTAATTATCAATTTTATTTTTAATTTTTCAATTTTGTACTAAAAAAAAAAATTGATTTTGACTGATGGAAATCTTATCTATTTGCATACTGCAGTTATCTATTTCACTGGTGTCCATGTGGAAAAATAATAAATCTTCCGATAGGGTTGCGATTTTGCTCCACCTCGCAATTATGTATGTATACGAGTAGTAAAACATCGATATAGAATTCGATATGACGAAAAATGTATAATAAAAAGAAAAACCCCTAGTTTGAACAAAAAAAAATGTTTGGGGTTTTTCGAAATTTCCTTGCTAAAATACTTCAAAATCAAAACAAAACAGGAACAGTGCACTTATATACACATTGCTTTTGTTCGAATTGTATACCATATGTGATTAGTGGTTTATGGGTTTTTGTTCTGTATTACATTTCATCTTCTATTTTGCCTCATTTTTATTTCGAATACGTGTAATTGAGTAAACAAATGAGTTTTGTGGTGGGAATGGTAACGATTTGGTGAAAGCAACAAATTTTAAGCGTTATAAATTTATGTAGCTCAGTTGCCCCTAAAAGTAAAATTAATTAACTAAATGGTAAGTATGGGCTACTTAGAATTAAATAAAATAGCCAGATTAGTAGCAAGAACTCCCAGAAGAAGTACTATTGGTGAGTTTACAGAACAAAAGAAAAAACATCTCCCATCGGAATTGAAAAAATATGTTCGACAGACCCACAAGTACAGCATTTCATCGCAGTTATACGCAAAAACAGTAAAGCACGGTGGCAAATATAGAGTGGATGCTCTTCGGAGGAAGAAGTAGCTGCAATATTTTGGGTGAAAGATAAAATATATGCTGTGGACTATGTGAGAATATTGGATACGGTTAACCACCCCAAGCATTCATCGAAATTAGCAAAGTTGTAGTTTAAAACCGGAAAAAATTAATCTTTCAGAACGGTCGTCGCAGTCTCCTGACTTAAACCCATCTGCTCCGATCAATGCAGTTAGCCCTTATTGGAGAGCGGTTCACTTATTACGAGAGCATCGCAAACTGGTTCAATGAATGGATCAAGTCAAAAGAGCTCGAATGGCATATACTGCACAAAACATCATGTATTATTTAGGCAAAGAAAGGACAGAATTTTATTCCCATACCCAATACGACCACGTTTCAATACAGCAACCCAGTTTTCTACTGCATTAATTGATGCCTAAACGTCCTTATACACTTTCAACATTCGTTCATAAATTTTCTTTGCTTTTAAATCTTCCAAAAATATTAATTCGCTGCACGATACTTGATTTTTTCCATGTAGAAAATACTGTGGCACGTCAAAACTAAATGGCTTGTAAGCAAATAATGAATTGACAGATTGAAATGAAACTCTACATACGTTCATATGGCGAGTGTACCAAGATAATAAAAAAAAAAATTACGCTAGTAGCAACACCCTCTCTTATCGAACCGCAAAACTTATTGAACAACCTAGTGCATCAAAGAGAGGAAAGGTATTTTACTATTCCGACATATACTGCATAAAACACCTAACTTAATTTAATAGACATTATCTCTCACAAAATAGGCTCCCCGAAATGTGATTAAATACTAATTTTTAACCTCTGCCAGACTATTTTCGATCAAATCTGTCCGCATCTGGATCACTGTTCCAGCTTCAATTCGCACCAACTTAGGTAAGAGCAACATGAAGAATGCTGTATTCATACTTTCGTTAACTCGTACATAATATTGCACTATGAGTATTGCTATCTACGTATACCTATTCTAGTTAGTGTACAATCACATTGTCTTGTTATTCGTTCCACTTCTTCTTTTATGGATATTCATCTTATCTTTGTTGTGCCATACAACTTCTTATTGTTATAATAATCTGTTGATAGGGGCTCAGCCATATTTTTTTTAATATCCCTAAAATTAGTAGTCCAAAGTCTTTTGCATGTCAGTCTAATACTTGTAAAATGTCATGGACTGGGCATGATTTAAATTAAGTAAAATTTCTCAGTATTGCCGGCGAAAAACAAATAAGTGTACCACAATACCCGCCCTTACTTTATACTCAGTTACAAAAATTCCACAAACTCTTGACATTTCTTTTCGGGCGTTACGAACGGGAGCAGCGCTAGCACAAACAATGGCAATAGGCAATGGAAAGCCTTTAAATACGAGGGGTGCCTTTTATATTTCGGGATTTGGCAACCCTGGTGTTACAATCTGGCAACTGACAGCTGTATCGCAAAGTTTGACATTTTTTAGCTTTTACGTACTCAGAACGTTTTGAAATACCAGCGCCATTTGTGCTGTTTACAGTAACTTAAAAGATTCATCTCGGTCCAAAAATGGAATTAAATCGTGAACATTTTCGTGAAATTATTTTTTACAACTTTCGACGTGGATTAACTCAGCAACATTGCAAGGATGAACTTAATTCATTTTTTGGCGATGAAGCTCCATCAAGAACCAGTGTTTACCGATGGTATGGTGAATTCAATCGTGGTCGTAGTTCACTCCAAGACGAATTTCGTGAAAGTCGCCCAAAATCAGTTGTTGTTCCGAAAACCATTGATGCTGTGCGCGAACTGATATTGCAAGATCGTCATGTGACCTATCGTGGGATTGAGACAATCTTAGGCATTAGTGGGACCAGCATACATTCCATATTGCATAAACATTTGACTCTCAAAAAAATTTGTTCGCGTTGGATCCCACACAATTTGTTAATCGCTCAAAAAACGGCTCGTGTCGATTGGTCGAAGGAAATGCTCAAAAAATACGATCGCGGGGCTTCGAAACACGTCTATCGTGGTGAATCATGGATTTACGCGTATGAGCCCGAAAGTAAACCTCAGTCGTCTGTATGGGTGTTTCAAGATGAGCCAAATCCAACAAAAGTTGTTCGCGCACGAACCACTTCCAAGCAAATGGTCGCCTGTTTTTTCGGAAAAACTGGACATGTCGCAACCGTACCACTAGAACAACGCAGAACAGTAAATTCTGAGTGGTACACAACCATTTGTTTGCCAGTTGTCTTCCAAGAAATTAGGAAAACCAATCGTCAAAGACGGATCACTCTTCACCAGGATATTGCGAGCTCTCACACATCGGCTTAAACAACTTCATTTTTGAGCACCCAAAACATCGAATTAATGGGTCATCCGCCGTATAGTTCTGACTTGGCACCGAATGACTTCTTTCTATTCCCGTACGTAAAAAACAAACTGAGAGGTTATCGTTTTTTGACACCTGAAGAAGCGGTTGCGGCATTCAGAATGCATGTTTTGGAGGTACCTCATTCAGAGTGGCAAAAGTGCTTCGACAATTGGTTCAAACGCATGCAAAAGTGTATATGTAGATCTTCATGGAGAATATTTTGAAAAACAATAAATTGATTTTCGATGATTAAAATTTGTTTTTGTTCTTTAATCCCGACATATAAAAGGCACCCCTCGTATCATATACATAATTATTTCTGTTATGAAAACACTCTACATTTGTATAGATATAGTAAATACAGCATCAAAAGGTTTCACTTCCTCCTTCATGAATACCAAGTATTTTTTTGTTTTAAATTTTTTTTTGTTTGTTACTACTTATTATTTATTGGCTTTAGGCGCTATAAGTTGTGTGAGGCATAAAGCGATACTCTTTAATGCTATAAAATAAATATGCTGTAAAAAGCTAGAATGAGTGGTTCTTTGTTGTGGATGAACTCATATATTTAAGGTAAGTACACAATTTTCCATATTATATTTTAATAGAGAGAAGAGAATGCATGAGATGAATAAAATATAAAACACAGGGATAGATAAGATTTTTATTCCGTATTGTAAGTTGAGGGTAAGCAATAAACATTGGTTTAGGTCTCGAAAAATATGAATGTTGTTGTTATTGTAGCAGTTTAAAAAACCCTGCCGAATGCAGTAAAGTCACCGGTCGACGTCGTCTTTCTCAACTAACGGCAGGCTCAGGCTCAGGAATCAAGGCTGTTCTGAGTGCCTTTCTCATTTTTGTAGCTAACCCCAAGTATATAAAACATAAAATGCTTAGATTTTGCATCCGTGGTCGGACAGTTTTTGAGGAAAATTACGGAAAGCCCATCGCTATCTGTCTGGATAGAAGTCTTTAAATTATGTATGTATATGTATAAGTATACATAAATAGAACTCAAAATAGTCGAATTAAAATAACTCAGTTGGTAAAAAATGTCATGTAATATTTTAAATCCATCCCATTGTCATTCTACAATATTACGAGTATAATATCACTTTGCAAGTATCCCTTCTGCAAAAGAAATTTGCTTATTCAACTCAGAATTTTTCTACATGCCCTCTATGCTCCGAGTTTGTTTATGTATATGTACGTATGCAGAAGTACTTAAATATGCATACGTGCTTGAGTACAAATGGGACGGACAACTTGTTATCCATCAAGTTTGCAATTAGTCATCTCCTTGACCAGTTTACTCTAAAAACTTCGCCATTGGAAGTGGCTGATACTTGGAGTACACAGTGAAAACATCTGCATTAAAACTGGACTACAAAGTCATGATATGCATAATTTATAACATATGATAGGTATATATCGGGTGTTTTTAGCAGCATAAGAACTATCGATATAGATAACTATGGTTTGACAGCTGAGATTGGCAACACTGTTTTGCGCATTTCTGTACAGTAAGCTTTGGCAAGTCATCATGAATCGTTTAACGCGACTATAACGCTTCTAAATTGCGGAAATTTATTTCGAAAAAAAAATATCTTCACAAAGTTCATAGAGCACTGGCGGAATCATCGGTTCTTACTTCTCTCGAGATGAGGAAGGAGTTGATGTTATGGTGAATCGCGAGCACTATGGAGGTATACTGACTGAATTTTTGTTTTCAAACATAACTGCGGGCTTAAAAATCGATCATTTTCAATATTCAAGCCAGCATTTATGCCTGACGACCAGATTTATTAGAAAAAGCAGACAAAAATTGGTCTAATAGAATTTACCATGTACCTCGTAGCCGCAGCGGACACATACCGAATATCATATTCAATATTCAATAAATACTATGCAATAATCTACCAGATTATAAGAAATAAAAGTTCATTTCAACAACATTTCACCTGGTATTATCGTTTTAAGATCTCAAGCTCCTAAAAAACGGAGCATAAATATCATGTAAAGGGTACAAACAAATTAGAATCGCCATGACACGTCAAAAACTCGAACGTGTATAGGGGGAAAGAGAGAGATCTTCAAATACGTGTTGTCGACGACGAAGCAGAATCCTTAAAAATAGCAGAGGAATTGCAAGTCCACTCGAACCTTCTTACTACTATTCTCTAATACAAAATCGGCATATAACGTCTAAAACCATGGTGAAAAGATTTTTAATGCTGTGGCCAATATCAGACGGCTCTCAGCGAATTTGACACAATCAGATGATGGGCTGACATAGCAGAGGTAATGAATCGGTTTACTTACGAACAAACTAAGAATGTTTAAGTGATATACGAAAAAAATTAACACAATGTCACTTCATTCACGTCTGAACAGTAGCTGATTGGTCTAATGTGTGAATACGCATTTGGATAAGTGTGTGAATATGTGATAACAGAAAGTGCATTGGTCACACAATTTATTCGTACACTCACAGTTTATAAACAGATACACCTGATACTTAGCGTGATTTATATATGTATATATACAAAATAACATTTTTATTCAATATTTAAGGAACAAAAACTTCCAAATTCATTTCTGGAATTAGAGAACTTAAGGTAATAACGAAATAAGGCACAATTTTATGCAAAAATATTATACGTACATAGCCATATAAAGAATATTAAAAAAAAAAACAAAAAAAACGAGTATTCAGTACTTTGTTGGGTCGCCTTTAGTTTTAATAACTGCTTCCAAACGTCGATGCATACTTTTTACCAATACGTTAGTTTCATTAGCTGCAATTTTCTCCCACTCAACACTTAACGCTGTCTTTAATGACATCTTTGATGATAATTTGTTCTTTCTGATTCTCTTTTCTAATCTGCTTACAGCTGTAAAAAAGCCATTCTTCCATGAGATAGACCAGTGTTTTGGTCATTGTCTTGTTGAAACAAGAACCCTTAAGCATCCAGTCCAAGTTTAAGTCATGCTAATTGTACTTCAAATTGTAATAAAAACCATTTTCCCAGATGCAGCTATTCACCGCCAAACCATTGCATTTGCTCCTCGATGCTTAAGGGGTTCCGGTGGTGTAGAATTTTCAAAAAATCGATTTTTTTTTTTTTTTCAAGCCAACTCCGAACGGCAGATATTTTATGAGGAGATTTTTCATGACAGAAATACACTAGGGGGTTTGCCATTGCCTACCGAGGGGCGACCGCAATTAGAAAAATGTTTTTCTTAATTTTGGTGTTTCACCGAGATTCGAACCTACGCTCTCTCTGAGAATTGCGAATGGTAGTTACGCACCAACCCATTCGGCTACGGCAGCCTCCAACACATATACAATATATACATGTACATAGTATATAAATAAGTATGTCATGCTCTTCATAAACAACTACATATGTATTTATATGTTGCCGTTCGAATTCGGCATAAAACTGTTCCTCCTTTTTATAGGAGGACGCGTACACCAAATTGGAGAGGGGGCTCGGCCAAACATCTAACAATGGATGTACGTGCCAATTATATAAGTATATACATATGTGCACTTGCACTTGAATACATCAAAAACTCAGGCCATCGTTTGCGAATGGTAGCAAACTAACCAAAACGCTGTTGGACTTAAAGGAAATTTACATTAAATTGCACAGGCGTTCATACATCCATATGTATGAAAATACATATGTATATCTGTAAATGCACTAACATGTACGATTAGGAAAATTTAATCACACAATTCCCAATTTAGATGTGTAAACGTCAATCATTGTACTCCAACAGAAAAATTAGTGATTGTTGTATATGTACAAGCGCGCCTAGGCTTTTTTTCGTGGGAGGGATTTGTACAAAACTCTCTCAACGTTCCAAAAAACCAATAAGAAGACAACCAAAAAAAAGACTTTTTTACTGAAAACAAATTAAATTCAAATTCCAAAGAAACAAATAAAGATATTTAGTCGGATGAAAATAGAAAAAACTTTGATTTATTTTCGACCCGTCGAATGTTTGCAGCAAATTTTTCTAAAATTCTTTTCTCCGTGGTGGTTGGAGTCTCTATAAGTATACCGCTGGTAACTTTTAAATACACTCCCTCTCACTTCATTAATGTCAAATATTTTCCTTTTGTTTTTTCGTATCCTCTTCTCTTAATGTTAGTTGTAAATTAAAACCGACAAATATTAATTTTTGAGTTACTTGGCTATAGTAAGATCGCAGAGGAAAGTAAACTATTATTTGTTTTATTTAGTAATGTCATCAATTACTTCAAAAATTTGATTTGGAATAGTCTTGAAGAGATTTAAGGTAGTTTAAAGAAATCGTGTGCGAGTCTGTTTTCATCGCCTGAATGAAGGAAATTAAGGAAATTGTAGCTTCAAATTGTTTTCCATTCTGATATATTTTTCTTGCATTCTCACTGGTTGTTATGGAAAGAGTTGCTGGAATAATTAATAAATTATATATATTCGGCAGTGTATTTTTTCGGCACTGTTCTATGGCTTTGAAAACTGTTCTTGCCCTTTTCGGGTACTTCATATTGCAAATTATTTTATGGCAAGTACTTAATTCTATTAATTCTAACTTCCCCTAAGTCCCATTCTGTCATCACTAGAAAAAATATGAAAGCCTTTTAAAATTATAATTAATTTAAAATTACCATTATCATCAAGGCGCGAGGTATTACCGAGAAAAAGTCAAAGGGGAAAGCCAACGAGTACATTTTTTTGTTTTAAAAATCCATAATGTATATGGCGAATAAATGAATCTATGGATGGTGTACCACACACAGTGATATACGATAACGAAAATCAACGCTTAGTTAAGCCTGGATGTTTTTGTTTTCTTTTGAATAAAACCATTCTTTTCAGCTTACTTCACAGCATTACTGAGTCATTTTTTTAATTCAAACTCACCATTGTGTTCGCATTATCATTGGTGTAAAAGCACGAAGGCAGGGCCAACATCTTTGACCAGTACTATTTTATATTTTTATAGTATAAATTTGGACCGCTGATTGAATATTTTAATTTTATTGTCGTGCTCAGTATGGCATCCTTAATTGGTGTCAAAATTTTGGGGAGGGTTTGAACCCCAAAACCATCTCTATGTTGCGCGCATGGTTCAATGCAAATGTAAATATGAATATAGAAATGATTGACAGCAAATCTGAAACTTTTTCATGTTATGTTTCAAATTTCCCATTCACAGTGTCGGAATATTGTCGCAACAGGGGCGCAGGAGTAGCAAGTGCGTCCACAAGTCGACGTGCCATGACGCAGCAGTACTGGAACGAAATACACGAGCTCCACCCACTTAAGTAATGTAGTTGTTAGCTAATGCAAATTCAAAATTGACATAGTCCAGTGTTCGCATAAGTAAAACTGAATGTACAAACTACTTACTTATATAAATACATTTTATTTATATTGACATATGTGACTATGTATGTATGTATGAATATACTTTATATATTAGAGGTAGAATTTAGTATTTTTATCATAGAACTCGATTTTAAGTGATACAAACACATTTTTAAAGCTATGTATTTAGAATAAAAATTACATCATAACTTTAAATGCACAGGTGGTCAGCTGAAGAATTGTATGTGCTTATGCCAGACCTATATAGGGAGATCCATCTAGCTAGTTCAGAATTTAATGCGGCTATCAATAAAAATCACTTGACTACTGTTCAATATACATACATATACATATATTTCTCTTAATGGAAATAGTAAACCTCGTCATTAAACAAGAAACATAATATCATTTGAATTACTTCCGCGGCTTGCTCTAGAAACTGTGAGTCAGATTTTTCAATGCATTTTCGCAAAATTTTGACACTAATTTCAGCAATGGCGCATCTTCGATTCCATTTTTCAGCTCTATAATCGTCTCTGAATAGTTGGTGCAACATTCATACTCAACCGTGACGAGAGCATATTGCCATCGCATTAAATCAAAGTTGGCAATTGTTATAAAATGAACAATTGGGTGTCGAGATGTTGAGTAAGGTTGTTCGCATGCAACGCAACGCCGTCCGGTTGAAACCAGGTGTCATCTCTGCCATTTGGGGAACAATAAATTGAATAGCATGGCACAATAAAGCTTGCCAATAGCCATAACGGCGGCTTTTCGCTTATTTTCCGCACCAAACATAGTCATCAGAACTGGACGGAGCTCAAAAATGAATAGTGGTGTTGGCGCAGGTATATATTCTTAGAATTGAAAAATCTTTGCGTATTTATAATACTAGCAGTGTCTTCCAGGCGGAAGTAATAGGGAAAGCTTGTAGGCTACTAACCGCTGACTCCTCTTTTAAAAGCAATACCGCTATTCTTTGGAATAGCCAAGCTGCAATCCAGGCACTAGATTCGGCTGCAACAACCTCTAAACTAGTGGAGAAAAAGAAATAGACTTACCACCTTGAGAGTAAACTATAACGTTACCTTAATCTGCGTCCTGTATCTGCCAGGAATAACATTCTTGCAGAATCGGTATTCACTGGGTGCAATCCGGAATGTAATCTTGATCAAAATGGGCATTCCTTACAATATATACGGCCATAGTTGTAATCAACCGGAGAAAAAGTAAACAATCTTCCACTTCCTCTGCCCTATGGAAGGCGAGGATTGAAAACATCGAAAAGCTGGCCGGAATAGACACAAACAGTCTTATAAGGTTTCTCAATCTCACATACTGAATATAGTCGTGAAGAAATAATCGTATAAGTTGTTGTGAGCGAGGGTGTGGCAACAAAATGGCACTAATTGGATTCTTGGTGAATCACTACTTCAACCAACGAACCAACCACTTTAGCTGGAAATGAGCTTCGCCTACTTTTTTTTTCTCATCTTCAGCCAACAGTTCTTCAGTAGACTGAAACTAAAGGGCAAGCTTTATTCAAGCGAAAAGCCATATCTAACTATAAACTTAATTATGGACACATCACGAACGTCATTATAGTAGTTAGGGTTAAAAAAACATTAATATTACAAATTCCAAATGCTAGATGAATTATCTTGTATATGAGGCTAGCTAGAAATGTATGAATTTTCAAAAACTGCGTCAACAACATTGCTAGGCTCGCACGACAATACCCTTTTTTCCCCCCGTTCAGTATGCGAGTTCAATCAAACATTCATTAAACTGTATGTGGACAGCTAAATTTTTATATTTCCTTATAATATTGCATGAGCTCCTAAATCCTGGTGAAACTGTTAATAAATAAATTGAGTTTCACCGTGCTTAAAACGTCCATAATAAATATCGAAACGGGCAACACAAAGTATTTTCCTAGATGGCGATTGATTTTACTTAAAAAACGAACAATTTTTGTGTATGAGACTTAAAGAATTGCGCGGAGGGATGGGAAAAATAGGTTTGCAACAATACATATTCTTCTTCTTTTTTTGATAACCGCAGGAATCGCAAGGCAATTTTCATCGAATTCAACAAGGTTCATTTATCCACCTTTTGCGTGCTAGCGCCAATTAAAAACAAATGGCGCAAATGCCTTCACCCAAAAGCAGAGGAGACTTTGCAATACCTTTGCCACAAACTGGAATAAATTAATTAATAAATTACTTCAAATAAAATAGTTAAGTGTTCCTTCATCCGTGAGAATTTTTCATTTGTTGTGACCCATGAAAATATTTCCTGCAATAATTTTGTTCACCAAATTTTAAACCTCAAAATACGTTTTTAATGAGCTTTCATAAAACTTATTACATTTTAAAAATTAATTTCACATTCTAACCGTTTTTTTAATTTTTAACAACGTAGTACGCGACATAAAAAGTTTAGTAGGCCATAAAAGTAGGCCTAAAAAACGTGACAGCGTCTGCCAAACCGATAACACAGGTCAACAACGTTTTGTTCTAGGAAAGTGTAGGGTAATTTTCGAAGTAATTTTTGCGTAGAATTCGAGTCCGGGGTTTAAATTGCTCTATCACGTCAGGATTTTGAGATATCCTAACCTAAAAGTGAAAAAACGCTGTTTTTGCCCATTTTTGAGGTTATGTAGCTACGCAGATTTTGCTCTTCATAAAAAAGTAAATATAGTATTTTAAAGTATAAGTCTTCCTCTTTTAAATACCGTTGAGTTTGCTTAAATATCTTTATTTTTCACTGAGGTATCGCATTTTGAAGTTTCCATGTTTGTGAATTTTTCGATATTCGAAAATCCATTGAGAGAACATGAGACGTGATACGGTCGATTACATAGCCGCACAAAAAAAAACATGGAGACTTCAAAATGCGATATCTCAGTGAAAAATTAAGATATTTGAGCAAACTCAACGACATTTAAAAGAGGAAGACTTATAATTTAAAATACCACGTCTACTTTTTTATGAAGAGCAAAATCTTCGTAGCTACATAACCTCAAAAATGGGCAAAAACAGCGTAGGATATCTCAAAGTCCTGACGTGATAGAGCAATTTAAGTCCCGGATTCGGATTCTACGCAAAAAATTACTTCGACAATGACACTACACTTTTATAGAACATTCCGAATCCATTTTTTTGCAGACCTGTATAATTAGCACCGCTAGAAAAGGCACTTCCCAAATCACTCCCAAACTTTTTTCTTATAATAGATATTCACTTCGTTTAAAAATTCACAAACGGCAATATGGCTTTAGTGTTAACTTAATGAATGCTTGGCATATAAAAAATGGATTAAAATATGCGCGAAAATTAGCTTTATGTATACAAAATTTTATTAAATTTATGTAAAACGATTAGCTATTCATTGTACACATTTCCTGTAAAAACGTTACCTTTAGAAAGTAAATAAAAGCAAAACCGCTTTATGTAATTAAATTTCAATCACGGTGAAGAATTTTGTATTAAATATAAATGTAAAACGTAAGTATTTTTTTGTTCACATATATGTAAAGACAAAGGAACAGCCTATTGCATAGGCCATAAACGGAGCTAGGAATTTAAGACTGTTATTCTTGCTAAATACTTGTCTTGTAATAAAAACTTTAATCAGTAGCTACACAATGAAATTTGAATGTTAAAACAGTGTAAAATCACACAAGAGATCCATTAGAACGTAAATATTTAAGAAAGGGCTTGTCAGATCGGCTAGAATATCAGCGCTTACTGGCTTCTGCGGGAAACTATTGTAAGATTGTCGGGATGACAAAATAATGGTTGCTAATTTTGTTACCTTTGTAACTATCACACGCTGTGTAAAAGCAGGCAGCGATATCTGAAATGGCGTATTCTAACTGACCCAACCACCGACTTCTCCTAATGAAAGAAATAAAGACGTAAGTAACATAAGGTAAGTAAGTATCACTGAATTTCTTACATCAGCCTTTGATAAAACTGTGTATGCGTTTGGTATCAAACGGTCGACCTTTTTTATTATCCCTATAGATAGTCAGATGGCGGGCGCCGAAGACGAAAGCGTTGGTGCGTGACTACCATTCGGAAATGCACAGGTTCGAAACCCCGTACAGGAAACACCATTTGATAGAAAAAGTTGTTTCTAGCAGCAATCGCCTCTCGCAGACAATGGCAAACCTTCGAGTGTATTTCGCTATGAAAAAGCTTCTCTGCCATTTGGAGGCGGCGTAAAGTCACAACGTCAAGACGCGCACTACCCATAGGAGGAGGAGCTTGACCTAAAACCCGCCATTTATATATGGTGAAAAGGTGTGGTCAAAATCGTTAACCGGCTCTCAGAGAATTTTAAAAAATTAGCTGATTGGCTGACGTAACCGAGGTCATGATAGCGATTTGTTTACGAAAACACTGAGTTTGTGTTGGTGACATACGAAAAAAGTTCTACTGAACAACGACTGCTTGAACGCATTGAACTGATTGAATACGTGTGCAGTGAGCGGCCGGAGTTCTGCTGCCGAGTCCCCGGTGATGTGGCAGCCAAAGTTACTCCCATAATTTTGTTTTTCCCCATAGGTGATGGTCAAACCTGATAAAGTATCATCCTTGGTTCGTCATCCACAGCAGTTTGCCTACTGAGGAAGAATGCTGGCATTGTATAGAGAATGATACGACATCTGAGCACATTTTGTGTAACTATCTGGCCGTGGGTAAATAAATATTGGCGCCTTTAGCACTGAAATAGTTGACTGCTTAATAATTAGGAATTCAGCTGCCCTCGCTTTCGGTAGGGAATCTTAATGAGTGTTTAGGTGTTCAGAAATCAACCTGTAGTTTTATTGTAATTGACATTTTTTTGTCATTGCTATAATATGAATTGCAGGAGGATTTTTAGTTAGGAATTAAATTATTGATAGATTGCAGGCATTTGTGTTTTAGTAATAGCATTTTTATTTACCTCTTTTATTTTCATTTTTTATAAAGATATGGTTCATACTACAACAAAAATCATATAACTCAAAGTTAAAAGCTTTGCAAAAAATTTCAAGCTTTTTTGTCAGGATTTTTAGAAATCTAAAAAATAGGTATTTCTTGTTTTGGCCATAGAACAAATATGCGACGGCCCTCGGTGTGTTCGAGAGAAAGATTCTGCGGAGAATTTATGAACCTTTGCGCGTTAGCGACGGCACAGATGATAGGACGAGACGTATGTATGATAAATAACTATGTATATATATGGACATAGCACAGCGAATTTAGAATCAGCTGATCCGCTGGCTATGTCACGCACAAACGCAAAAGCTCTCTGCTTCAGAGGACTAAGTGGACAAGGACTTGGTTTCAGTTGACATTTCTAATTGGCGTCGATTGGCACCTAAAATAAACCGGTTGAACATGGCAAAAGCCACTTAGACGGTTAGTGCGCCAATAAAGCAGAATCAGTTGTCACACACTTACACAGTTCTTTATATACATATTTTGCTTGCACCACCCAACTTACTGCAAACAAATTAGTTACTAATTTCATAAAGTGCTGAAATTTGATAGTCTTCACGACAGCGTAAGTACATATTTTGATGTACATGACAGTTTCAAGGGATGAAACCAAATTATAAACTAAATTAAATTTGTTGAATATTTGCCTGTCAATCATTAAATGAAACCCTAACCTCTTAAGAAATATGTACATAGGTATATGTCACAGGCGAAATGAAATCCTTTCGCTAAACAACCGCTGATTTATTGAAATTTTTATTTTCACCATCCAACTGCGAAACCACAAATATACTTTCATATGTACATAAATACGCAGCTCAATAATGGCAGAGACAACAAAAAATATCACGTCAACTACCTCAACCTTCAGAAGGATAACAGGTGCAATCGCTGGGATTATTAGCCGCCCTTTTTGCTATTTACCACTAGAAAAAAAAAAACAGTTAAGTATTAGAAAGTACAATTTTAATAATACTGCTGCGGTTAAAACCCATGAAAAATATGATTGCGTTCATTTTACTTTTGTAGTGTTAATCTTTTGAACTTTTGTTTTTCTAGTGACGTTAAAATTGGCGTTGTTTTTAGTAAAAAAAAACTTTCTTCGCTTTGATGCGGTTTTTAGTTAAACAATTGATTCGCTTTGGGAAGCTCAAATTGAAAACGATTTCTGTGTAACTATGGTATTTTTTTGAGGTTATGGGCAGTTGCTTGGTGCGTGACTACCATTCGAAATTCACAGAGAAAACGTAGGTTCGAATCTCGGTGAAACACGAAATTAATAAAAAAACATTTTTCTAATAGCGGCCGCCCCTCGGCAGACAATGACAAACCCCCTAGTGTATTTCTGCCATGAAAAATCTCCTCATAAAAATATCTGCCGTTCGGAGTCGGCTGTAGGTCCCTCCATTTGTGGAACAACATCAAGACGCACACCACAAATAGGAGGAGGAGCTCGGCCAAACACCCAAAAAGGGTGTACGCGCCAATTAAGTATATGTGTATATGTATGGGCAGTTAAGGCCAAGGACTATCAACCAAACAAGGGATCTAAGCGCTAATTACATATATATAAAGTATATTTTTACTCGTTTTTTCTATCTAATCTGTACAATCCTATATTCTATCTTATCGAAACTACCAAGCGTCAATTACATACAGTGGCCGACAGAAGTCTACATACACCCCTCCCTTTCGTGGTTTACAAAGTTCAAACACTTTGCTTAAAAATGTGTTTATGCAATTTCATTTGAAATCTTTTTCTAATCGGCTTAACTAAAACAAATCCATTCTTTAACATAAAACAACACAGTTATGTTAAAAAACGCAAAACCAGCGTTGACAAAAGTGTACATACAGAACCGGTTTCCTAGCTTGTACTCTGATATCCTATGTTGTGATAACGGTAAAATACCGTTTGTCTACTTCCTTCCTTTTCTAATTTTTTTTGTGTTGCTAATATTGATTTTAGTTGCAATTTTAGTACTTAAGCATCTACAATGGCTCCTCGAAAAGAAATATCAGTTGACGTTAGAAATTTAGTTATTCAGCACAGGAAAAAAAATAAATCACATGGCGAAATTTCAAAAATCTTAAACTGAAGTAGTGTAATAGTCCAAAAACTTTAAAACTAGGGGTTCCACCAAAAATAAGCAGCGCAGTGGCCGCCCGAGCAAACTATCTCGCAGAGACGTCAGCTTGATTCTAAAAGAAGTGGACAAAAATCCAAAAGTTTCTGCTCCGAAATTGGCCGAGGATATAGCAACAAGTGTGTTTCTCCAAGAACAATTCACAGAGCTCAGAACAAAAAAGGCTTTGATAGTAAAACACCGCGAAAAAAGCCTCTTATTTCTGAAAAAACCCCGTAAACTTCGCCTGGAGTTCGCCAAAGCACACAGGGAAAAGGGGATGGATTCTTGGCAAAAAGTATAATCGGTAGCGATGGAAGCTTAAAAGGGGGGAAAAATACTGCACTGCGTCCGAAGAATTTGGTATCAACAGTGAAGCATGGTGGCGGCAATGTAATGGTTTGGGGAGCTGTTGCTGTATCTGGAGTTGGAAGATTAGTATCGGCAGTCCATAAGTTCGTGCGTATTTTACCCATAATTTCCCTTTTGTATGATTTTCGCATTCAAAAAATTATTCGCGGAATATAACGGAATTATTTATATTTTCTTTGATATATTGTACATTCAACAAGTGATTTTATACGCGGATAGAAGCACGTGTTGCTAAAAAATATAAGGGAATCTTCGAATGCGTATAAGAGGCATATTTTGTAGTTTTTTTTATAAAAGTGGTAAAAATGCAACAACTGCTGCTGCAGAAATAAACACTGTTCACGGAGAGGATACCGTGAGTGTAAGGACTGCGCAAAAGTGGTTTTCAAATTCCGAAGTGGTAACTGCGACGTGGAGGATGCCCCGCGCACTGGTCGTCCTGAAGTCTTTAACTCCGACGCCTTGCTCGAACTCGTGGAAGCTGAGCCAAATTTGGCAGTCGATATGATAGCTCAGAGGTTAAATTCAGTTCACAGGCACCTGGTTCAGTTGGGAAAGGTTTCAAAGCTGGGAAAATGGGTTCCGCATAGACTTTCCGTCGCCAACCTTCAGCAGAGAGTGAATGTGTGTTCTCAGCAGCTGCAACGGCTTGAAAATTGAAGTTTTTTGAACCCTATCGTTACTGATGATGAAAAATGGGTCCTTTACAATAATTCTGTTCGGAAACGCCAATGGTTAGATAAAGATGAAACACCAGAACCCACCCCTAGAGATGGCCTTCACCCTAAGAAGATTCTCCTGTCTATTTGGTGGGATATGGCCGGTATTGTTTATTATGAACTTCTGGAACCAAACCAGACGATAACTGCTGATTATTATTCCCATCAGCTATCAAACCTTAATGAGGCACTTAAAAAAAATCGACCGTCTTTAGTGAATAGACGCAAACTTTTGTTTCAAGACGACAACGCTAGACCTCATACCGCAAGGCAAACATTAGGCAAGCTGCACGAGCTCGGATGGGAGCTAATGCCGCATCCACCATACTCTCCGGATATTGCACCTTGTGATTATCACCTTTTCCGTGGACTTCAATCCCATACGAGTAACAAGAACTACTCCTCAAAAGAAGCTATGAAAAGGGATATCGAAGCGTATTTTGGCTCCAAGGACAAAAAATTGTTTGAGCAGGGAATTATTGTAAAAATGTGCCTAAGCGTTGGAAAGGCATTGTAAATAATGAAGGAAAATATATTATTGATTAATAAATACTTTAAACATCTTTTCGATTCATTTTAAAATCACATTTAAAAAACGCACGAACTTATGGACTGGCCTGATATTTATTGAAGATAATATGGATCGCTATATATTGGAAGTCAATCTAAAATCTTCGGTGGATGATTTGGAGCTTCACCCAGGTTGGGTCTTTCAACAGGATAACGATCAAAAGCACGCAGCACACATTGTGAAGGATTGGCTGCTTTACCTGGAGCATGGCAATTAAATACACCACCGCAAAGCCCAGATTTCAATATTATTGAACATGTCTGGGAAATTTTAGATCGAAAAATTAGAAAAAATCCGATTTCAAGCATTTCAGTACTCAAAGAACGACTAATAGAAGCTTGGAACAATATAACTTCTACAGAGTTAACATATGTAGTCACCTCGATGCCACGATGGCTTCAAGCTGTAATTGATGCTAATGGTGGGCCAACTAAATACTAAGAAGCAATATTACTGAAGTGAAGTTTTTTACACTGGAGTAAGATATTTGTGTACTGTATATAGACTTTTGTCAACATTGGTTTTAGGTTTTTTTGCCATAGCTTTGCTATTTTATGTTAATGTGGATGGATCTTTTTAAGTTTATAATAATTAGAAAAAGCTTTCAAATAAAACTGTGTAAACACATTTTTCAGTAAAGTTTTTGAACTTTCAATCCAGTGGAAATGGGGGGTGTGTGTAGACTTTTGTTGGTCACTGTATGTATATATATAAAGTATATTTTTACTCGTTTTTCCAATTTAATCTGTACAATCCTATTGTCTATCATTCTTTATCGAAACTACAGTGCCAATCAAAATAGTAGCAGCGCGACACGTTGCAAAGTTTTGACTGCGTGTTCATTTTTTAATTAATTGTTTTCGTTTTTTAGTTCACACTACAGATAACAAAGACCATATAGCTCAAGTTTTACGCTTTGTAAAAATTTTTGCATATCGATTTTTTGCTACAATTTTGTATGACTTTTAAGCAACATTGGAGCTCTACTTTCACAATTTCACGCCGAATGTTATCTTTCAAAGTTGCAATTGTCTTTTGTTAATTCATATAAATTCTATCTTTGATTTGGTTTCACCAAAAATAGCCAAACGACCTTGAAAGCCTCGTGGTTAAATAATATGATATTCTGATATTATTGTTGGGTATGGGAATAAGTTTCCGTCCTTTCTTAGCCAAAGATAGGAATTATTTAAACAATTAAAAAATAAATGATATAATGTGAAATAAGTGCCCTTGGAAGCTACAACTTTACTCCATCTTTCAGGCAGCATACGGATTCCTCTAACGAAAAGTTCGAGTTCTTTTGACTTGATCCATTCATTGAACCAGTTTGCGATGCTCCCGTAAGAAGTGAACCGCTCTCCAATACGGCGGGTGGGGCAAGATTTCCCAATTCAGCTCCTCTAAATATTTCTGGACCGATTTAGCAACGTGTGGCCTGGCGTTGTCATGCAGCAAAATCAGTTTGTCATGTCTACGGTCTACTGTAGATGGCACCCTTCTGATCCACAACATAACCTTTGAAACATGAATATTTTCTTTCGCTGTCGATGGACCTGGTTAACCTGGCAGGCTCCAACATTTTCGACGCTTAGGGTTATCATAATAAAGGCTATACCAATAACAGGTGTTAGGTGTTAAACAGGAGAGATGAATAACCATTTTTTATGGTCGCAATTAGATGGTATTGATCTGGACAACGTTTATTTTCAACAAGACGGCGCTACGTGCCACACAAGCAACGAAACCATTGATCTTTTACGGGAAAAGTTTCCGGACCGTGTTATCTCTCGAAGAGGTGATCACAATTGGCCACCGAGATCTTGTGATTTAACACCTTGTGACATTTTTCTTTTGGGGCCACGTGAAAGAGAAGGTCTACGCCAACAGCCCAGTGTCGATTCAAGACAGACAGTGTGAACTTAAGCTATGAAAATATGGGCATTGTCTACTCATTTATTTTTCAATTTCTTTGCTCAATTTGTGCATGACGGTTTCAATAACAAACGAAAGACCTGCCGCCCAAATGAGGCGTCCTCGTAAAGTCGTATCTGACCGAACGCTACTTTCGTGTTAAACAAGGAAATGAATACTCTAACCTTGAATAAATAAATACTAGTGTGCCGTGAGGAAGTCCGCTCTTATACCTTTTATACAGCAGACCCTTGCCGATACCCCGAATAGCTGGATCGCCACATTCACCGACGACACTTTTATTCTAGTAACTGGTAAAAAAGCTGAAGGAGCTGCAGCCACACTTCAAATTGCAACAAATGCTATTGAAGAATGGACATAGACTTGGCACATAAAATTGAACAATACCAAGTAAGTTCGTGTAAACTTTGCCAACAATTATACTTCTAGGTGCCGCAATACCACATACATACAAACACTGCATAATGCTCAGTGCTAAGTTTCGATGGGAAGAGCATATCATATAAAACTTGAACGGCATGAAATCCATCTGGTAATGGCTAATTGGACGAAGATCAAAGCTCTCCATACATAATAAAATATTTATATATGTACTTATATAAGCACATTATAAAACCTGTGTGGTCCTATGGCACGCAATTATGAGGTTGCACCAATCAAAGTAATATAAGCAGACTTCAACGACTCAATTCGTTCGCAATGAGGATATTCATCATGGCCTCAAGATCTGAAAGATCTACGCTGGCTGAAGGAATTAAAAAACTCGCTCAATCTTCCGATACACGCGAATGAGGGTGCTAGCAAACTTCAACCCCTCAGGCCTAGCCCAAAAGCTCCACCGAATAAAACCACATGATCTAGCGTGATGGCTGCTAACTTACAAAAATTTTAAGGATTGTAGGATATTAATATGGTATACACCTCGCGGTAATCAATACAACATCAGCATTTTGCTAGTTTTTTTATAAAAGTATAGCTCATGGTCAAACAAAAATTATACAAAGCCAACTTGCAGGCTTTATATATGTACATCAAAATCAAATTTTTATTCCCATTCCACGATGTTTAATTAAAATTTCTATAACTAAAATTTCTATTTCTATATGTATGTATATCTTAATAGTTCAAGTTTCAAGTTACTTAAAACTCCCGTTGATTTTTTACCTGCATCATTTATTCCTTGATAGTGTAGCACATTTTTTCGATATAGCAAATGCACGAATTTTCTTTATACATATGTATGTATATTCCCTTTCTATTTTTGTTTGTATAAAGTAAACCATTGTGGGGCGCCTAAGTCTCGAAGCCGCGCCCATTATGTTTATGTATGGATGTAGTATACATAACTATGTACGCACGTGTATAAGTAATGAATACATACAACTAATGGTATTGATTTTCGGATTTTGTATCATCTGATCTAGTTTTTTTCTTTTCTTGCGTTATTCGCATTTTATTCTATTGCCGCATCGAAATTCAATATGTTTACACGATTAAATCGATGTCAAGACGGACAAATGTCTACATACTTACAATACTTGCTTACAAGTACATTCCAAAATAACTTACTTTAGGGTGAAAACTTTACTTAATCCTAGATATTGTTGCTTCTTAGTATTTAGTCGATCCACCGTTAACATCAATAACCACTTGAAGCTGACGTGTCATCAAGGCAATTAAATTTGTCAGCTCTGTAGATGTTATACTCTTTCAGATTTCTATTATGCGCTCTTTGAGTAAACTGCGCTAGAAACGAGTTTTTTTAATGCGTTTTGCGTTCCAAAATGTACCATAAATGTTTAATAATATTTAAATCTGAAATTTTCGGCGGTGTTAAACACACCATAGTAGAGCAGCCAATTACTAACAATGTGTGCCGAGTGTTTTGAATCGTCATCTTCTTGAATGATCCAACCTGCACCAAGATTAGGATAGGTTGAATCGATTGTCCACTGAGGACCACACTCAGGCTCATAGCCTATTGTGATGCCGCGTGGGGAACTTGACTTATCTCCCTTAAAATCACTGAGTGCTTTTCAAAAATTGTAGGAGATACCTGACTTCCTCAGTACTGAGATATTCCCATTCAATAAATATTTGTCTACCTAAAATAGTAAATCTACATCTGGATAAGAGCAGGACAATGGCATAGGGAGTGCGAGATCGTTTCTTCCACTTCCTTATCTAGACAGTTTCTGCGGAAGTTACGCCCCAAAGGATGGGTTTGGCTGCCTATTAGGCAGTACCCTATTATAACTGAAATCACTGTGCCGAGACTATACTTATTTTGGCTAGCAGAGATTTTGTTCGTTTAGCATTGAGAGTCGGCCATAATTATCGGGCGATTGTACAGGTGGTTTCATTACGCCATCTTTCATTCGCTGCTCTTACAATTTCATCAAAGATAAGTAGCTTACATGTCTGTAAGGGTATGCCTATGTCATTGTCTGTCTACCTACTCAGTAAACTTGGTGCCAAGTTTCGTTAGTTCATCGACCCTACAGTTACCCTCAATGGCACAATGGCCTGGAGCCCATGTTACTTTTAGGTGAAACGACTCAGCTATCTCGTTAGGCATGTACTTCATTTCAAGGTTACCTTGAAGGTTGTCTTCTGTTTTGTAAAGGACCTTATCGCCGCCTGGCTAGCAGTGAAAATGTAGATATCAGCTTCAGGTATTGCATCACATTGCACCAGTGTCACGGCTTTTATTATTGCCATCAAACTGAAGAATATCTCCATATGCTCGAAATATAGACCTCCGCCCACCCTGTACTCGAGCCTTGAGCTATTATGTACTTAAATACATGGATAGACTTTCCCTGTCTTACATTGTCCCATTGCCACTCTTCCTTGAGGGTAAGAGTACTGTGAACGTTGTAATGGCAAGCGCAAGCGAGAGTGCATAGTTCACCAGCATAGGAAGCCCTCTAAAATGCCAGTTGGGTTTTATCATGGCCGTATCCCGGCCATGGCGGCCGCCGTAGAAGAATAGGTTGGTGCGTGACTACCATTCGGAATTCACAGAGAGAACGTTGGTTCGAATTTCGGTGAAACAGCAAAATTAAGAAAAACATTTTTCTAATAGCGGTCGCCCCTCGGCAGGCAATTGCAAACCTCCGAGTGTATTGCTGCCATGAAAAAGCTCCTCATAAAAATATCTGCCGATCGGAGTCGGCTTGACACTGTAGGTCCCTCCATTTGTAGAACAACATCAAGACGTACACCACAAATAGGAGGAAGAGCTCGGCCGAACACCCAAAACGGATGTATGCACCAATTATATATACTACATATATATATAATATATCCCGTGTTTGAGCACTTATTGCTCAAATTCGGCTGTCGGCTGTTTTTTGGATCGCCTCGATGGAGTCGAAACGCCTGCCTTTCAGCTTTCTTTTCAGGCGCGGGAACAAGAAGAAGTCCGGAGGGGACAGGTCTGGGCTGTAGGGAGGATGGGGAAGCACACATCGCAGCGGTTCACATCTTCATCTGTTTGCGTCGTCGCTTGGCAGACGCTCCGCGCGGGAAGGCTCATTACTTTTCAATCAAACCCTGTAGTATATATAAACTAAGTTCGAACGAAATTTTGATTATCTCTTCCTCTTAATTTTATCTAATATTTCTCCACAATACTAACTAAAAATAAATAAGTAAGCAGTCGAAAGCAATTGCTGGGCATCGAGCGCGGCCCAGTACTATGCCAAAACGTACTAATTTCACACTAATATACAGCTGTGATACTTCCACTTCCACTTTTTTAGTGTCATAACCACTATTTCAGCTGTACTCTAGTTGCACCAACTGATGGCGACCCAAGGAAATCCATCTCATAAATTATGCATTAGCTTTTATTTCATAACATTTTTCAACATACGAAAATATAATTTTTCTTCATGTTACGAGTATAATGCGTGCTACATTGTGGATGGAAAATTGTCAAACATACCTTTTTCGTTTTCGTTGTGCAGTGAAGCAACGCTGCCAAAGAAACGTTTATCCAAGATTTGTAGCAATTGCAGAGCGGTGGAATGCACTTCAACGCGTGGACAACCGGTCATTAGAAGTGTGACTGTGATGACAGATGTGTAGTGGTCACATGGATATTCTCTGTAATAAAACGGTACAAAAAAAAAAAACAAGTTATATAAAATGCACTCAAACCTACTTTTGATACTAATAAGTACTTAAAATAAAAAAATAATGCAATAGAAGTTGCAAGAAGATGTACTTTAAGCGATTATCGGGAACGATGGAATACAGGCATCCTCGGTGCAGAAAAATATTCCACAGCGTCATTTTCAATAACTCAATACGTTCAATACGTTCAGGTTTTAATCAACGATTATGGCCTACGCGTATTAAAACCAGCCGTTGCCGGATTGGAAGCCATCGCTATGTGCGTCAGTAAATGAGTTGAAACGTCACAGGTAGCGAAATCGGAACTCTGGTGGCAGCCGTAGGCGAATGGTTTGGCGCATGACCATTTGGAAGTGCGCAGGTTCGAATCTCCATGCATCCAAACATCAAATAAAAAAAGGAAAGGTTTTTTCCAATAGAGGTCGCCTCTCGGTAGGCAATGGCAAACCTGCGATAGTATTTGTAACTGAAAAAGCTCCTCATAAAAAATCATATGCTGTTCGGAGGGGGCGTAAAACTCTTGAGCCACCATTACATTCCAAAAAGTCACCGTGCGTTGTGATTGCACGACTCGGCTATCAAAGAGCTATACTCTTAAGATGGCTAAAAGATGGAACTAGCATAACTGTCCACAATGAGCGCTGCCCACATAAACAATTCCAGCAAGACGGTGCAGGATGGCAAAATTTGGTGTATTATTGGTGAGATAAGGTCGGCAAACAAAGCTTTTAGTAATCGATTACATGCTAAAAGATTTGCAATGAACGGCCAGTAATGAGCTCATTCATTAATTTCAAGTTGACTGGCAGCGAAGTGGTGTTACAGTTCACAACTTTTGTCTTGCAAAGGGGGTCCTAAAAGCTGTGGAATTCACAGAAAATAGCCCCACTCACCCTACAGTCCAAGGCTGGCTTCCAATGACTTTTTCCTTTTTTTTTTATTTAAAATAATCACGAACATGAGGATTTTCGGGCGGCAATCAGACGAAGGCGGCCTAGAAAACCATTTCGAAGAGAATTCTAAGGGTTTTTTTTCAGTAATATATAGAGCTTTACGATGTGAAAAAATTGATTTTAATTAAAGGGATTATATTGGAAAGTATAAAATATAAAACCATACTTCGCATTAATTAAATACTTTAGACCGCGAACTTATCAGCCGGCACTCTTACATATATTGCGAACCAAGAAGCTTAACTCAACACCAAACAACTTTTCGCTTCTCTTCTTAACTGATAACCTATTGTCAGTGAATGAACTGCGCGTACAGCACTCCAATGCTCCTGGGGATTAGATTGGTGAAAGATTGTTTACGATGTTGTTGCTTATGACGTTACAGTACAGTAACGTAGAAAGGAGGGGAGATTATAGATATAGACATAGACATTGTATAATTCAAATGCTCAGAATGATGAGAGGAATCGATTTAATCATGTCAGTCCGTTCTTGCGCACAATAACTCAAGCCCAAACTAATACATTTGTTACACATATTGCAGATTGGTCAAGGTGTTGTTTATGTTAGTATTGAAAATAGGCGAAAGAGTGGGTTAGTAGGAATGATGAACCCAAAAATGAAAAATCAATACAAGACAAGTTAAAAAAATGAACGGTGCCACGCCCGCGTATATCTCGATAACTGGGTAATAAAACGCGCCCAAACTTATTGCACGTATTGCTATTGTCCCTCACCTAGATTAGATCCAACATTTAGAAATATTATTACAATCGGTCAAAAACTGCTTATAAAGCGTTTTTTAGTAAGAGCGCTTCAACTTTTTTTTTTTAATAAAACACAAACGGTTTGACTTTGTTAACTAATTTTTTTTTATTATCGAGTTTGAACATATACATTTAAGTATGAAATTCGATTTCTTTTGCATGACCACCGCGTGCACGTTTTACGAAGTCCAATCGTTGAACCCAATTTTCGACCACTCTTTTGCATAAATCGGCCGAAATTCCAGCAATTTCGCACTCAATATTGGCTCTGAGCTCACAAATCGTCGCCGGCTTGTTACTGTAGACCAATGACTTCACATAACCCCAAAGAAAATAGTCTAGAGGCGTCAAATCACACAAGCGCGGCGGCCATTCGACCGGTCCATTTCTGGAAATAATGCGCTCATCGAACTTACTCTTCAACAAATCAATTGTAGCGTGTGCTGTGTGGCTTGTGGCCCCGTCCTGTTGAAACCACATGTCGTCTAAGTCCATACCATTCAATTGCGGCCAAAAATAATCATTTATCATGTCGCGGTATCGATTTCCATTCACAGTAACGTGGCGATCGTTCTCGTCAACGAAAAAATATGGGCCAATTACGCCGCGGCATGTAAACCGCACCAAACACTGATTTTTTCGGGGTGCAACGGTGCCTCATGAATCACGTGTGGATTGCTTTCTGCCCAGTAACGCATATTTTGCTTGTTGACAAAGCCATTGAGCCAAAAGTGAGCTTCATCACTGAAGATGATTTTTTGGAAAAGTAGCAGCAACAGAACGATCATTTTCATAAAAAACTTGCACGATTTGCAATCGTTGCCCAAGAGTGTAGCGTTCCATGATGAAATGTATACTAATGAAGGTTACAAATGACAAGCGAAAAATAAAAAATATTGCGTCGTTCGCCCTCCATATCGGAAAAAAGTTGAAGCGCACCTATTAAAAAACGCTTTATGTTAATTTCCGTCTGTTCGTCTGATTCCAAATGTGAACAGTCCCTCCAAATTTTACTAAATTTAGTAAACAGTTCGCAGATAAATGTTTAAAGTTCGGTCCGAATCGAATTTACATTTCCTTCTTTGTTTTCTTCGTAGTAACGGCAAGCAATTAAAAACAATTCAGCGAGCATAAAAACTGGCTATCCAGCACGGAATGTATGAAATCACATGTGTACTCGTACGTACGAGGGCTGTATGTTAAGTGTCTGGCCGTGATACACAAAAACAATTTTTTGTTCAACATAATCCTCTTCCAGCTTGATACTCATGCACCAACGATTTCCTATCTTTTGTATCACCTCTAAAAAATATGATTCCTGTAACCCTACACAACACACATTAGCTTCAGCAATGCCCTCATCGGTTTTTCATATTTGATAATACTCACGATCTCAGCAATCTCCAGCACTTTCACTCTGCGATCGTTTATCACAATACTGTAAATTTGTTCAATAATTTCCTAATTGGTAACCTCATTTGTAGGCCAGGTAATTATCATACAGCCCTCGTACATACAGTTTATCTCATAACTCTTTTGACAATGAAATATTGTAAGTAGTATTATTTTCTCATTAGATTCAATTATGACATAACACATGGGCTTAAAAGTCCCAGGCCTAACAAAGAAAACACGTTTTCTTTTTTTTGTTCAAAATTAGCTTTATTCATCAACGTAATTTTCATTCAGAAAAACGCAATCATTCCAGTGCCGCTCTAACATTTAAATACCACCTTTGTAGAACGATTTATCTGTTGCCTCAAAATAGGCCTCAGTTTCAGCGATAACCTCTGCATTCGAGCGAAATTTCTTACCGGCGAGCATTTTTTTTTTTAGTCTGCGAACAGCAAGTAGTCGCTGGAAGCCAAATTTGGCGAATACGGTGGATGTGGGTGCTATTCGAAGTTCAATTCATGTAGTTTTGTCATTGGTTTACCATCATCAACACGTCCGTGAGCAAACGCAGCACCCACATTGAACAGAGCTTTCTCATAGTCAAATGCTCATGCAATATAAAGCCAACACTTTCTTTTGATATCTTTAGGATGTCAGCTAACTCATGCAATTTCACATTTAGATCATTCAAAACTATTTTGTGGATTTTGATGTTTTCTGGTGTTACTGCCTCGTGTGGGCGTCCACTGCGTGGTGTACCATCGGTGTCTCTATGACAACGTTTGAGGCCAGCAAACCATCGTTTTATTGTTATTTCTAATGGAGTGAAGTCCTCATAACACTTTTAAGCAGTGTAAAATTAAAACAAGAAACTATTTTTGATTGTTTTGAAAATAACAAAAGTGGCGTCACCTTTTAGGGCAATAATTCACGAACTAATGAATAGAATATCATGAAATAATTATGAAATATCATTTGAATAGCTGTTTTTTTTTTAAGGTTTGTATTAAGAAGTACTGAAAAAGCGGTGTATGGAATAAAACTAGTGCCATCTATGTGTTAGGCCCGGGACTTTTCAGCCCATGTGTTATTACTTTGAATTCCTTTTTTTCTAGCAGAACACTTTGTTAACACCTTCTATTGGATCCTATAAAACAAATGTTATTTGAAAAGATTTCAAAGCCCGCCAGTGTGTGAAAGTAGGTCATGAAACACAGAAGAGTTCTCTTAAAACTCAAATATTCGTCAAAATGTGCAAGAAAAAAGTCATTACTATCGCATGTTAATGTTGGCAAACTACTTTCTTTTGCTCTAACTCACGCTTCGCATTCAGTGAAAATAATGAAGAAATTCGCTATATTTTGAAATTTTTGTATAAAAAAGAGAAGAATGCCACCAATGAAATTTGTGAAGTTTACGGAGACGATGCTGAATCAGTTCGTGTAGCACAACAATGGTTCGCTCGCTTCCGTTCTGGAAATTTCGATGGGAAAGATGCACCTCGCTCCGGTCGACCTATCGTTGAAAAAGTCGATGAAATTATGGAAAAGATTGACCAGGACCGTCACATAAGCTGCCATGACATCGCCAAGGCACTAAACATTCATCATCAAACGGTTTTGAACCATTTAAAAAAGGCTGGTTACAAAAAGAATCAAAATGTTTGGGTACCCCATGAATTGTCTGTGAAAAATTGAATGGACCGAATTAACATCTGCGATTCTTTACTGAAACGAAATGAAATCGAACCATTTCTGAAGCGAATGGTAACAGGAGACGAAAAGTGGATCAAATACGACAATAATGTGCGAAAAAGATCATGGTGCAAGGGTGGTGAAGCTCAACAAATGGTCGCGAAGCCAGGATTGACGCCTCGAAAGGTTATGCTGTGTATTTGGTGGGATTGGAAAGGAATCATTCACTATGAGCTGCTCCAGACTGCTCGGAACGATTGATTCTATACTTTACTGTCAACAACTGATGAGATTGAGGCAAACAATCGAAAAAAAACGGCCAGAACTGATCAGCAGAAAGGGCGTCGTCTTCCATCAGGACAACGCTACACACACATCTTTGATGACTCGGCAAAAACTGGGAGAGCTTGGCTGGAAAGTTTTGATGCATCCACCATATAGCCTTGACCTTGCACCATCGGACTACCATTTGTTTCGGTCAATGCAGAACTTCCTTAATGGAGTAAAGTTGGCTTCAAGAGAAGCCTGTGAAAATTACTTGTCGCAGTTTTTCGCCGAGAAACCACAAAAGTTTTACACTGATGGAATAATGTCTCTAGAAGAAAAATGGCAAAAGGTGGTCGACCAAAATTTTACATATTTGGTTTAATAAAGTTCATTATAAATATAAAAAAAATGAGTTGAAGTTTGATTAGAAATACGAAAAGACTTTTTCGACTACCCAATATTATGGACCTGTATTTGGGGCAAAGATGTGAAATTAAAATTAATGAAGACTATTTGGACATTTTACGTAACAAATTGAAACGAAGTGGGCAAAAATTTGGACTCACTGATCCAGAAAATCCAAATACATTGTTATTGAAATTGTACTAAGATGATGAATATGACCTAAAAATACTAATTTCATCAATGCCCACATTTTTCATTGTCAAATATTTTCTTATGGAAAAATTTATGAGACAAACTGTATGTATCTAGTTGCATATATGTAAATTTGTTGTCATTAGCCAGTACGAAAAGTTAGGCGAAGGAGAGGATAAAACCTTTTGGGAAATCCATTGAGATGTAAAGGAATTTTAATTTGAAAGAAGCAATACCGTTCACAGATATTACTACAGATTATGGAATCACACACACATACATACATGTGTACACATGCATGTTAGTATCAGCATATGTAAATGGCCACATGATGCATATGCAGATTCCTTTTCAAGCAAAGCATTTTTAGATTCCAGAAAGATTATACTTGAACATATGTCCTTACATATGTATGTATGTATGTATTTTTCGAAGCAAATCCCGCAGTTGGAGCCTAGCTGAATTTATTTGTACCAAATTTAACACATATCGGCTAGTCGAACATTTTTTTATCCACTCTGGCCCAATTGAAAACAAAAAGTTAGGTCTTCACACCCATCTCATTGCTTCATTACTTGACAGATTTACATATATTTTACTTTTATAGCACCAGCCCTTCAGGCGTTGTGGTTTTCGCAGTTGTTCAGGCTTTACTAGCGTTGTAGGCATTAGAAATAGGCAACTCCATACGAGAATTTGGAAGACATTTGGAAGGGAAACATTTTGTTCCGGGTAGAAGGACAGCCGCGGAAGAGAGAATGGAATTTGTCTCCCGTACTGGCGACACGCTTTGTGCTTCTTATTCGTATTTCCAATCTTAAAGCAAGTTTTGACAGTTGCTTCAACTATTTTCTTCTTTTGTGGGAGAAAGTTGTGAGTTATGTGTTGGTTTTCAATCAAACGGAAGATATCAACGATGACAAACATCCAAACGCTGCTTGGGAAGTGCAGGATTTTTTTTGCTAGAAAAGTAGGTATAATTTAAAAAAGTTATGGGACATGTTTATGTTGAATTCTAATGTTTCCCCCCATTTCTAGATACTCAAGTTAATTTCATTGAAATATTTAAGAAATTGTTGACAAACGTTCTCTGCTTTACATGTTAGCGGGTTATAGAATACATCCGAACCTCAAGATGCTAAAGTATTGAATGTCAAAATGTTGCTGAAAACAAATTTTCCCGTGTGACCGCGAATGAAACATTAAAAGAGAATTTCCAGTGTCTCCCTTCCAGATGTCTCCGTGTGTAAATCGGCACTATGGCATGACGGATTGCTAAGCAAAATAAAAGCGAGGCTACCCATAAATTGTTACACTTTGTCAAGCAAAAAGAAGAACACTCTGAACTTTGTGAAAATGTAGCTGGTGTACCCCCGGGCAGTATGATGGGCCCAATCCTATACTTGCTCTACGCAGTTTTCGCAATTGACTCTAATCCCCAGAAGGATTCCTTTACACTCCAAAAATTACTTGATATTTTAACTCAATGGTTGAAATATTGGAGAATAAAACCCAAAGAGGCAAAATCAGTTCAAGTATCTTTTACTCTCAATCGGAGCATTTGCTTTCACGGAAACTCAACAATGTAATCATACCCCAAAATAATGTATCGAAATATCTTGGTATGCACTTCGATAGTTTACATACAAGCTTACATGGAACCCACATAATTTCACTAAACATAAGGCACTTGGAATCAAACTCCGAAATCTGGTACTTAATTGCAATTCTCATGTTTCTCTCAAAAGCTCTTACTCTACTCAGCCATCTAAAACCCAATATGGGCCTATGGCATATAACTCTGGGACACTGCAGCTAACTCTAACATCGAAGTACTCCAAAGATTCTAGTCAAAAAACCTAAGAATGATTACAAACGCACCATATTACATCACAAATGCTCAAATACATCTTGGTATCAAATTTCTCACAATAGCTGAATAAATAAAAAAGTTTACCACATCACACAATATAAGACTCCAATCGCACTCTTCAATTACAGCAATAACTTTCACACCGATCTCTTTTAACAGACTGAAGAGGTAGTCAACAACAGACTCATTATGCTAATAAGCAAAAATCTATAAATGGTTGCATCACTGAGTACTTTCCATGCATGTCTAGTAAAGTGTCCTACCTTTAAGGGGTTAGGGGTAGTCAGAATTTTCAAAAAATCGATTTTTTTTTTTGCATTTTCTTAAAGTATAATGTTTTAAAAATATTGTGTAAAAATTTGAAGTGAATCCGACAAATACTTTTCAAGTTATTCAACAATTAACAAAGGGCGCTCGGCCGCTCCGGAGCCGATAGCAAAACTTTAAATGCGTTTTTCTCAAAACTATGTTTTTCAAACTGGTGAACACTGTAACTTAAAAACCGCTACGTAGATTTCAATAAAATTTATACAGCTTTTGAAAAACATAAAAAACTTGTGCCTGATCGAAGGATTTTTTTTTCAAAAATTTCGATTTTTTTTAACAATTTTTTTTTCTAAAATCTGGAAAAAATTTTCAGAGGCCGCCATTTTGTTCATTTTGAAAAAAAAAAAAAGCTTCGATCAGGCACAAGATTATGTATTAATAAAACTAATTTTTCTTGTCCGATTGGTTTTAGATGAATCTGCAAGGACTTGTGATGTTCACCGCAAGGGACTTCTGGAGAAACGGGCTTCACACAAACAGCGATAACTTTTGCAATTATTAATTTTTTTTTTTTGAAATTTTGGTGAAGTCAAGTTAAAACATGATGTTTTTATGCTATGTTTTTATTTTTGTTAAATAAATTAACTAAGTAGCAAAAAAAAATTCGTGAAAATCATCATTTTTTCGGGCCTCTGACTACCCCTAACCCCTTAAGTAAAAGTATTTCTAAATGTTAAAAAACAGATAGTAATAAATAAATGGATTCAAAAACAAAAGAAAGTTATAGCTCCTGGTGACGCTCAAGCATGCATGTCCAGTATGCCTTAAGTGAATCTACCTCTTGCACGTGTTTTCGATTTTTCAATCATTTTTTTATTTAGCAAAAAAGTTATTCAAAAAAAAATTAGATATGTCAAACACTAAATTTTCTTATTCAATATTATGAAGAAAGTTGAATTTATTTACATATTTTATGTTCGTCACACGCACTTTCAGACTAATTTATGGTATAAGTGTTCTACAATTGCAAATTGTAGATAACATATCGGAACATAAACAAGGAATGATAATCTACGTTATGTTGAATATGGTAAACGAGAAAAAAAAGTTTTCAACAACATCGCTTCATTTCGTGTGAAAAAATTAAGCACAAAGAATATTTTTGTTTATTTTTTATTTATTTTCTTTTTCAATTTGTTTTGTTTTTTCAATAAATATACAAACCATGAAGACCATTCGCTCAATTCGTCGGCTTTTTTTTTTTTTTTGTAGGTTTCTCAGCATTATGAGGCTTTTCACTAGAGAGCATGCAAATGTCAAAAATTTGCGTGATTGATTTTGAATCTTTGTTTACCATTTCCAAAGAATAACAAATTGAATAACCTACAGTTATAAAAAACACACAAATACCGCAATAAAAAATGTAGAAAATCATCACATAATTGTTCAAGCCATTTGTTTTTCCCCCCCAAAGGATACTTCACATTCTTTATGTATGAACGTACATATGTACAGGGTTGCCCATATTCGACGGACGCGACGGATTTCGATGACTCTTTGGGCCCACTCGAATCGACAAGGCTTGTCCCCAGGCAACAATCTTTGCGGCAATTGAATCTTATACGGGAACAAATGCAAATCAATGCGGATAATTCGTTGTAAAGTGGTCCAAGCAATGCCCAACTGCTGAGAACAGCGATTTTGGGATGTCCTTGAGGCCGACTTGGTCGGTTTATTTGACCTCTTTGGATTAGAAAGAGCATCACCAGTCGAAAACCTTTCGTACAGACATTTAATGGTGTTCTTAGAAGGCGCACTTTTCACATTATTTAATTTTTTATACGCACGCTGAGTTTTCACAATTGCCTTCTTTTGTTGAATGTAAATTTCAACAATTTGGGAGCGCTCGCTGTTCCATCGTAAAAATCTGCTTGGACTGACGCTTTCAACGCGGTATGTCATTAAGCGATCTGACGTGTCTGTCAAAAAATACAGGGTTGCCAGATGGGTCCGTCGAATATTCGCAACCCTGTACAATTTGTCAAGAATATCTTTGCATAGTGAAGAACAATTTTAAATTTTAGCTATGATCGAGAATTCCAACAACAAATAAAAAAGCAAACAAAAAATGTATACACACATTCCATTACTGTACTTGTCTACGACTATTAGGCGCCAACAGTTATTAAATAAACACACTCATTACAAAAACAACAACAAAAAAGATGTTTACTCTATTGAAAAAGTGTCAAAAAAACCTTTGCATAACTGATGAAAACAACAAAAAATGCAGTTATTTCCCGCGAATTGCATTTGTTTAGGTTTTTTTTGCAACTGGTATGGAATGTGAAAGGGGTAAGAAATTATTTAGTTATAAAGTGATTGTCTTCAGTGCTTCAAGTGATCTCAGATTTGAATAAAAAAATGCCAGGAAAACGAGTTTTAAAAAATATTATTCAATTAGTGTGTTTCAATCACTACAAAGGCAAATCAGTCAGAGAAATCGCCGATATGTTCTCCCTCAAAATTAGAACTGTATATAATATAATAAACCGTGCTGAAAATGAAGAAAGGCTCGAGTTGAAAGGGTCTACAGGCAGACCAAAAAAAGTGACGCAGCGAATTGAACGTAAAGTTATTAAAACTATTTATAATAGCCCGCAAAGCAGTACAAGAGGATTAGCGCTCAAGAGGAAAAAGACTACGGGTTAAGAGTTTCTCATGAAACTGTTCGAAAAGTGTTGCAAAAACACAAATATTCTTCAAGAGTGGCTAGGAAACTGTTATCAGCACAAAACGTTGATGAAAGATTGCGATTTGCCACCGAGCACATACATATCACTTCCCACAGAGTACTGGGATGACGTTATTTTCTCAGATGAGACAAAAACGATGCTCGCCTACCATGGACCCCAGAGAGTTTGGCGTAAGCCATATCGAACTTTGTTATCATTTAAATTTAATTTTTATTTCCACTATTTTTTTAAATATTATTTGCAAAAATTTATTTTATTTGGGCATTTTGCGTTTGGAAATGCTATGAAATTCCTTCATTTTATATATTTCTTAAAATTAATCGCCAAATTCTTTACTTTTTTCATGCTCCCATAAATGCATTCGAATGAAATGAAAAATAAACGAAATAATATTTTTTTATTATAAATCTGCACGCGAAACTATCATAAATGCAGTAATTTGGCAGTTGGTTTGCTTCTCAAAGAAACAGAAGCGCAAAACAAAAATAATCGTAAAGAAAGTAATATACGAGTATACATTTTTTAATGTTCTCTATGTTAACACGAAACATGCGATGCTGAAGAAAAAAGTAAGACTTCTGTTCCTCCAGCTTACTGCAAAAGAAGCGGTTGTGTTACACATAAACATAGTTATGTGCAAGCATACCATATATATCTACATATGGCTAAACTCTACACGAAAATGGCTTAAAATTGTATACCTTCTGCTCAAATATGAACGAGACGTTATCAATAAAACGGTCCGCGGATGACATATGGCAAAAATACATTTTTTGTTTTTTGGTAGGACTGTTATAAGCTTACATGGCAAATTTCAGCGTGATATGTCACATAGTTTGTTTTCTGTGCTACTGTAAACAAGTCAAGCTCGAGTGTGTTCTTCGAATTCTCTTTTATGACTTCAATTGTCTCAAAATGTTTTCCACGGAGCGGCAACTTGAGCTTGGGAAACAGGAAAAAGTCTCATGGAGCCATATCAGGCGAATACGGTGCTTGCGGAACGATATTAACATTATTTTTGTTCAAATAATCGCGAACAAGACGTGATGTGTGAGCTGGTGCATTATCATGATGCAAGAACCATGACTTGTTGTCCCACAATTCCTTCCTTTTAAGATGAATGTTCTCGCGCAAACGCTTTAAAACGTCTAAATAATATTCAGCGTTAACCGATTTTGCGATTTGTGAGATTTTCAAGCACAATTTCCTTTACTTTTCCGATGTTTTCGTCGTTTACTGATGTTGCTGGACGACGTTCATGAGGCAAGTTTTCAACCGATGTACGGCCCTCTTTGAACGATTTATACTACTGGAAAACACGTGCACGCGATAGAGCAGAGTCCACAGAGGTTGTCTGTAACATTTTTAAGGCGTCTGAAGCCGAAATTTTGTTGGAATAACAAAATTTCAAACAAATTCTTTGTTCAACTTGAATTTCCATCGTTAAATTCGAAGAACACACTCGAGCTTGACTTGTTTACAGTAGCACAGAAAACAAACTATGTGACATATCACGCTGAAATTTGCCATGTAAGCTTATAACAGTCCTACCAAAAAACAAAAAATTTATTTTTGCCATATGTCATCCGCGGACCGTTTTACTGATAACGTCTCATTCATATTTGAGCAGAAGGTACGTCTATGTAATTCAATTTTCTGTCGGTATGTTATTGGTTTGTTCGAAATACCAATAATTCTCAATAATTATTATTAATTTTTTTTTTCATTTCATTTATGTGGCTGACACGGCTGTCTTCGCAGTAGACGGCAATAACAACAGGTCTTTATGCAAAATTCGCATCAGGCTCATGCGTTAAATATTGAGTTGTTCAGATCGATGCCAGTCTCATGAATTTTTTACTCAATCTTGCACGGTGAGTGCCTCATTTTAGCCAACACTTCCTTTCGATAAAGGCACTGTTGGGGCTACATAACATTGACTTGGGAAAAAAAAACTGTTTGTAGACCTTTGTCAAAAAATTCCATAAAAGTTAGAGTGTGATTTGTTGGCATTAAATAAGTAAAATAAGAAAATTATAATTAAGTAAAATATTTCTTAAGCTAATAAAAATCTGCAAATCAATGATGTGAAAGAAATAGGTGATTTAGTGAAAAGTCCGCTGATATTTACTTATGCAATAATAGACACATACCTTGCACTAAATATTGATGCCAAAGCCAAAAAGCAAGCATCCGCTTCACGCGGGGTTGATGTGTAGCAACGATCAATAACCCATTCAAGTAGCACACCACTGTCCGGATTCGACTCAAGCAGTAAAACGACTGTATCTCGAGCCATCAAATATATCTATGAATACGGAAGAATAACATTTTAATTTTAATATAAATACACAAACTAAATAATTATGTAAATACTAATTTTGTTATAGACATAACGTGGCATAACATTTAATAACTTTAATATAACATACATAAGTATATATAGTACATAAGAACATAGAATTCCATAAAATAGTGTTACTTGCTTAGATTCACCACTTCTCTGCTCGCCAAACGAACCATTTTTATATGAAAGCAACAACAGTTTAGCGATTTCCAAACAAGTTTGTGCTCAGCGATCTCCGACATGCTCAGGTAATTGATTCTAAGTATCCATAAGTAGGGATATTTTACGGATTATGCTTATTCTTACCAGATTTAATTGTTCATTGTCTACTTGTATAATTTTAGATGAATTCTGTCTCGTTTACTTCTCTTTGATCACAACAAATTGCTTTCAAATTGTTTTCTATACAAACTGTGAGAACACAAATAATGCAGTGCTGCCAAATCATATGCAACGCTGAGTTCAAAGAAAATTTGTTGGTTCGTTCACTACGCGATAGGTGAGAGGTGAATCGAAAGCAGCTAGCACAAAGAACATAACACCGTATTTACTTACCTTTTCATCTTTGGATGTCAGCAACATATCCAGCCATTCGTAAATAATACCATAATCTGAGAGATATGGTGGGTGAAATATATGTCCGCAGCAAAGTAGAGCAGATAGTGCCTGTTAGATAAAAATATGTTGAGAAAAAATATTAAATTAATGAATAAACTTAGTAACAGATGAATCATAAATAAAAAATAATTATTCGCAACACTATTCTTTAAATTTCATCGCAATTTGTTCTTGACTCAAATTTTATGTGAACAAGGGTTGTTATTTTAGTATATAGGTATACGCAACCATGTTGCTCTTCCTGATATTCAGGTTAATGAATTCTTTATATGTTAATGAATTATTACATAACTTACTATCAAGGGGTGATTGAATATATTGATTTAAGAGTACAAGTGAAGAGGCAGCTAGTACCATGGGAGCCTTTCTTATATGCAGAGCATATGTTGAGTACGTCGGGGTATTCATATAATATGGATAAGAAGCTTATCCTGTTCGAGTATGCAGAAAGTACTGTGCTAGGTGTTCATCTACAATAAGTATTGGTTGGCCCCCAATGTCGGATCTTATTTGTCACACTGCCAAAGTTACATTCGAACTTTTGGCTACCGTTTTTGAAAACCGAATAATCATAAGCCCGTTGGACTATTTTTTGTGGGGAGCCGTTAAGGACAAATGCTATGCGAACCATCCAGAGACGATTGATGCTTTCAAACACGAAATCGAAGTTGCCATTCATGAAATTGGAGCCCAAACAATCGAAAATGTGCTTAAAAATTGGGTTGATCGAATGGCCTCCTGTAAAGCCAGTCGTGGCAGTCATTTGAAAGGTATTATTTTTCATTCATAAATGGCAATGTTCAATCTTCAAAATAAAAAAAAAGTTTGAAAAAATATTGATGAGTTTTTTTTTATAGCCGATTCAAAAAGCAAATTTTACATGGCCCACCCTATATATTATTATATTATTTTGAGAGGGACAGCTCTTTCTAGCTGGAAAGCTTGACAGAAAGTCGGTATGATATCTGCGCCGAGCGAATGACATTGAAGAAGACACAATTGTATTTGCATTTTTATCTCGGCAGCTGGTTACATAAGAAACAAAACTGATGCATCTGAGGATTATTCTCAAAGAGTGACAGTTTGGTGCGATTTTTGGAGCGGTGGCAAACATTGGCTTTTTTTTTTTTTTGAAAATGTTGCTGGAAACACGATTTCGGTCAACAGTGAGCGCTACAAAAGCATGACAAATGATTTTTATTGACCAGAAATGTAGAAATATGGATTTGGACGATCTTTGATTTTAGTAGGATGGCCACACTCCCTATGGTACAATGGATATTTTGCGCGCTTAACTCGCTAATCGTATTATTAGCCGTCTCGGCGATGTTAATTGGTCACCTCTGAGATACGATTAGCGCCGTTAAAACGTTTTTGGTGGTGATGTGCCGTGAAGGACTGATGTGATGCAAACAAGCTATTAACGATTCATTTAGGGTGAGTGTCGAACCAGCTGTTCATTAGGTAGAACCACAAACCGTCACTAAAGTTTTGGAAAAATGGGTTAATAGATTACACTACATACTGCGATGATTCAAATCGGTTTCTATAAATAATTTAGACATTTGCTCTTTCGAATAAGTCAGTAATATACCGCAGAAAATTAATTTATGTTAATTTTTTCCAATTAAAAAAAATACTATAAACAAGATGAAGTCCAAAATAAACAAGAATGAGCTAAAATAGAAACGGCAGGAGCTTTGTTCTAATAATTTCGAGTATATTTATTCGAAATAATCCCCTCTGACCTCGACACACTATTTTGCGCAATCTAAAAGCTTTTCGAAAGAGCGTTTCAGGCCATTGGCCGGACCATAATAGAATATTGCATTGACGGTTTGGCCAGTTGGCACGAACTCCTTGTGGACAATTCCCTTGGAATCGTAAAAACAAATGAGCATAGACTTGATTTTTGACTGCTATAAACGATTTTTTGGGTTGTGGCTCGTCTGGGATCTTCAATGTTGTAAAGGAAGTTCTCATCTTTTCGCGCCTCTTTAATGAGGTCTTTCGAATGTTGAATTCTGAGCAATTTTTGGTCCTGAGTTAACTTGTGCGGACTGAAACCTTTTGTAAGCCCAAATTATCAGTTAAAATTCAACTCCGAATCCATTGATTTCAACGATCATTTTTCATAAATTTACGAACAAGTTCTATGGAGTTTTCGGTTATTACTGGTTTCGGTACCGTTCATTGTCATTTATTTCCTGAACTCTGGCACGAGATAGGCAATCATCGCCATAAACTTCTTTCATCAATTCAAATGTTTCGGTAAACGTTTTACCGATTTTAAAACAAAATTTGATAGTAGCTCTTTGTTCGAAACTCATTTTTGTACCGATGACACAAACATACTGACACTTCACACGCAATAGTTTCGCTTCCACTGAACCGACTGTCACCAAGCTTTCACTGGAAGTCAGCTAGGGATACATAGTAACTTCCAACGCACTAACTCATTAAAAAGATGGCGCCATCAAAAACATTTTTATGACGCCAATCTTGTTCATTTTGGACTTCACCTTGTAGGCCACCCTATAATGTTTGGGAAAATGCTAGCGAACTTTAAATGAGTTTAAATGAATACAGTGGGGTAACTTTAATATTCGCAAAAATTATTAAAAACATGCCAAAACGTTTATCGAAATTTATTAGAAACAGTGGAGTTAGTACTAAATATTAATTTGGTAAATTTTAAACATTTTTGTATAACTATTTTGCTACCGTATTGAAAAACCGAATATTAATGTTGAATGAATGGTTGACTATTTTGTGTTTTCTTGCCCTATTTTGTATAGGGCAATTCAATTTTTATTCATTGCTAATATATCAAACTCAAATCTAATGAAAAAATTATTTATTTCAAATTTTATTTAAGCATAATTCAAATTCACGATCTTATAATAAACAACCGAATATTAAAGTTACCCACTATATCTACAAACTTGATTTTTGTAATTTTAATTTCAACAAAATTCACCCTTTTTTTATTTTTTTGTTTTAAATACATCACAAATTTATAAAAACAAAAATTCTAAAATATAAATAAAACCAAAACTTAAAGGCGTCCAAATATACAGTCACTCACACCTTATTTGACGCAGATCCTATTTTTTTGAAAGGTGCTGTACATGTTATTATATTTTGTGAAAATGGAAAAACAGAGTATGCAGACATCTTATTTATTTTGCTTTATTTCACTTCTCAACATAAAATACAAAAAGTGTGCACAAAACATAGAGAGTCCACGCCACAGCCTAAATTATGCAGTTAAAAGTACCGCTATTTCCGACACAAGTTTCAACAAACGAAAAGCACGAACAGGAGTTGCCTACATATATGCCGTTATGTCTGAATTTGGTGTCCCTGCAAAACTAATACGGCTATGCTGCAATACCAGCAGCGCCGTCAGAATTGGGAAGGACCTCTCCGAGCCGTATGATACCAAACGAGGTTTCAGACAGGGTCAGTGCTGTCGTCTGACTTCCTTACTTCCTTGGAAAAGATCGTGCCTGCCGCAAAACTTAAACGCTCAGGCACAATTTTTTATAAGAGCGTACAATTGTTGGTGTATGCCGGTGATATTGACATCATCGGCCTTAACAACCTTGCTGTTAGTTCTGCCTTCTCCAAACTGGATAAAGAAGCAAAGCGAATGGGTCTGGTGGTGAACGAGGGCAAAACGAAGTACCACCTGTCATCAAACAAACAGTCGGCGCACTCACGTATCGGCACCCACGTCACTGCTGACAGTTATGGTTTCGAGGTTGTAAAAGACTTTGTTTATCTAGTAACCAGCATTAGGTTAGGTTAGGTTAGCCTGGTTGGCAATAAGCCACGCATAGACCTTTTGGTCCCTAGCGATACCAGATGGAATACCTAAAGTAGACATCATGTAGGATGTCAGCGCTTTTGGCGAATCTAAGTAGGGCTGGGAGCTCCGCTTTTGAGACGTCTTCCAGACCCTCAAACAGTGGGGCTCCCAGGCATTTTAGTCGCGTTTTTGATAATGCCGGACAAACGCACAGAAGGTGTTCTAAAGTCTCCTCAACATCCTCTCTGCATTTCCTGCATTTGGCCGTGTTAGCAATCCCTATCTTGTACGCATGTGCAGCCAATAGATTGTGACCTGTTAGCATACCTATGATAGTTCTGCATTCCTTTCGCGAGAGCGTAAGTACGAATTGAGTAAGTTTTTTGTCGTTAGTTCTACACATGAGTTTTGCTGTTTTGCATGTGGTCAGGTTAGTCCACCTAGCTTTCACTTGCCTTTTCATGTGGTCGTCCATTTCATTGTATATTGTGTTTAGCGGTCTCGGTATGTCGTTCTCTTGTTCAAATGGTAGTCTCACAGCACTTTTTGCTATCTCATCTACTATTTCGTTCCCTATAATGCCTTTGTGACCAGGTACCCAGTAGATATGCAGCCTACTGTTTCCGGCTAGCCTTTCTATGGCCTCCCTGCTCCGTCGAACATTTTTGGACTTAATACAATATGAGCTTATTGCTCTTATTTCTGCTTGACTATCCACGTATATATTAATTGTTGAGTTCTTTCTTGTTCTAGTGTAGGCTAGCTCCGCGGCCTTCCCCACAGCAAAAACTTCCGCTTGGAAAATACTGCTGTGGTCTGGCAGCTTGATAGACTGCCTTATTCCTAGTTTTGAGCAGTAGATACCCGCTCCCACTCCGTCTGGAGTTTTCGAGCCGTCTGTATAGATGTGAAAGGTTCTATGGCCAGGCTTCATGCCTTTGTGCCATCCCTCCTCTTTAATTGTAGTGCGGAACTTTCTCTCCCAATTAAAGTACGGAGTCATGTAGTCTGTGCCAGCTGAGCTCCACTTTCCTATTGAGCTGTGACCGAAGGTTCTGCAGATGAATACCCCCGCAGCCATTAGCCTCCTCGCGGATTTCGCTGCCAGGTTTTCTGCCATGAGGTCAATAGGTGGCATGCTGAGTATCATTAATCATTATCAGTAACCAGCATTAACACCGATAACAACGTCAGCCTGCAATCTAAACAAGAATATCTCTTGCCAACAAGTGCTACGTTGGACTAAGTAGGCAATTGAGTACTAAAAACCTCGGTTAGCATGAGAAAGAAACGACTGGCGCTTTGTTAAACTCGGCCAAAATCGCGTAAGCGCTTATCCCGCCAATCAAGAAGAATAAGTTTCAACAAACGTATTATTATGCGAGAGTTTTTAAAGTAAGTTTAACATAAAGCATTATTAAATTTTAAGTACGCTTGTTTTTTTAACCATAGGACCGCGTTTTTCAATAGAAAAGCGTGAGTTAGTTTTATTTTTCCTAAAAAAAAAATCTGTTCGCGAAGTTCATATTAGCGGAGTGTTGAAAAAGACGCCGAAATGTCGATTCGTCGTCGCGCCCAACTTGTTGCTCAAGGATCTTGGCTTACGTGCCTATGAAATAAAGCTCGCATAAGAATTGGCCATCGTTTGCGTAGCCATTTTTCAGATTGGACTCATTTAGATTTGTTAATTAGATTTATTGAACAAAGCAGTCAAAATTGGATTGGTCGAATGGACCAGGTAACTCGTAGCCGCAGCAGGTGGCATATTCATAACATATTCAAAATTATTTACCAGATTATAATAAACAAACCATTTCAACAATATTTCTCTTTTGTATTATCATTATAAGTTCTCAAGCTCTTAAAGAACGTTAGACAAAACACTTTTTTACACTTTACACTTTTTTCCACAGATTTGAACCAAATGCAATTAAAAAACTAAAGCTACCATTACCTGCAAAGCGCTAAATTGTAGTTTTTCCTCATCTGGAGTATGACCAATCTGTGATGTGAAACCCAATGGTTTTGAAAATGATCCGCACCAAGTGGCGAGCAAGTTGAAGAGACTCCTCTTTAGCTCGCGCGTCAGAAGTGTGCCACACGATTCCACTAAAATGAATTTTAAAATGTTAAGATAAACAAAAAATACATTTTTTTAGATATGTACATAAATCTCTACAATAAAAGGACTTTTGCCGACTGACCGTTCATTCCAAATAAATCCAAATATGAACACATAAAACAAAACTGGTGGGAAATTATGTTTTTATTGAGCAACCCAGGCTAAGAAAGTGCATATGGTGAAAAGGGATGGTAAATTACATTGAGATGAATTTTAAAAGTGTAATTTTATGTTTACCCTAATACATTCGTGTTTCGGTCAGTCGGAGATGCAAATTTCTTGTAAGATAGAAATAATTTACAGTGAGAAAACTTACGAGAAAAGTTTTTAATCATTTTGCGTATGAAATTGCAAAAATGCGCTTTCACTTCTCGAATGCTGGTATTGTCCTTATCTGTTTCAGCTAATAGATACTGAATGGCTCCCTCAATGTATTCCACAAATGTAGGATGTAAGGACATAGTATCCCGTTCCAACACACACGTACTGCATATAAAAATATATATATGCATATTATTTAATATATTCAATTTAGCATTACTTGCAACATATTTTTACATGCGGCCATATAATCTTGAAAGTACTGCACTTTTATTGAACAAAGATTATAACACCGAAGTCAAACAAATTTTTATTTCACAAGTAAGAGTGTAAGAAGCTGACTTCTAGTAGGATAGTTTTTGAGGAACATTTTAACTATCTAGTTTCTCTTTTCATGGGTCAATTTGAACTTTTTTTTAAGAAAAGCATGAAAAGTCTTTTGTCAGAAAATCTTAGTTGAGATTACCGAAAACACAAAAGCCGTCAATATAAACGTTTACTCATAATTGATAGAAATACTCGTCTACAGAAAAAAGATATATGCATTTATACATTGATTCAATGCTTTATTTCCCATATTAAAGAAATAAGCCTGCAATTATAACTTCAAATATTACCGTAATTTGTGTTTAATATAGTTGTATATTTCACCTAATTATTGGTAAATTCTTATACGAGTATTAACGAAAAAAATGTTAAAAAAAAAATTTCGTGAAACTCAAATATTATATTAAAAAAAAAATTTTTGAGTTTAGTTTAATTTAATTTAGTTTTATAAAGAGTCGAATTGGCACCTAAAAAGGCAAGTTAAGTGTAAGTAAGTATAACAATATTATAATATGGTATAACAATTACATAACATACAATATAATATTTAAATCAGAAATCGACCCATTACACGTGAAATAAATTTGTGCGACGAAAATTTTAAAACTTTGACACATTGTAAAAAACTTTTGTTCTGCACAAATGATCTACTTATGACTTGCTTTCAGGATTAATGGCCACTTTTCTGTTCCAATCAAAACATCTTAGTTTTTTGTACTGCGTAATCACGCATATTTGTAACAATTACTATGGCCGTCTCCTTCAAAACCACTTGCCTTACTCCAAATGTTCCATTTTCTGCAATTTTTTCCAAAACACGTACAAGTTGCAAGCGTAAAGCATCTCGACGACGTCGACGTCGCATGTTCTCTTGTTTTCTATCAACTGCTTCGCGTATATAGACAACCAGCTCTTCCATTAAATCCCTGTTGAAAGTTAATCGAAAATAAAGTATAAATCAAAAGTTAATTATGCAGTTATTTTTTTAATAAAAATGTGCGTGCTTTGACATAGGTAATTTAAATTTCACGCCTCTATAAATGTTAAATATCATATACTAACAACTAAAACGTCACAGCTCAATATCGTTAATATTTTAGAACAAATCATGATAAAATGACTTTTAGTGGGTAGTTTCAGTTAGCTCTCTAGCAAAACGTTCGAAAAGTTGAAATTATTCTACAATATTTGTGGTCAAACTGAGAATATGTTTATATAAAAAGCTTTCCAAATTATTCGAAGCTATTATTAAAGAAAATATATACTTTGCTACGAAAAATCTAATTTCTTCCAATCAGTATATGTAGATCTGTAACAGGTAGGTCCAGGTCAACTGTTTCCAACCTGGCCGTTTTCAGTGAATATTGCATTGAATCATTTTCGTCTGGACTTCAAGTTCATTGGATCTACACTGATTTCACCAAGGCCCCGGCTGTCTTGGCTTTCACTCGGTTTTCCTTCTATGATTAAAATCGTATCTAAGTGAAAGGAGTTGTCTTGTTGCTATAGAGCGTGAAACTTCTGCTCCCCTCATTGCAACTTCTGGGGTACCTCCAGGTAGTGTTTTGGGTTCTCTACTTTTCGTCTTATTTATCAATAATATTAACAGATGCTTTTAATTTTCCAGGCACCTGTTATATGCAGACGACTAATAAATGTTTGCTTTAATAAGAAGCCCTTAGGCTGACCTTAAAGAGCTTGCTTCTTGTGTGATCAATTTAGGGGTATCGGATTCGAAATTGAAATAAAATAAAGAAAATTCAAATTGATTGGCAATGTTTATCATTTTTGTGTAGAACCGTTCATAACATTTATTTTTTTTAGATAATTCCTTTGAAATGTTAGTCGCAAATGTGGCGTAATTCGGCCAACCGTAAACACCAATTTTGAATGGCTCGCTGGAGGACTTCGGTTGGTATCTCGTCAATAACTTTAATAATGTTGGCTTCCAATCACTCAATGGAAGCTGGTTTATCCACAAAGCATTTAGACTTTAAATACCCATACAAACAAAAGGTGTGATATCACACGATCTTAATGGCCAATCCAACAAAATGTTGTGGAGATCACGGACTTCAATTTCTGGCGTGATAGCGTTCGCCAGCCTCGTGTTTGAAGAAATATGAGCCGTTGACATCTCCAGCCCATAGGCCGCACCATACGGTTGTTTTCAATGGATGTTATGGCTGCTCTTGAGTGGCCACGGGTTGCTCTTCAGCCGAAATGGATCTCATCGCTGAGCACCATAAGTTGCCCTGAGCCCGCGATGAACACTTTTCACAGTACGTCGATTGTCCTAATACGAATTAAAATTTGTACGATTTCTAACCGTTGTTGAGACGTAAGGATCTCCATGATGAAATGTCAATGAACACTGAAAATTTGACAGCAGTCACGCGTGAACTGTCAAAAAAACACAATTGGAAAAAGCAGCTCCAATCTGATCCCCCTTTATAAAGCCCTGTGATGTATTCATACTTGATGCAGCACACACCGCCCAAATATGTACCGAGATTTAAAAGAAAGGCACTACGAAAAGCATATGGTCCCTTTTGACGAGGTGACGGATCATTTCGAATCAGATATATTGACGAGCTCGATCTAATGATAAAAAAACAGTCAAAGAATAAGATGGTTAGGGCCTATGTACAGAATGTCCAAAAATAGAGCTGCCAGTGTAGCCTGCCATAGCCTACCGATTAGATGGAGAGGACGAGTGAGGCCACGTAAACGCTGGATTGATGAGGTCATAGCTGACTTGCAGAATTGCGAATCACAAATTGGAAAGAGGAGCGATCGAAGTAGAAAGTTATAATTTCAAAAGCAATTATCTGCACAAAGCTGTAATGCTGCAATGCTCCGAAGTGTAAAAAAGTTAATATAGTACTTTAGCTTCAAGAGATTTGAATTTTAGTTAATATACTGGATATTGCACTCAGATGTTACAAAATTTGAAACATTTTGCCACAGATACGAATGATTTTAGTAAGAAAATAAGTTTACATAGGCCAGCGAACACTAAGAATGTTAAAGAAAGATTTCAGGAGAGCTGAACTTTGTATAGGGTAGCCGCACTCGAGCACACCAACTAAACAACAATCACGTTTGCATTGTTGTTTAGTTGGTGTGCTCGAGTGCGGCTACCCTATACAAAGTTCAGCTCTCCTGAAATCTTTCTTTAACATTCTTTATTTGTTCTTGAAATTCAACATGAACGCGGATGTAACAGTCGGTATTAATAACCTTTTCAGACCCATGGCTAAAGTAGCTGTAATTTTAAAATTTTTGGCCAATACATTTTTTTATGAGCTTGAAACAAAATTAGACTCTTAATTAGGTCTGTCGTCATCCTTTATAATATTTGAGGGCTACTAAAATTTTCGCATTTTATAAAAGTTCACAAGAAAGGTAATTTTTTTTTTTCAATAATTTTAATAATTTTAATTTAAAATATAGTCTTTATTACAATGATTCACATCTAAATTTAGAATTTATCAAAAATATCTCAACTTACTTGCATGCCACATTTTCACAAAAACCAGGATGATGTCAAAAATTGTGAAGTAGAGGTACTTTAATGATCGAAATGGCGTATTTAAGATATAATTCTGTCCAAAAATAACGGGAATTGTTCATTTAAAAAACGCGCGTTATATATATCTAAAATATCGGGAATTGTTCATTTAAAAAAGGCGCGTTATATATATCTAAATTTTTGTGTTTTATCAAAAACACGGGTCTATGAGTGGTATAAGGCTTTTGCAGAGGGCCGAGAAGTCGTGGAAGATTTGGTCGCCCATCAATATCTTCAACGGATGAAAACGTCGACAAAGTCAAAGAAATGGTGCTGGGAAAACCATATTTTATGTTAGCGTGTCTCACGAACTAATTCGCAACAATTTACACCATCAATTGGGCATGAGACGCGTGGCAGCACGACTCGTTCCGTTTCTTTTATCAAAATTCATCGGAGAAGGTGTTATAAGACATGCTTGAGCAAGTGAGTTCGGACCCAACGTTTAGCCAGCGCATCATAATAGGTGATGAGACGTGAGTATATGAGTTTGACATGCAAACCAGTCAAATGGCGTCAATGTCGGTCAAAAGTAAAAGTCATGCTACTCGTTTTCTTTGATTATCATGGTGTTGTGCACTCGAAATGCGTTCCAAATGGTTCTATGGCAAATAAAGAATATTATTCGGAAGTTATGCGACGGAGAGAAGATGCGTAGGAAACGGCCCAATTTGTGGAAAGAAAACTCATGGATCTTGCATCATGATAACAAATCGTCTCATATTGTGGGCACTTTTTTGACCAAAAACTTGACAAATATCATCGAACAACCACCGTATTCACCGGATTTAACCCCCAGCGACTTTTTCCTTTCGACAAAACTTAAATTGGTATATCGAATGGAGCCTATTTTGAAGGAGACAAAATAAATTTTGATGATTAAACAATTATTTTGTGTTTTATTGAACAATTCCCGGTACTTTTTTGACAGAATGTATAGGGAAAGAAACGCACAATCGATTAAGCTCGGTCATACTTATCGACTTTACATACAAACAAACTTGTAACAAATTCAAACACAATTGCTGCTTCAAGACCGACTGAAAGGGATACAAGTATTGCGAATTTAACTTCATGTCAAAAAGCCCAGTCTTTATATTGTTACCTCCTTTTAAATATTTTTATGACATATTTTGAGTTATGTCATTCTTGGCAGCATTTACTACAAAGCTTATTAAATTCAAATTTTACTTACTTCAGGGCTTCGTGATTTATCATTCCAAGTGCATTTACGGCCGCATCACGCACGTCAACCACCTCGCAACGCAGCAGAGGCACAACCAGCTTATAGAGCGCTTGAGGCGATGCTGAACCCATAACAGATTTATCACTACGGTCGGCGTTTAACGAATCAGGGGATGAGCTGAAAGAGCACGTGCGAAGAAACGAAATATGATTTAAATAGCATTTAGCTAATATTTATATGATTTTATATTATATTGAATCTTCTTCCTGCTTCGTTTAAATCGGTGGCAAAAAAACTGTCCAAATGATTTTTTTTTTAACTGTAACCAAACGAGTAGCTTTAAAGGCAGTTTATTATTTTATATTTTTATTTTTTTTAAAGCAAACGTTCATACTAGTTTTAGCGCATTGGAATAATCGCTAAACTCAGCTAACTAAAATGCAGCGATTCAATTGAATTTAAGACAACCAAAAATACTTAAAAATTAACACGAAATCGGCGATTTCAAAAATTAATTAACCAAGTTTGCCACTACTTGAGCAGTTTATATATTATAATTATTATAAGAAAGCATAATATCGTAACAAGAATCATTTTTTCAAGAAAAAGTAAAACTACATTATAATTATTAAGTAAGTGCGTAGAGTAGGGCGTGAGTGTGGAAGCATAGAAAGCTTTTAATATACCAAAATACTGGTTAACTACTTTGAAAACAACTATTATTCTACTCAATTATTACATGCTAATAAGTATAAAAGGTATATTTTTTCGAAAAAGTACCAAACTAAAAAAGGAGAAAACAAACTATATTTTACAAGCCTTAAAACAAGTATACTCTTCTGAATAGTTGTCAAAAGTAGGAAAGTTTATAAAGTTCAATTCATATACAAGGTGAAGTCCAAAAAAACAAGAATGAGCTAAAATAGACACGACAGGAGCTTTGTTGTGATAACTTCGAGTTTATTTAATCAAAATAGTCCCCTCTGGCGCGATCTAAAAGCTTTTCGAAAGAGTGTTTCAGGTCATTGATCAGAATCCGGAATGTCTGTCAGGATCTCGGTACATGCCTTTTAGATGGCCTCCACGGAAACAAAACGTTTTCCTTTCATGACCAAATGCAACATTCCGAAGAGGTAGAAATCACAGGGAGCCATATAAGGGGAATACGGTGAGTGATTGATGGTTAAAATGCCACTCACACATATATTCAGTCCCAAGAGTAGATCGATGAGATGGCGCATTATCATGCAATAAGCGCCAGCTTCCTCCTTCGCGGTATTCCGGGCGAATTCGACGAATGTGATGCAACAAACGCTTCAAAACGCCAAGATAGAAAATTGCATTGACGGTTTGACCGGTCGGCACGAACTCCTTGTGGACAATTCCCTTGGAATCGTAAAAACAAATGAGCATCGTCTTGATTCTTGACTTCTCCAAACGCGATTTTTTGGGTGGTGACTCGACTGGGATCTTCCAATCCACACTTTGACGATTAGTTTCAGGTTCATGTTGGAAACACCACGTTTCATCACCAGTTACAATATTGTAAAGGAAGTTCTTGTCTTTTCTCGTCTCTTTAATGAGGCCTTTCGAATGTTGAATTCTGAGCAATTTTTGGTCCTCAGTTAACTTGTGCGGAATGAAACGTGCACAGACCTTTCGTAAGCCCAAATGATCAGTTAAAATGTAATAAATTGATGTTTTGGAGATATTCAACTCCGATTCCATGAATGTCAACGAGAATTTCGGTTCATTTTTGATAAATTTACGAACAATTTCAATGGATTTTCGGTGATTACTGATTTTCGGCGGCCCGTATGTTCATTGTCATTTATGTTCTCACAACCATCTCTGAAACGTGTAAACCACTCATGAACACTGGCACGAGATAGATAATCATCGAGATAGACAATCAACGCCATTTTTTCATCAATTCAAATGTTTCGGTAAACGTTTTACCGATTTTAAAACAAAATTTGATATTAGCTCTTTGGTCGAAACTCATTTTTGTACCGATGACACAAACATACTGACACTTTAGACGCAATAGTTTCGCTTCCACTGAACCGAATGCTACCAAGCTTTCACTAGAAGTCAGCTAGGGATGTAACTTCCAACGCACTAACTCATTAAAAAGATGGCACTATCAAAAACATTTTTATAACGCCAGTCTTGTTTATTTTGGACTTCACCTTGTATAAGGATATATGACATATAAATGACTAACATAGTCGTAGACATATCTTATTTACTATAACAATTGACAATAACATAAGACAATATAATGTCTTAGGCATAAGTTTTCATTCGTTGATGCTTCAATAAGCGCGACAAAAAAATCGTAGCTGAAACATTGAGGCAGCCAGTTGCAACGACTGATAGCAGGATTAGCAGGTCTTTAACGTTAACTGGTGCCTGGAATTATATTTCGAGTACGATAAAACACAGGATGATCCATATAGGTTCTAAACTAAATTTTTTTCAGTATATTCTTAGTTTATTCGAAGGAGCGAACATTCACATTATTCTGGGCTTGACATCGCCGAAACGGCTGATAACACGATTGCCGAACTTGGTGCGTAAAAGATCGATAGTGGCATCGGTTGTATGGCATAGCGCGCATTCCTGCTGAAATCAAATATAGTCCAAGTCTATATCTGCAATTTCCGATCACAAAAATCATTTATCATGCCTCTGAAGCGCTCACGGTTGACCGAAATGGTGTTTCCAGTAACATTTTCAAAGAAAAATGTGCCAATGATGCCACCGCTCTAATCGCTATAAACTTTCATCCTCTGAGAATGCAATGGCTTCTCGACGCTCATGTTCAGGTCTTCTAGGAACATCATCTGGATACTACTTTAATGCCTTCCGGAGCAATCACTAAGCAGCAGATATACAAATTGAAATATTCAAGGGTCGAACTCTCCTTTTTTGGATTATGCGATGGAATTATGAATTTCCTTTCCTGTTTCTTGTTTACAGAATTCAGCTCAGTATACGAAAATATAACATGCAGTGCCAATTGACAACGCTTGGGAAACACAATTTTCAGGTAGAAATATTCAACCTCTCCGTTTATTGTTGATATGCAAGGGCACAATTCCAACCGAGTAAGGAAACGCATGGATTGCCATTATGCTTTTTGGCCTGAAACAATTGTTTAGCATACTATCAGTTTAATAGCTGTGAATTTTAGAAAATATCTTTTGGAAAACTACTAAATAATTGCCTGTGGACGAGCTAATTTTGAGAGGACTAACCCTGATAGATACTTGTCAAGACAAACAGACAGAATGCAAAGCTAGTGCTCAACCAGCTATGTAAATCTTTCAAGAACTTAATCATTGATTATCAGTTCGGTATATAAATAAGTGGTTACCGATTAACGAAAATAATAAGCTCCTATTGACACCTGCAAAACACCCAAGTGTTTTTCGAAAAGGCCTGACAGGGTGGTAATAAAATTCCTTCTCAGGTACAGGAGTCCTGATAAAACTAATTACAAGCCACAGTTCATGGGGTCAACATATGGTCACCATAGGCATCATCGACGATCCACTGTGTACACCTTGTTTCGAAGATAAAGATAGCTTAGAGCTGCACGGCTTTCGCCAGACTAATATGGGATATTTTTGGGTATTCGCATTCGGTAGCAGAAACTAAAAGCAATTAGCTCCAGACAAAGCTGGCCAGTCTTAAACTATGGGCTCCGATTTGGTCTGCGAAAGCTAGTCGAACGTAGTGGAAGATTCTTCATATGCCTCAGTGGAATGCACAAAAAATAACTCCAAAAAGGCAAGCTTCACAACATATAAATATATTTAAAGAGAACTATAACTTATAAACACTTGCTAAGGACATGCTAGAAGGCAGAAATATATGAAAATCGTTAGTTGACATAATAGAAGACACCATGAGGAGGCTAGTTCGAAATGTTACGGCTTAACTGCAGTAACAATGTTTGAAAAACTGCTAACATAGCAGAAACAGCACTGGAAAATATCCTTTTTCAAAAACTTTTGTGGCTTTGCTTTGCCGCGCATATGTCTACAGCTAACTCGCATCTCAGCTGAAATGTGAGTTTCAATTTGCTGTTCTGTAGTCTTGACTGCGAAATTTTAAACAGTTTAGTGAGAGCGCATTTTCAAATTCTCGTTACGATTCGTACGTGCTGTTGCTTTAACGGTCAAAGCTATGTATGTAGGAACTAGGGGTGGGATTATTTTCGAATAATATTCGAATAAACATTATTCGAATAAAACGAATAATACTATTCGTTTCAAATAATTCGAATAGTTCATTATTCGAATACCTTACTATTCGAATACCTCACTATTCGAATAGTTTACTATTCGAATACCTTACTATTCGAATACCTCACTATATATTCATTTATATCAGGGAGAAAATGCTTTTAAAAATATAAAAATTACATTGGCCCTTCTCATGGTGCTAATCAGTTTTTCTCGAATTTTGAACATTGTGATTTTTTGATTTGACCGCTTCATGTTTCAATTAGCTAATATGATAATATTTCTTTGGTATTGTTCTTGATAAAACATCGACAGGTATACATACTTATATGTATGTGCATAACTAAATGTGCATAAAAACATCACAGCGTTTCTAAAAAAATATTTGGTTTTCCCTCGTAACAATTCTTGTGTTTAGACGCCTTAATATTAATATTAGGGTGGCCCGCACCGCACTTTTCAATTTCCCATATAAATTCTATGGAGAAATATGATTTCACATTTTCTATGTCCGCATCGGTTTTAACATTCTCGGTAACGGATCGAAATAATGGTTTTCTCTCAAACGATAAATATGGAGCCTTAAAATCTTCTTTTGCTTAATCTACAGATTTAGAAGTTATTCAAGGCCAATAATAGGATAGAATTATATATGTACTTATTTATGTACACATGCAGATTGCTTTGAAATTGGATTGATGCGCAAATGCATGTGTGTATGTATCTATGTATGTATATTATGTAATTTCAAAAAATTGCGCTATAGAAGAAATTAAATAAAAATATCACTTACTTTTTGTTGCTAATGTGTGTACAACAGATGCATGACAACAACAACAGATACATACATGACATATGTATGTATATGTACATGTACCTACCCTGCTGAGTGGTCAATAGTAGGTAGATATTTCTTTGTATATTTAGTTATAAGACACTATTTGTGATAAATAATTATAATAGTAGATGGTTTTTGAAGTATTTATGTACGTATGCTTTTGCTAACGCTCTTCCTTTTAAAGTAACGCTCTTCCTTTTAAAGTAACGCTCTTCCTTTTAAAGTAAACAATTTTTTTTAATTCGATAATAAAATATATATTATTTATTTCTCTTAAAAAGAAGTCTGAAATAGATTACGTATTTCAGTGTCACATGAAGTTTATTGCCTGAAATGTCCATATACATATATATTTCTCATCGCCAGTTACCTAAGCGTATGCATATTCGTAGGACTGTCTGCACTCGTTTATCGGGCTTAGGTCAGTCAGTAGCAGGTAGAGTATATGGGTATAGTCAGTAGCAGGTAGAGTATGTGCATATAATAGTACTGCGAAAAGCAAAAAACCTAAAAGAAAATAATTTCATGCCTCTAGCAAGAGTAGTCCGCTAATCTAAGTAAATATTTACCAAAATATGAAACAAAAACAAAGCGCCGACACAATAAAAAGTAGGTAGTATTTTCATTTAACACGTTCCCTGTACGCTTAGCCACATATGGTTCAGTAAACGTGCGCCTGATAAGCACTGATACGTTCCATGTGTTTCATGAACGTGCAGAAGCAAAAATGTCCCTCTACGCTCATGTACCATATGTGTTTCAGGTAGAAATACCCTACATCCGTTTTTTTTAATTATTATTATTACTAAAGCTATCCTATGACTACAAAAAAACAAATTATTCAAAAAACCCTTTTGGACTTGTCGGTCAATTTTGCATTTTTGTATTGCGGCAGGGAACGTGTTAATATAAGCCTTTGTGTGGTTTTTGAATTTGCATACATAGGTACATGCACTTGTACAGAAACCGATTAGTAGTCCGCTTATCTAAGTAAATATTTACCAAAAATATTCGAATAGTGAAGTATTCAAATAGTAAGGTATTCGAATAGTGAGGTATTCGAATAGTAAGGTATTCGAATAGTGAAGTATTCGAATAGTAAGGTATTCGAATAGTGAAGTATTCGAATAGTAAGGTATTCGAATAGTAAGGTATTCGAATAGTAAGGTATTCGAATAGTAAGGTATTCGAATAGTAAGCTATTCGAATAGTGAAGTATTCGAATAGCATTATTCGAATAAACGAATAAAAAATTCGAATAAATATTATTCGAATTACGAATACCTCTCGAATAAAAGATTTTATTATTCGAATAATTTTTATTCGAATAGTCCCACCCCTAGTAGGAACAGCAGAGCACAGTTTTTTTAATTACTGCACTTACTTTTCGAACATACATTCACGTGGCAGCTGTTGATAGCTGTTCAGAAATCTGAACAAAAGCAAAGCGACAGCAGAAGCAACAGTGGAAATTTCTTACTTTCCTTTTGCTGTTGCTGCGTTTTCGTATTGCGCAGATCTTCACAGCACAGCAACGTAGCATTTTTTCATGCCGCTATCGCACTGCTACCATCGTGGCAGCAAATGGACATTTCAGCTTCGTTTTTCTGTTTACTTTCGCGTGTTAGTGTTGGCTTTGATCATTTCCGCAGCCGTAGCAAAATTGAAGCGGAAATCAAGAGAACTAATTGTTGTCCTGTGGCAACTCACGAAGTGGTAGAGTCTTATTTTTAACAAATGGAAGAAGGTAGAGAATGAAAAGGCATAGTAATATTTAATTGATTTCAAGCAATTAGTGCTCAGAAGTACATATGAAGCTATCAATACCATTTATTTGACTAGCATTTTCTTCTTTTTTCTATAGCATTATTCGACATACGATTTTTTTTTTAAATAAATACGAGAATACCAACTATAAGCACATTCGCATAAGCAGCGGCATCGCACACACATATGTATATTGTATTAAGCAAGGTTTAAAATAATTTTACAATTTCTTCTCTCAAACACAACACTAGCATTGAAAAATTACTATTACACATAAAATACGTTGTTTAAAATGCAATAAGAATTTACTACAGTACTAAGTTATTACTAAAACTAACAATTAGATACTTGGGCTTTCTAGAACATTTAATAATAACAAAAAAAAACTCTAATTACTTATTATATTGGAAATTTACTAAAGAAATCAACTATAAACATTTACATGTCCATCGAAACTAAAGGCAAAGACTCCCTTACAGGAAGAAAATTTAGTTTTTTTCTCTATAGTGTGTATTTTACCCAAGTCGTTTCTGTCGTGCCTCCTTACGGCCATAAGATAGCGGCAGTGTAAAGCGTGTAACAATCCCTTCTGGTCCAAACACGTTCGACGGTATGTTATCCAAGGAATCGGATAGAGACCGTGAGTCCGATTGATCTTGTAGACTAAAATTATTAATGAATTGATTTGTTGAGGCTTTTTTTTTTTTTTTTTTGTACATGGACATGAAGAGTCTTCATGCCGAAAGACTGTCGTGTTTGTTATAAAAAAAACATGAAATGCTGCGGCACTTCTTTAAAATGAAGGGAATCATTGATTAATGACGATGTTATGTGTACAACTTGTATCGAGTTTGCCCTTAGAGCACAAGTATGTTCGGGTCATGTTTCATGGTAGAATGCAACGATAGGGAATTTATTTATGTATCTAATTTATACCGAACATATTACATAGAATACAAGTGGTGTGAGAAAAAGCAAATTAAGTTATAATATTAAATAAAGTCTTAAAGCTTGAATTACAAAATCCCAACATTAAGTGGAAATGTATGAAGTGGTCCTTTTCCGCACAAAATCCCAACATTAAGTGAAATGTATGAAGTGAGTAAAACTTAATTGCTAAGTGCCAAAAAGATATATTTATACATTGATAAAGCAACAGATAATAATATAAAATTTTACTCATGCCCAAGAGATGAATTAGAAAAGTATAATTAATAATAAAAATAATTAAATTGTAAAAATTTATAGAAATGTCTGAGTGAGGTCAAAGCAGGACTTTATAGGTACACATAGCTGGTGAATATTTTTGTATATGTAACGTGCAAGTATTTTGCCAGCCTACGCCTAAGGCTGTGCAATTTTGGCTTATTTTGAAATACCTATTATATGGGGATTAACCATGATTATTCGATTTCGTTAATTTTCAAATTATTAGATGAAACCAAAAGTCATGCATGTGCCTATTTTGATTTAAATAAAGTAGTTTTAAAAAAGCACAAATATATTTCAAAATTAAAATTTAATTTGTTTATTTTCAAAATTTTTTAGAGAATACATTTTTTTTTGTGTTAATTATACAGGGTGCGCCATCTCGAGAAAAAATAATTTGGAAACGTCAATTCAGTACAATTTTAACGATGAATAACTTTACACCTAAAGAACGCACGGAAATTGTGACCATGTATGTGAAAATGGCCGTTCAATGGTGCTTGCTCAACGTGCATACCGTCGAAAATACCGCGGTCGTAAAGTGCCTTCTGATAACACCATACGCAATCTGACTAAAAATTTTGAAGAATCGGGGTCTGTAGCAAATCATCAACGTGTTTCAGTTCGTAAAAGACGCTCCAATGAAATTGTTGAAGCTGTCAAGCAGAGCGTTTTGAAAAGACCAAATCTGCCATATCGTCACCGTGCCCAGCAGCTAAACATAAAAGCAACCACTCTTAGAAGGATTTTAAAAGAGGATCTTCACATGTTTCCTTACAAAATGCAAAGAACTCAACGATTATTGCCCACTACATTGGAAGCGCTCAGGACCAACATTAGATTTGAAATAGAGGCAATATCACCCGAAATGCTAGCAAAAGTAATGGAAAATTCGAAAAAAAGAGCACAATATTGTGTGGCTCGTAAAGGTGATCATTTGTTGGATGTTGTGTTCTAAGTGCAGCTGAAACAGATTGTTAAGGACAAAATCAAATAAAAAAACACCAACAAACATTCAATTTTGCTAGTTGCTAAAGTTATTCAATATTTCCATACCGAAGCTCGAGATGGCGCACACTGTACTTTAAACCAATATATAGTAATTTCTCCTTATAGATTATTGAAATATAAAATTTTGCTCCATTTCTTAAACGAAAATAATGTGTAAAAAAGTATGGTTATTGACCGATTTTGCCCATTTTAAATTGCAAACTATTTATACTTTACATTGTACAGGGTGGGCCATATAGTGTTTGCTTTTTGAACAACGTTTTTTTTTTTGAAAATGGTAACACAAATGACATGTCAAATTTGTTCATAATTTACTTAAAGGTTTGACATTTACGAAATGGCACGCTGTACGCTTGAACAAAATTGGGAAATATTGAAAACCTATTTCCAAAGTGGTGAGTCTTCTTCTTCTTCCGCGATTACAGTAAATGGCGTGACATGTTCAACGAGGTTTTGTTTCCAAAAATTGAAGAGGATGACATGGACGACATTTGGTTTCAACAGGACGGTGCAACTTGTCAGACTGCCAAAGTTACACTCGAACTTTTGGCTCCCATTTTTGAAAACCGAATAATCAGCCGAAATTCCGATATCAATTGGCCGCCTCGGAGCTGTGATTTAAGCCCGTTGGACTATTTTTTGTGAGGAGCCGTTAAGGACAAATGCTATGCGAACCATCCAGAGACGATTGCTCATGAAATTGGAGCCCAAACAATCGAAAATGTGCTTAAAAATTGGGTTGATCGAATGGCCTGCTGTACAGCCAGTCGTGGCAGTCATTTGAAAGGTATTATTTTTCATTCATAAATGACAATGTTCAATCTTCAAAATAAAAAAAAAAGTTTGAAAAAATATTGATTTTTTTTATAAAGCAAATGTTACATGGCCCACCCTATACATTGAGAAAAAAGCGATTGCCACAATTTTCATTAGTTGCTAAAATAAAAACTTGTGTGCATATCTCAAATTTATCAATGTATGAAAGGCGGTAGTGATCAAAGACTTTGTTTGCCTATTTTAACCAAGAGCAGCTTGAATACCTAGCTTCCTTTGACGAATCTTTTCTTAATAAGAAATATGTGACTTCAATGACGTCAACGATGATCTAGATGTGTTTAAAGGTTCATAACTGGTGACGAATCATGGGTATATGGTTATGACATCGACCACAAAGCCCAATCGTCTCAGTGAAAGACTCGATAGCAGAAAATCGCCGCACACGTAAAACACTTGTCTTATTTATGCCTCTCACAAACAAACTAAACATTATATTGCTAAAGCCGTGAACATATCTTCGAGACGAGTGTACCAACATGGAATGTACGTAGCCCGAGAAATTTGAAAATTCAACTGCTTAACTGATTTAATTTATTTTAAATAGCAACCCTCCCTATATCTCGATTTTCTCTCAAGTTATCTCTTGCACAGACGGACGGATAGACATTTCTAGTCCTATTTCTATAATCACTCCGAACATTTTTGTTTGAAACTTTATTAGAAACGAAATGTTGAAGCAGCTTAGTTCACTCATCTTCCCTGGTATAAAACATTATTGACAACGCTAAATGAGCATACGTAACATATGTATGTGTAATAACATAATACCCCTCTTAACTTTTATGTGATTCTAAAAGCATATTTCCACCGTTCCTTAATTGTAGTTTGCGCCTAAATGTGGGTTAGCAGCGCTTTTAAAAGTTCAAATTCCAGTGGAAGTTTTGTTGTATCGAAACTTTATTTCAAAATAGAGTTGAGTCAACTTTGTTGGTCCAGCAGAAAATGTTATGTTAAAAAAGATAACCGTGCCACAAATTTTAACATTTTTAAAAGATGTTCAAGTTGCACCCAGATCCGCAGCTATACAAAATTATAAAATATGGATCACTCCACATATTTCAAAAAAATTGTGAATTTTTTTATTAAAAGATGCCCTAATATCTATGTAAATACTTATATTTTTAATTTTAGTGCATCTTCTCTTAGTGCGATGCGTACCGTACCGAAAACTTTAGATGCGTTTTTCTCGAAACTATATTTTTCAAATCATAAGAAGAATAAATTTGACTATACATTCACAATTATATTTTGCATGGAAATGCGATTTTTTTTAGCACAATCAAAGTTCTTGTTGTTGCTGTGGCAGCTTACTAAGCCCTGTCAATGCGATGTGATTACCGGTCGTCTTCATCTAACGGTAGACCCAGTAAACATACTGTTTCGACAGGTTGGGTCCAGAGGGAAAGGAGTTTTAGGTGAGTAGGTTTGATGTGGCATGTAAAAAGGTAGTTAATGTCGTGCGATGTGCCTTGCTGGGTCCAGAGGTTAAATGGTTAAGAGGTGTTAAGTGAGTAGGTTTGGTGGGCCATGTGAAAACGTGGTTAGTGCCTTCACATGCGGAGTGCCTTCACATGTTGGACATTTGTTGGGTATGTCGGGGTCGATTTTAGAGATGTACGAGTTTAACCTGCTACCACGGGTCTCACGGGGCGTCTGAAGCTCTTCGTCTGTAATAGGTGGGGGTTGGACTTCGATGACGGCACTCAGTGGTCGGCAGTTTAGGAAGGTGGTAAGTGCCTCCCGATGAATGTCGTTTAGTGTTTGTCTGTATACTGTCTGGTCCAGTAGTTGTAAATGCATTTTGTCCTACATCTCGTCAGACTAGTTGAAGAGATGCTTCCTGACGTGCCTGAGAGGCGGCTCAGGTTGAAGCAAGAGTCTGCAGAGGCGACACCCTCGGTAACACCCAAGGAGAAACCGCTTGCTTAGCATTTTATTGCGCTTCTTGACGGAGAGCATTAATGCCTCATTGTGTAGGTATATTGCAATATTTTGAGATGTCTGTAGCTAGCTCTATCTGGTGCACCGTACCTAATACAAAGATCTCTTTAAATCTGCTGTTTGAGTAGACTCTATTTCGGCGACATGATATTTGAAATTAAGTTGGTGGAAATAGGCTATAACCTTTGTAACTCGTTTGTTTTTTTTTTTTTTGCTTTAAAAAATTATAAAGTTTGATGACGTGTTAAAAGCACTGTATACATACGTTTTGGATCCACCAAAAGTGTAAAAAACAATTTAACTACATCTTACATTCAAAATATACAGCATAAAAAATTACATAGACGTGCACAAATGAAATGGTGAAGAGAATGAATCTCGTTTTTCTATGCACACAAATAAAATCCAACAAAAATAATGTTTGGTTATGTATGCTTATGTGAACAAAAAATTTAAAATTAAAAATAACCACACATTGAAATGATATGCATAAAAAACGTACAGGACGATCAACCACTGGTTATGTTACGATGTTACGAGAGATAATCAGACAACAGTACTTTGATTTATGATTAAAAACAAAGGCCAATTGATATCTTACCTCAAACTTAAATCAGGCGATGCACAGCGCACCGCTACACTAGGAATTTGTGGTACCAGACGCATAGCATAAGCAACTTGATTGCGCCACAATTTTAAATAAAGATCCTTTTGACTTTCGGTGGGCATTTTCTTTGTTGGCGCTGAGCTGCGCAGCAAGGAAGCGCGATTGTCACTAACAGGTCTGCAAAAAGAAAAGGAAAAGTATAAAAGCAAGAATTACCAAAGAGAACGTATTTAAGCCAAAGCCACTCACGTGGGATCGATCACACTGTAGAGTGTGGTCAAACGAGCGTAGCAGATAGGCCAGGCTTGCGCAACGGCGGAGGGGCACTGCTGTAAGATACGATTACGCTCCAAGAAACCAAACAGCACCACAGACCAGGGATCAAATTGTTGCTGCTGATGTACGGATGTACTGCCCTGTGACAGGTTGAGCGTTGAAGTGGATGATTTTGATGTATCTAATAAAACTAAGTATTTACCAACTTAGCAAACGTTTAAAAATTATTAGCAAAAATTAATAATTTACCATCCGTAAGTCCCGCCAACCATACGCCACTCGTACGTTCTGCAATCCATTGCAAATCAATAGCATTCGCGTTTAGAATTGCTGTCTTCTCCGATGGTGGCAAATGTGGTAAGCACTTCTCAAGAACCTATAAACATGAAATTAAGTATACCACAGTAGTATGCTTGTAGGCAAACTCTCTAACTCACCTGTGGACAAGACTTGTCAATTACATCGATAACCGGTGGCTCGGTCTCCGGTATACCAAGCGCTTTCATAAGATTTTTCACTTCTTTAAGAATCATTGCAGCTAACTTTCGCAAGAATGGACGATAGTTACATAGCAGTACCAGTGCGAATCCCTCTACAAAGTGCAGCGTGGTAACCAATGGTATTTCATTTTTCTTAGCGGCGTCACCAATATTTATTACAGTTGTTTGCGTGATACTAGACATGCCACTGGAAGTTATACTCGAAGCACCACTTGAATTCGTATTTACGCTCTTTACATTACTAGCGCTGGAAAGCTGACTAGTGGCAGTGTCTTTACTAGCAATCGTGGCACTTAAGCCAGTTGCCACTGGTACGCCACCGACACCAACACTACTACTGGCAACACCGGCGGGCGCATTTGCAGCACCGACAGTGATCATTGTGGTTTTGAGCGCATTCGTGCTGGAATTTCCATTGCCATTGACATTTATTGCACAACGCCAAATGTTCAGAAATACAAATAGCATTCTGGTACAATTTTCCAATAACTGCGGATAAGTGTCGGTGACATCGCGCACTAAGAACTGTGTGTACCCGTGCACGACATCCTGACGCCAATCCGGAAAGTCAATTACCAATGTTTGCAACGACTGATGTGTCAATATACGCAACTCCTCGTCCATATGCACGGTCAGGCGAGAAAGCAAGTCCACCAACTCCTGTGCCGTCATTGTTTCTGGTATAAGCCGAGGTACAGCTGCGACGCAGGTACGAAATAAATCAATGCGTGGTTTCCGTTCACCCGATAGAATTTCGTCGGGCTCTTTATTTTGATTTTGCGTGTTAGTCATCATCAATGGGCGACCGTAATGCACGTCCAATGCACGCAAAATGTCCACAAAAACACGGCGTACATGCGGAAAATAAGTCGACATGCCAATGCTGCGGGCAGTATCATCCGTGAGCATTTTGTTAATGTAGGTTTTCTTCACCCTCAGTGTATTACCGGAGGGCAACACTGGCACAGTGCGTGGCATCGGTGGTTCGCCGTCTTTTTGTTGCAAAGAATCGGCCACAACCAGAAATGCGCGTAGGCCAATGCTCATGCGTTCCGGATTTAGAATCAACTAAAATTAATCAAGCAAAGGGAATAAGAATTATTTAAAATATTAGCCAGCAATTAACGGCCCTACTCACCTTAATTGAACGTCCTACGCATAGTAAATCATAAACAATCTCGCGCATGGCGAAATCCAAACGCTCTTGTGCAATAAATTGTATGATCTTTACAAAAATGTTCAGTGGAGTATCACGTGGCACGACACCTTTCGAGCCTCTGTGGAATGAAATGATTCAAATACATTTGTTGTGTGAGATCGTTACTTTTTTTTCAAAGTCCAGCACTTACTTTGGAAATAGTGAATTTACAATACTTTGTAGTCTCGAATGTGTCGCCGAATTGGATTCGCATTTGATGCGAATCATGTACACCCATAATAGACGATAAAGCGACTCCAGTGCGACCCGGCTCATTTTCGAATCACGATTTTTTAAATTGCTAAGACACATGGCCAAAAAGTAATGCCAATTTGAAAGGAAAAATGTTTTCTGCGAGACACATAGCAAACATGTGACTAAAGGAAATAAAGCTAGGCGGTGTTTCGACTTTGTTGAAGCATCCAATGTTTGTACGTATAGCAGCTCAACGAAATTTTTCACGCAGGGGACATTAACTTCATTTTTCACAGCCTATAAGATTTTGAAAAATTAAGAAAATAATTAAGTTTGTATTTAATAACTTTAACCAAACCCATAATTCCCAAAGCAACATGTTGAAAAACAAGGAAATGATCACTGATTTTACGAAACATTTGGTTAATTTTTGTTAGCATCTATTCACAGATTTCATAAAATATGTAATGTTACAGTAAAATATTTGGTGGCATTGTACAATTATTTTTTATAGCAGTTGAACCACAGCAGGCCACGACAAATCCCGGCCGTTCAGCGACGCCACACCAGGACGCAAATCACAAATTGGCCGGGAAATTCGGATATACGCCCACATTATATATACCATATATTCATCATCTATACTATATATAAAGGTGAATGTCTGTACGTTGTCCGCGCATCTCTACGAAACGACAACACTGAATGACGTAAAATTTTTTTTTTCATTCATATTTTCACCCAATGAAGGTTATAGGCATGTTTTTATGATGGAACTCCCTTCCCACAGCCCCCAGGCCGCGCCACCACTCTCATTCGTCACTAATAATCGAATATTTGCTTAAATTTAATCTAAAAAATCTTAATTTTTCCTATTTCCCACTATTTATTGCACACTCTAGATTTCATAATCCGCATAAGCTGTTCAACTATGACCCAAATGCAAAGTTCAAAAACGGTTTGAGAAAATTAATAAAAATAATTTTGCTTGATATTTGATTTTATTCAACGAGGCATAGAGGCAACGGATGCCGCGTATTGTAATATTATGGTTAATAATAAAAAATTATTTTCTATGAAATTGTTTGTAATGCTTTTATATACATATCTTAAATCCCTCAAAACTACCCCTACGCGAGCGGGGCCGCGGGTTAAAGCTAGTATCATATATACATCATATTCATCGATATCCAGGAACTAAATCGGAATGTTTCAGCAAGGGACCATTCACATTTTGTTAGGGCTATAATTTTTAAAGGAAATTATAAATCAATTTCTAGAGCAAATTTAAACTCCCAATACATTTTGCTTTCATTGATATAAATAATTTCTATGCTCAACATAAAATTTGTATTTTTGTCATATTTGAAGCGTTATCAGAAATTTTTGCTGAAATGTATTATGAACATATTATGTGAGATATACACTTTGATCTAAAAATATCTTGTGCCCTCTTCTCTATGGGGACATTAGATTGTACCGAATGTAAAGAGTGATCAGAAAAAGTGGCTCCTTCCAATAGGGGTTTTTTGACAGATCACGCGTAACTACTGTTAATTTAAATAATGGCTAAGTCAATAGAAGGAGCAACCCGTAGCCATTCAAGAACAGCCATAACCTTGGAGGATTCATCAGTCCATATGTCTTCAAAGACAAGACTGCACCATTGTAACAGTGAAATAGCGAACGCTATCGCGCCATGATAAACTATTTTTTGATGCCGGAAATTGAAGTCCGTAATCTCAACAACATTTGGTTCCAACAAGACGGCGCTACTTGCCATACAGCACGTGAAACAATGGATTTACTGTCCCGTCGTTTCGGTGAGTTATTTATCTCTCGTCTCGGAGCAGGGGATAGGTCACCCAAATTGTGTGATATCACACCTTTGTTCACGGATGACCGAATTACGGCGCATTTGCGGCCAACATTTGAAAGGGATTCTCTTTAATAAATAAATGTCATGAATGGTTCTACACAAAAATAATAAATATTGCCCAATCAATTTGAATTTTCGTTATTTGATTTCAATTGAAAATCCGATACCTATAAATTGATCACCCTTTATGTGTGCTTCCCTACTAAACTAAGGGGTTTTCTCGTATTCACGAGACTGCATCGCATTAAACTGATCTCTCTGGGGTTCGAGTCGTAAAAACGATATTTGTGGGTCAAACAAACCTCGAGCTTAGACAGTTTACTTTACAATTAGCAGTAATACAGCAGGCGTTTGAGCTTTCACAGTTTAATATTCGTTTTGCAGTCTGATTTACAACTATAGGAAGCTTCTTTTCGCCAACCATTAGCAAATGGCTAGGCAAATGGACGCTAGAATAAAGCTGCCTCAAATTACATGTGTTTGTAAAATAGTGCGTTATACCAGTTTTATGAGGTATAACCATACTTGCTAGCTGCGAACCTTGCTCACATGTAAATTTTTCTTCAATTGAGCGGAGCACAGAGATAGCGAGCAGAGAAATGGCGAATAGAAGAGGCCTTGTATCTAGTGTCTAGTGGCGTTAGTTCAAGGATCACCACTATCCCAGCCATGGGGGATGTGTGCATTGCTTACATAATGCACACGTATGCTAGCCGTTGAAATTGTGCGAGTAATTACCTCACTGTGAATATCGCCAAGCAACCGTTCCATCCATTTTAGTATAGTATGGTATATAGCATAAGAAATGACTGTCGACTTGGAAGGTTTAATGTTGACGCCAACAGTAAAATACCATCTTCTCGTCAACAAAGAGTGCAACAACAGAAGTTAGTTGCTATTATTAACACTATTGTATAACACAATAATATACCTCTTGATTACACAACAAAAAAATAATTACGAAAAATAAAGTTTGTTTCCCATGAATTTTTCAATATTTATAATACTTGCCGCCGCTACTGGTACTATAATCTCCACAAACAGGCCCGCCAACGCATGCTTGATGTCCTTATCTTTAACTTCGAGAAAATACTGACCACATTCGTGCATGAATTGAAAGGAAGCCTCGAACTCCTCAATAGGTACCATCTACATATTAACATAAAAGAAAAATCCATAATTCCATTACATTTATTTACATATTTAGTAATGTTTTACCTTGACGCGAAAAAATTTCATACCCATCAGCAGGCTTATAATGCTCTGCGTTGTCGTATTTGAAGCCTCCTTAGCTCGCAACTCCTTCAATTCACTCATGAACCGCTTGCGCACTGACGCAAAACGACTCTGGGCCAAAACTCCAATCACTTCCGCATACAAATCGGCTATCATATGAATATTGTGCGCATTGGGATTATTTTGTAAACCTTCCTTGTACTTAAAATGCTTGAAAGCTAAATTTTCAATATTTCGAATGAGATCCTCATGTCCGGGATGAAAGGGCAATTGTTTGAGTATTTCAATCAGAGCTAAACAAAATATGAATTCTACGGCAGCTTCTCGGCGTTGTAATTGAAATTCCAAATCAATTGCGGGCTTAGGTGTAGCATTCTTCTCCATGCGTTTGAGATCATTTTTAATTTCGCCATCTGAGAGTTGGCGGCGATGCCAGGCTAGTAATGTGTGCAACAGCGAGGGCAAGCAGTGTTCGGCCACTGATCCAAGCGCCGATAGCAACTGATCGAACTGTTGATCCTCACCACGTTGTAATAGTTTTGATAATTGTTTTTCGGCACTCTCCAGCATAACCAATTCGATCTTTTTCTCCGCTTGCACCGTAAAATCACTAAACAAATTTCGCATAACAATTTCTCCTGGCCTTGGCGGCGTCGATATCTCATTGCCGCATGACATTTGTGACCCACTCTGCGACAACGGCATGTCTAGAGCTTGCGTGTATGGTATTACGTTAATAATTGACGTACGCGAATGGGTACCCCAAGGAAGGAGTGCTTGTCGTGGTGGTATAACGATTGGCACTGAACCGCCAAGTGTAGTATTTGTCGTCGCAGTTGTTGCCACTGAAGGCGTTGATGTTATGATTGGAGGCGTTTGGAGAGCGCGCCCACCACCGTTGTTATCATTCCCAGTATTACTTGCACTAACGCTATTATTATTGCTATTGTTGATAGCACTATTATTTGTATTATCTATATAGACACCATCAGCGGAATTATGCTGTGACTCGTTTATGGCACTACAATCAATATTGAAGTGTTGTATCGGTGTGTTCTCGTCATTGATCGGCTGATTGCTGGCAATGTTTATGGGTGAATTCGCACCGCCGCCACTGCCTCCCGCACCAACACCGCACGTGCGTGTGGATTTCGGTGTTGATGTGTATTCGTTTGGCGAATTTGTAGAGTGGCGTTGGGTTTGGGAATCGATGTTGGCACATCCAACTCCGCTTGCGCTTTGATGTGTGTTACTGGTATTGTTATCGTTTGTTGACTGCTGCTGTTGTTGTTGTTGCTGCTGATAACCATCGTCGAAGAGCTTTTGGGTAGAAATAGCTACAGTTGGACTATTTCCCGGAGAATTCAGGATGCAAGTAGCGTTCGACTGTGCTGACGTCAAGGCTACATTTTCATCTGAATGTTGATTAGCACCTAAAATAAATGCAAAATATAATTTCGAATGAATTACTGAAAACATCGAAATTTAGTTGGTAATCTCGAAATTTAACATAAAATGTTTTTTGAGCTAGATTTGTATATACAGTGACTAGCAAAAGTGAGTCCATGATTATTATTTTTTTTTTAATATTTGTAATGTTTTTTGGGTTGGAATTTTTTTGTTATTTTTATAAATATTGCTCATTCAGCACTTCAACTGTATTCAAACTTTATACATAATTTAGAAAGATGCAAAAAATGTTCATCTCAGTTAAAAAGTTTTAATCTGAATTCTTAAAAAAATCCTGTTTTATAAGAAAAAAGTAATAAAAATTGTATAGGTGTAGGTGTTTAGCCGAGCACCTCGTCCTATTTGTGGCTGCCTCTTGATGTTATTCCACAAATGGAAGAACCTACAATTTTAAATCGATTCCGTATGGTAGTTTTTTTTTTTTTGTATGAGGAGCTTTTTCATGGCGGAAATGCACTCAGAAGTGTGTCATTGCCTGCCGAGGGACGGCCGCTATTAGAATAAACTTTTTCTATCATTTTGCTGTTTCATGCACTGAAGAATCGCGTTAATTGAAAAAAAAAAAATTTGTTAACGATTTTTATGTTTTTTTTTTGCCTATGTATAAAAAGTGGAATTTATAAAAACTGGTGCCTTTGGTGCTAGTTGCATTAATTGCATTAATAATAAATAATATAGTAATTTCTACCCATATTTGATTTGATTTTATAAACAAATAAATTTAAAAATGAAACTGGAGTTTATTTTGTTTAATTTGCTTGTCAACTTTTCTGAGCATTTTTTTCCACACGTTCATTTAAAAAAAAAAATAATTAAAAATTCAATCAGTTTCGTGGTCATGCAACGCGTAGCTGAAAATTTTCTAAAGATTCAGATTAAAGTGTTCAAAATTTAGATATAAATTTGTTGATTTTTTCTAAACTTTGTGTAAAGTTTGATGTACATATCGTCACATGAAATCAAAAAAGCCCTAAGTTACATTTTAAAAATTTTACAGGAGAAGCAAAAAACCTTTTAAAATGAAAATGTTTTATTCACCGTCACCGTCACCGGCTTTTCGAATTTTGTTTATACCAACGTCATTATTGTTTGTTGGATTATAAAATTTTAAAGGAACATGTATAATGATACGGTGCATGATAATCAACTAAAAAGTCGATTTTGAATTTTTTGTAACTTAGGGCTTTTTTGAATTCATATGACGATATATGGTTTTGATTCAAGAATGAACGATATTTAAGCAACAAATAAGAATACTTCCAACTCGAGAAACATTGAAAATATTAAAAAAATCATCAAGCGCTCAGTTATGCTCGTCACTGTAGGTAATATGAAATACATCGTTGCAATCTCTTATCAGACATATAAAATGCTATTATCCAATTGCGACGCTAATAAAAAATTTTGATGAATTAAATATTTAAAATCATTTTTTCGTTGTTATTCCATTAGTTTTATTAACCCTCGCTTAGACAGCCTACCAAATTTTACTATATATAGGGTTTTTTAATAGGTGCGCTTCAACTTTTTTCCGATAGGGAGGGCGAACGACGCAATATTTTTTATTTTTCGCTTGTCATTTGTAAACTTCATTAGTATACATTTCATCATGGAACGCTACACACTTGAGCAACGATTGCAAATCGTGCAAATTTTTTATGAAAATAATCGTTCTGTTGCTGCTACTTTAAGAGCATTACGGCCATTTTACGTTCCATTTAACAAGTCGTCCCGTTTTGGTGTTATGTGAAGTCATTGGTCTACAGTAACAAGCCGGCGACGATTTGTGAGCTCAGAGCCAATATTGAACGCGAAATTGCTGGAATTTCGGCCGATTTATGCAAAAGAGTGGTCGAAAATTGGGTTCAACGATTGGACTTCGTAAAACATGCACGTGGTTGTCATGCAAAAGAAATCGAATTTCATACTTAAATGTATATGTTCAAACTCGATAATAAAAAAAAATTAGTTAAAAAAGTCAAACCGTTTGTGTTTTATTGTGTTTTATTCAAAAAAGTTCAAAAGTTGAAGCGCTCTTACTGAAAAACCCTATACAAGGAGTTATCTCAAGCAGGGTGAGGAAGCAACATACAACGTTGTGAAGTCTATTTTTCAACAAATGAAGTCATTTTTATTTTTATTTTACTTCCTTTGCACTCGACATATGAAAATTGTGATACACGTTGAAGTTCTCAATGATATTGCCAGCGTCACTATGTCGAGGGCTTTTGATTTGTCCTGCAATACTAAAATCGTTTTACCACAATATTGTACTTACACATAAAGAAGGCACAGAAAGAAGAGTTCAAAGAGAATTTTTTTTCATCAAATCCGGTTTCAGAGACATTGCACAATAAAGCTTAAACACACGTGACTTAAGTGTAATTTCAGGTGAAACTAAATATAATTGAAGTTAAAAATTTTGATTTCATTCATCCCGAAGGAAATGAAGGTGCGCATCGAATCGAAGCAAATTCTCTCCAGGCATGAAAGACCAAATAAGATGACAAGTTTTTTCTAATAGCAGTCGCCCCTCGGCAAGCAATGGCAAGCCTATGAGTGCATTTTTGCCATGAAAAAGCTCCTCATAAAAAACTTTCTGCCGTTCGGTGGCGGCATAAGCTATAGGTCCCTCTATTTGTGGAAAAGACACGAAGACGGACGCCACAAATAGGAAGAAGAGCCAATTATATCTATATATATACTTCTTCAGGTCATACTTAAACAACATTTGATGGGTTTTCTTCATTTCGCGCAGTTTTTGACCAAATTTTGCCTCTTTTAAGTATATTAAAGTAACCTACCTTATATCAAGATTAACTCCTTCAGATATCTTAAATTTTACTCCACTGGTTATTTGCATGAACAGAACTTCAGATTTCATACGCCGTTTTAAACGTATATGATTCCGTTGAACTTTGAGCTTTATATTCTGCGATCTTAAAGAAATGTTGTGCATTTGAGCGCAAAGACAAAAGACGTAAAAATTGAGTAGGCCAAAGAAGATAGTGATAAAGCGCAAAACTGCGAACTGGAATATGCTATACCATATATGCCGATATTGATTTACAGCCCCAATGGCCAAAAGGTCGATGACAGCCGCATTCCTGCACAAGAGATCCGCATTTGAGGGATCAGATATTCATACAAAGTGCGTTGAAAAGTCTCAATACTCTCGCGACGTAACATTCTGTATCAGACATGGACGTCGTCGATTATAATATGCGCTAAGTCAACCCAGATGGCGGACGCCGTAGCCGAATGGGTTGGCACGCGACTATCATTCGGTGAAAACACCAAAATTAAAAAAAAACAGAAAAAAAATAGAAAAATCTCTAATAGCGGTCGCCTCTCGGCAGGCAATGGCAAACCTCCGAGTATATTTCTGCCATGAAAAAGCTTCTTATAAAAATATCTGCCGTTTGGAGTCGGCTTGAAACTGTAGGTCCCTCCATTTGTGGAACAACATCAAGACGCACACCACAAATACGAGGAGGAGCTCGGCCAAACACCCAAAAAGGGTGTACGCGGCAATTATATATATATATATATGAGTCAATCCGCTATCTGAAAGATCTTTTACACCATTTGAAGGTTTTAAACTGAAATAGTTGGATATTCAGATTGAAACACGATAAGGCACATACACTTATCAGTTCCCGTTCCCTCGTAATATTTTAACCCAACATCAAGATCAAGAATAGGGATCAATATCAAGTTTACAACTTGTTCGGTCTAGAAATCTGACTAAGAAATCTGCCCTTGTAGTTATTCGTAGTTGTAACTCCCTCAAAGCTGTTGTTCCTCGTAAAAATATTTGAAAAAGGATCAATCCTACAAGGGGATGTTGCATTACTCTCTTCGATCGACCACGGAGCAAAAACATTATAAATTACAATCATTATGTAAATCGATCATATAAATTTTGAATTCAGAGCACATGCGTTACCAAAAATTATTCTGCAAGGCCACTCGTGTGGCTTTGTTTACTTTGTGAAGTCTTATAACCAACTGGGTGTCTAGCAGGCTTTCTGCTCACATAATTAACGATCTCGACAGTTTATTTCAACTCTAACTTAGACAATCATTTACCACTAGCTTCAATCTTAGTTTTTTCTTTGTACATCCCCCCTAAAAATTTAAAATTAATAAAAGTATTTGTAAACAATTTTTTTTTAGGAAACATTTATACTCAGGTAATTGAATAAATTTATCCAGTAGAATCCGTTCTCAACTAGAAAATGCATATTGAGGCACTTAATGAGTTTGGAATAGGATATAAAAAAATCACGTTATAGCGAACTGAAATTGACAAATCATCACATGATTTCAAATGATGATTAGTTTTAATAGTTTTAATTGTTTAGTCATCGTGCGCTTTTTAAATGAACAATTCCCAATATTTTTTTGACAGAATGTAGACACTTCTTTTGAATGAAGTTCTGGTGTCGGACTTGGTTCTTTACGATTGACATGGTACATACTAATATTCGGCAGTTCTCGTGCTTAGACCTCAAATAGTTGGTACCGTAGTGAATCAATGGTATCTGGAAATTAGAGCAGATAGCATTGTCACCTCAAATAAAAGATGTTCCTTGGTATACAATCATATTTTAAAGGCACGCATATTAATTTTCCGAAATAGTTTTCATTGTTGTGTAAAAGTAAATATACAATTTTGTTTGCTCGAAAACCCACCACGGCAATCGAAAAAAAAAAATTTAATTAATTTTTTCCGAACTGGAAGAGTCTTATAGGCTTGCTATATGGGTTAGTGATTTGTGTTTCAAAAATATTTGAAAATGAAAACGTTATAAGTACAAACTCTTGGGTTTGATTAGTGCACAGGAGCGTTTTGGGCGATGTTCTGTCGCAATCCGAAGAAGTTTTTTCGCCATTTCGTAACCATGAACGAAACATGGATTCATCCCGCTCGTGATACACCGGAAACCAAGGGATGGTCGAGAAAGCTGGTTTCTATACTAAATTGAAACCGATGAAAGCCAAGGTTGACCAACAAGCGTCAGTTTTTTGGTAAGCGGGTAGTGTCATTCACATCCACTGTCTGGATGACTTTTTCTCGACATGCTATAGGTATATCATTAACCCTAGCATAATGTAGCTCCTCTCCAGTGAACTGTTTTAGAGCTTCAAACAGAAGAACGCCTAAAACAGGGGGTCGGGAAGATCCTTAGCACATAAGACCACAGTTTGCAACAATGGATTGGAATTGAATTGCTCATTTGGATGTAGTAATTATTATTAAATTATCAAACCCAACTGTTACACTCCCCCCGCCCAGCCGACACGAGGGGCATAGTACGCATGACGGACGGTTCATTTTTGTTTTCATGTAGGGCCAAAAAAAGACAGGAGTTTGTTAAACGTCCACATCTAACAATATTCTAGTACAGAGAACAAATTCATCAGCTGAATAAAAAGTTTGAGATATACGGTAAAAAGCGGGATCGATAAATCAAAAATGCTGGAAAAAATGCTTCATTAAGCTGGCAATTTCCTTTACATGGTTTTAAAAACTAGACCTGAAGTGCGTTGTCGTTCGAGTAAAGGAAAAACACCAATGATTCGAATATCTTATGCTTCAGTTACGCACTGACTGGCTGCTCACAAGCATAAACTAAAGTAAGTTAGAAGGGCTCACTTCCGCCCGAACTTTATTACCCACTCACATTTTAGTAAAATTTAATTAGGGTTGGCTGTTGATTTTTGGAATCAAACACCATTTTTTTAAATTTTACTTGCGCTGTATTTCTATTTTTTAAAGTTCGTGCTTTATGCTGTTTTGAAAATAACGAGCAGACATTATTAAACCGATGTGACTGTAATGTTACAACCAACCGTTATGTGAACAAAATTATAATACCTTTGAGTACACGTATCCGGGTATAAAAAGTAGCTGGCATAGGATGAATTTTAAAAAATACTCATATTTCGTCCTTGCACTTGATTAATTTTTTCATTTCATTTGGGCGACTCTTTTCAGTATAATTTTATTTAGAAGCTGGTTAGAATATCTATTATTTACTAAAATGTAAAACTTCATCTCGAATTAAAATTTGGTTTTAATTAAAGTATATGGCGCTCTTTCTCTCTGTTTACCAGCTCTTTCACTTCATTACTAACTTGCTGGACTGCGGCTCATGGCGCTCGGCTTCAAACGGTTGGAAACTCAATATGAACACGAGTACGCAGATGTTTGTATCTATGTAAATTGGCTATTGCGGTTTCCAGACAATCCAGTTATATTTCAGTAAAGAGTTGTAAAAAGCCCTTTAGCAGCTTATGGACCATTGAATTCTGGCCACCGTTTTATAATTGCACCTGTTGCTTTATTAATTGTGGCATTACTATGCAGGTTTAAATCAAGTTTGGTATCCATTATAGTCGGCCGCCATAGCCGAATAGGTTGGCTACTATTCAGAGTACGTAGGTTCGAATCTTCGTGAAACACCAAAATGAAGAAAAAGGACATCGCAATGTAAAAAATCTGAGTTACTCATATGGAAAAAATGCAGTCACCTGACTAGTTGGATCAGTGGCTTACACTAGTTCTGAAGTAGTTTCCAACTAGTATGTATGCATGTGTATAAGTAATAATTTCAACATCAATAATTGCGATCATTTAAAATCTGGCAAGCCTTTTATATGTATTTGTTCTACGCAGTTCTCTTCATATAGCGATTTTAATCGTCATAGCCACCTTTCCCTTTATATTTGTTTTACTATAAAACGCGATTTGGCTTGCAAATACAGACGTAAACACGGGCAACGGAAAGAAAGTTAGTAGAATGCGCAAAATATCCAAACGAAACTGCGAATGCTAAAATGGTAAAATCAATCAATAGATTTTTGTTTTTTCAAGTTCAATTATGGGCACGCTTTTGCTTCGTGCGTTATGCTTCGCATTTCTTCTCCTTGACGCCTTTTGACATCTACCTGACGGCAAGTCATTATCGCCTTCGTATGCATACATACTATGGAAATATTTGATTCCAACATTCGTTAGGGCTCTCTTTACAGCATATTTATTTATATAATAAAGGGTATGCACATTACAATGCATCACTCCCCATATAAAACAGAATGTTATAAGTTGGTATTGTTTTTCCATCGGAACTATGAATTTTAATATATTTTAAGACTTCCGTCAACAATATTTTCGGAAAATTGTTAAGATTTACACGGCCTGGACCGATTTTAAAATACCTCCAATCGACTTTTTTATAAATGAAATTAGCTTTTCAAAATATATTTTTTCCAAATTAATCACCTCAGAGTTTATGCTTACAAAGTTGCAATGTTTAAAAATTTTATCAAAAGAGCCAAAATAGTGAGATTTTTGCCTTTTTAGAGAATAAGTTTAAAGATAACTCGGCCAAACCTCGACCAATTTAGACTTCTAAGGCATCATTGAAAAAGTATTTCCATCATCCATTTACTTTTTAGGAAAATTAATCAATTTACGTGGCAGAAAAGATTTTTCAGATCGAAATGCTTAATTCCCTCATAATAATAAACCAATTACGTGCCGAACTATTTTTCGCAAATATCAGCACACCTCCGATCCGTTGATAAAATTTGTAAACATTTTTATGAAGATCCTATAATCTTACACGTTTCTATCATTTGTAGTAATTTTTTGGGAAAATATGTCTCTCGTTCCTCAATGGTCTCAACATTCAACGTGAATTTTTTCCCTTGAAGGAATCTCTTAATTTATAGAAATAAAACTTAGCCGTTGGGAGCCCGGGGGAGCCAGGGGTTGAGAATACGAACTAGTGGTCCGGGAAGGGTAAGTCACACAGCCATCACGCGGTTAACAGTTTCACAACTGAATGTTATTGGCGTATTAAATCAACATGCCTATGGTCTCTGTCATTTCACGCAACTTAACTTTTCGATAAGGTAAAACAATCTTTTGAACTATTTTAATATTTCCGAATCCAGAGTGAGGTCCTTAAAAGGACGCCCGCTATGTTCAACATCTGCCGTTGTTGCGAAGTCTCGTAATTTATTTTAAGTTATTTGTTGCGGAACGCTTATTTAATTTACTTTAAGTTGTTTGTTGCGGAGTCCCGCCATAATTGGTGGCGGACGTAGGGCTTTTTTATCATCTTGTGGTGTTTTATTGTTAGCTATTACTGTATTCAAATTTGAATTTGAACCTATTTAGTCAGGTGAATTGACAGCTTTTCGTTTTTTAGAGGGACGCTTTTTTAAGATCCAGTCCGTCTCTCGATCTAGCTCTTCTTCATCGGTTTCGTATTGAGGTGGTGTTTTATTTTGTTGTCCACTGTTGGTTTTACTAGTGACTACAGTTTGAGCTTTTAGTTTAGCGTTTTCTATTTTTAGCTGTTGTAGCTCATTTTTTAATTCAGCAAACATTTGTTGCATATTTTGTAGTTGTTTCGATAAGTTTTTAATTTCTTCTTTCTCTATATTTTCTTGTTTTTTTTATAGATTTCCACCTATAGATGGTAGGTGTATTGATAGTGGCTCGATTTTTTAACGAATTTTCACCAAATTAATTTTAAATTTTTTAATTCGTTAAAATTTAACTAACGTTCGTATATTAAAACTCCCCGCAAAAGAAGAATCGCTCAAAACAAAACGCGTAAAAAAATCATACAAAAATAACGCACACAAAACGGTTTGCATATGCATAATTCGACATTAAGCGAGTATTCTTTTTCAACTCGTATACAAAAGAACACAGCTTATACAACAGCACTCTTTCCGTAACCCAGACACCCTGTATTTCGCACACAAGATCACGTTAGAGGAAAAGAATAAAAAAACTGTTGTTGTTGTTGTTTTAACAGTAATAGAAGCCCCGTCAGTGTAGGGTATATCACCGGTCGTCTTCGTCTGGCTCATCTAAAGGTAGGCCCAGAAAACATGCTGTTTCGACGGGTTGGGTCCAGAGGGAGAGGGGTGCTGGATAAGTAAGTTTTAGAGGGCATATGAAAAGGTGTCATGCGGGGTGCCTTCATATGCCGGACATATGTTTGGTATGTCGGGGTCGATTCTGGATAAGTAGGAGTTTAACCTGCTGCAGTATCCAGAACATAATTGTGCCAGTGTTACACGTGTCTCTCGGGGAAGCTGCAGCTCTTCATCTGCAATAGGTGGTGGTTGGTCTCCGATTACGGAATTCACAGGACGGGAGCTTAAGAAGGTGGCGACGGTCTGCCGGTTTATTGGCTGTCTAAATACTGTCTGGGCAATTAGATTTCTGTCAGTTTTGTACTGGATCTCGTCGGTATAGTTAAAAGGTGTATCCTGACGCGCCTAGGAGGCGGCGGAGGTGTATGCAAGGTTGAAACCTACGGTAGCACCCCAGCAGGAACTGCTTGCTGAGCAGTTTATTGTGCTCCATTACAGGGAGCATTTGTGCCTCATTGTGAAGGTGTTGAATAGGGGACATCGGGAGGCAACCGGTCGCTGTCCGACTGGTAGTATTTTGGCATGTCTGTAGCTTTATCCACTGCGTGTCACTAGTTCCAGGCGACCAGACAGGCGGAGCATAGTTTAGAACCGGCCGACCAATTGCCTTAAATGTCGATAGCAACAGTTCTTTGTCTTTGCGCCAAGGGCTGCCGGCAAGCTATTGGAGGACCTTGTTGCATTTTGGACCTTAGTGGCAATTGCGGTTGTGTGCGCCTGATGTGTCGACTGATATATTATATATCATCTAGTAGCGTGGAATGGCTGACTGTATCGAAAGCTTTCTTCATGTCCAACGCTACTAGGACAGTCCTCTCGCAGGGGCGGTTTTGGTTAAGCCCGCGGTTTACCTGGGCGTTTATGGCGGTGAGTGCAGTGGAGTAGGAGAACTTCAAGTGCATTCACTACTGGGGAAAGGAGAATTAAGGGGCGATAAGATTCCCCGGGTTTCCCAGGTTTCAGTAGGGGGACTACTCTCCCTGCTTTCCACTTGTCAATGATGATGAGAGAGGCCAAGGACAAATTGAAAACCCTTGTTAATTTTTATTTATTTGTTATTATTACTAATATAAATTAAGTGTATATAAATTTTGAAATAATTTTTGATTGAAGAAACTGGCTGCTAAGGCTTTTTTTATACAAAGCCGTTAAAAAGTAAAGGAGGCTCTACAAATTATGCGGTTTGGTGGTTTTAGAATATCTAATATCTTAATAACCTAAGACGATTTTCTAATGTTATTAGACACAAAATTCTGTAAATAAAAATTTATTTACTACTTAAAATACTTGTTATTTACTGCTATTCACTATTTAAATAAAATAACACTAGTTTTATTTATCTGGATTTCAATGTTCGCAACTGTATATGGCAATTGAATTCAATTGTTGTTGCAACAACATTAAACATTCCCAATGAACTTTTGAGGAATGCGGCTGGAGTGGCTGTCCTTGACCGCTGTGGATACGATAACATACGAACGTGGAAATTGAATTTTTACATAGTTTCAGACAGAGCGACGTTATCAACGCTTTTAGTGCAACTGAGTTTGCGCCAAATTTGCCTACATGATTATTTTAATTTTTTTTCAATTTTATTGTCATTAGGTCATAGCCTGGCAGCACTTCATCTTAGACGAAGCGTTACAAAACCTTAACACTTTTATGAGTTGGGTATGAAAACAAAGCAAAAAAACGAAAAAAAACAGGAGCGAAAATAAAACTGTATTAATTAGCGCGCGCGCACTGAGTCAAATAAGACTTTGCTGCGTGCCGCTGCTTTACATAAAATTTTGAGCTCAGCGAGAGACAAAAATATGACGCGTTCCACCACACATCGCACCGAGGCACCCGCATTGTCGTCCAACTGACTTCAATTCGGAGCATTCAAATACACGACAGGCAAACTGGCGTAAACTATTCATACATACATACATATGTACCTATGTATGTAAATTTTATATGAACCTGGCTACAACAAAAAGGCTTAAATCACAAAAAAAAAACCAAAACAAAAATAATCATCTCCAGTAATAGACATTTTTGACGCAAATGTAAATTATAAACAATTCGGACCACAAATTCGAAAATACACATACATATGAAGTTAATTACATACAAAGAAAACTTACGTACATATGTAACTGTATATTTAGATAAGTATGTGTGTATAGGGTAGTCTAAATACAGGTTTATTTTTAAATCATATGTTCTTTTGGCTTTTTCCCGCTCAAAACTTTCAGCCAGTATCATATCTCCATAGAACGAAATGAGTCGCTTTACGCTTGAACTACATCAATGAATATTGCAAGCCCATTTCCGAAGTGAGTGCTCGGTGGGTTAATTGAAAGAAGGCTTTGAACGTTGCGTATTTTAAACACAGCGATTTTTAGCATAGAAAAATCCGCACGTGATTTTCTAGAAGCTAACACATTCACAAAGCGGCAGTTTGTTGTGAATTTTGAATGTGAGCATCACTTCAATAATTTTTTCCTCAAAATAAAGATGAAAATACCATTTCGGTCCACGATGAACGACTCCAACCATGGCTGGCCGAGTCTTCGTGGACTGAAACTGAAGATATCAATTTGGACGATAATTGGTGTCAGCAGAATGGTGCTCCATATCAAACAATCCATCAAATAATTGATAATTTGCGCCTTAAGTTTGGTAATCGTGTTATCAAAAGTACTTTGCCATAAACTTGTTTGTTGTTGTTGTTGTTGTCGAAGCAGTTTACTAAACCCTGCCAGGGCGTTGTAGTCACCGATCATCATCGTCTAACTCATCTAACAGTAGGCAGAAACTGCTAACAAGGCTTGATAGGATTTGGTGGACAAGATGAACTACTGCGAAAGCAACCGGTGTAGCCACTTATAGAAAATTGTTTATTTTTAATAAAGTCATCATTTATCTGAAAAATTTGAGTTTTGGGTATTTTATTTCATTTTTATGAACATATACATACATATATAGAGTTGGAATATTCTTTTCACTTATATTGTATTACACTATTTACTTCTACTTTCACTCCAAGAAATCTAATTTTGTAATTTTTGTCCATTCACAGGAGTTGTGCAATAATATTTTGATTCGATAATTTTAAAATCACTTCGCAACACTCAAAACAAATCGTAATTACTTCTATTTATGCATATATGTATATGTATGTATGTCTGCACCATCAATAATGTTGTGTGTTATTCAAGTTTCGTCACAACAAATTTTTCGATGAGAATAATTCATAATAAAAATTTTCTACACGAACCCGTTCACGACATGCAAATGCGACCACAGCTAATGATAAACTGCTGCCGCTAAAATGAGCTAAAATAAAAGTCAAACCTTTGGAGAGCAAAAAAAATCGTTTTTTTTTTCCTATAGGCAGCAAAAACGAACAAGCAAAGCAAACCAAAAATAATTTCAAAACGTACTAACACAAAAACATAAAAACAAAATACTACATACGTTAAAAGCAGCGATAGAACAAAGAGCAAAAAAACGTAAATTATTATTAACACCAGCCAGCCAGCCAACCAAACATTCAGTGGGCTAACCACTCACATGTAAAACACGTACATATATACATTCATATGTAAGTGGCGGGTGCGATAATGCGAAATCCAAAAGCATTTTCATTCCGATAAATAGCCACACACCCTCTTCTTTCCTATCCACTGCAACAACACCGGCACTAGTTTTCCGGCACACGAACGAAAATTCTGTTACATATGTATATGAAAAATGAAATGGGAGAAGAGAAAGCGGAAAGCAGATACAAAACAAGTGGTCATCAAACATTCGATCAGCTGTTTGTGTAATGTTTACGAGTAATTGCATTACGTGTTTCATGTATGCGCTGTTTCTTCTGAGTTCTCTATTGAAATGCTAATAGAACACTGCTTAGTTTTGATTGGATTTTCATTAAGGAAAAAATACGTTTAACAAAATAAAAAAATTACCCTAAAAATCTTGCAGGAAAAAACCCGGCATTAAAAATAAATTCATATTTTCATAAGTTCTGATAATTCAATTTGCATGTAACCCTAACTTTTCTAATATTTGCAGAGAGTTACTTATATCATAGGTACTTTATAAATTATGTATGTACGTACATATATATTTATGTATACGAACGTATATAATAAGTACATTCTTGGCAAAAGTTCTTCCTTCAATGCTTGAAAATATTTTGTAAATTACACAATAATAATCGAAGTCGAAGCAAGCAAACTTGTAATATAAAAAAGTATTAATGTTTCTAGATCCCTACGAGAAAGAATGCGCTTGATATGATTCTAGATACTCAGTTCGCAAGAAAGCGGATGGCAGATGCTTCACCAGCATTCATTTGAATGCATAAAGTGGGTAAGTGTGTTTTAAACCAAATAAAATGGTCGAAGCAGATTTTTTCATACTTCCACAACTTAACTGCACATTGGAAGGGTTTGGCTTGTGCCCTTTTCAATCTCTGTTTTCTACTTACCCATATTTCGTTGGCATGGTTATTTCAACTAATCCTATCACGGTTATTCTCTTTTTCTCGACACATCAGCATCTTGCAAGCTGAAATTTAGGCCATCATGTACGCGTATAAGTAAGTCGTGATATAGTTTGAGACCGATCTCTTAGAATATCTCATCATCAATATCACCCATAATATCTTTATGAAAGATGAAGCTAAATGGTATTAACTGTAAATCGAATATCAGCAAATTCTATATTATTCTTGTGGTAGAAGAATAAAGCTGCACGGGCTTACGATACCAGAATGAGCAACGTGACACAAAAATGGTAGGGAAAATGATTGATGCTACTACAACAACAACCAACCCAAATTGTTTGAGAATGTCTGGCGAATGGAAAGGGCACACTCGAGTGCTATAGCAATAATTAAAAAAAATTATATACGTATGTACATATGTAGGTACAAAACTAAAATCATAGTAAAAAAAATCTTCTAAAATAGTCCTATTCTCTAATGGCAGATGTAATTGTGCCAAGTTATTGAATTCTGTACGTATCAATATAATATCACGTAATTAGTTCTCCACTTTTCTAACTTTGAAAATATTTAAGATTCCGTAAGTATCAAAAAATGGAAATTCTCTTTATGTACTTCTAAGGAAAATTTAAATGGCCGTTTGAACTTAGAAGTCCACAAAAAAAAAATCACAAATACAAATAGTTTAGTTAGACGTTCCCACGACAGTTGGTATTTCATTACCGAAACATCCCAGATATACATTCATGCATCGGCCAAGGACTGTTACTTCAGCAGCATTCCCTCAAAACTTTTGGAGATCATTTCATCCTGTTACAACAACAATAATATAGTTTTTTTTTTCTTTGTTCACTCTGCTCGGGAGCATAATTTAATTTACTAACTGCTAAGTAGTTCGACCGCCGTAGCCGATTGGGTTGGTGCGTGACTGCCATTCGGAATTCACAGAGAGAACGTTGGGTCGAATTTCGGTGAAAACACCAAAATTAGGAAAAACATTTTTCTAATAGCGGTCGCCCCTCGGTAGGCATTGGCAAACCTCCGAGTGCCATGAAAAAGCTCCTCATAAAAATATCTGCCGTTCGGAGTCGGCTTGAAATTGTAGGTCCCTCCATTTGTGGAACAGTATCAAGACGCATCCTAACGAGACTTAAAGCGCCAATATATTCCAAAGGTTTTCAAGCTCAAATTTTCTTCATATCTGAGCTTTTTTTGGTGAAAAAATATCGGAGCAATGTTGTTTTGATATTGGGTTTTCCGTTTTACCAAAGTTCTTTGCACCGAGGTTTCATTTTATGATTTAGTATCCGGACCAAGTAAATTTTAGGCATTCGTACAGCCAAGTATGGCCCTACGTAAGTTAGCGGCAATATCAAATTGAACCGCTAATTGGCTTTTCAATAAACACCAGCAAGCCACGTGAATTAAATTTAAGTTGGATCTTTCCTGAAATTAAGATTTTCACTAACGCAATACGCGTAAAATTGGGGTCATTAAGTATGCGCCCGTGGTAAAATGAGGGCAGTAGCACTGCAAAATTGCACCTCATCTTGAGACTGTGCATTAAGATTTATTGTTTTTAGCTATAAGCAATGCAGTATTTTCGAAATATCCAGAACGACATTTGTCCCATTTAAAATGTAATTAAATGCCAAAATAAGAGCTTCTAAACAAAGACTACTCACCTGAACACAATCGATCTTCTTCCTGAGATGCTTCAATGCCTTCCATTTCGATTAAGTTTTCTACATACAGATCAACGTTATAAGCGAAAGAACTTGTGTAATTTTATTAGCCTCAAATTCTTCTAAAAACGTAATTAATCTGTAGAAAAGAGATTGCAAAATTTTTCCGTAGACCAAGTTGAAACAAACAAAGCAGCCATTTTTCTTTCCAATTTGACAGTTCATTACCTCTTCGCTGTCAATATATTGCTTTCTCTCTACAACCGCGTAAAGAAGCAAACAAAACAAAATAAAAACCGGTGTGTTACAGCCATAAATACGGACGAACTGATTGATGTCTTCTTTTTAGGAAAACTGCTGGTTACGAAATACCTTTTCATAATATCGATCCTAGATTTTATTCGGGGCAAAAAACAGCCGAATCATGATTCAACTCCTGCATAGTTCTCATAATTAATTTTGTTTACTCCCATTTTGCACCTACTCATTCGTAAATATTTACGAATAGTATAACGTAGCAAAGGGCAACTGGGAGAAAAATCGGTTTGTTCGTTTCCAGTTTGAAGGAAATTCACAATAGTTACGACTGAAATTTATTGTGAGTTTGGCAGGTTTGCTGAGCTAGTTTTCTAGTAAATATTTGCAATATCGTTCAGTAAATAGTTCTATTCATGAACGCATTTGAAACATTTGCTAGTACAATCACATTACAGTTATTTTATACTCGAAAATTTGCAAAGGAATGAAAACTAGAGAGCAAACTACATAACTCTTAAATTCGAGGAGAAGTTGTAAGATTTTACTTGATATACTTTTCCGTGTAAGAATTGACAGTAAAAAAACAGTTATACCGAAGCATACAAAATGCAAATAAAAAGCTTAGTTTAGAAAATTTGTAGTCAAAAAGCTTCAATAGAAACAAGTTAATTTTAAAAAGGGTGCAGATACTACCGTAAGATTGTAGTAAAATTGGCAATATTCTATTTTATATTTTAACTTTTGTGAATTACAAATTCTTACTTACGCCAAACTGCGTTTTCGTACTTTTTATAGGCTCTTTGAAAGAGAAAAACTCCAAATTCTTAAAAAAATAGTTACTATTATATAGCTAAATAATCTCTCTGAAAGAGAAAAATATTTAAAATAGTAAATAATCAGCTTCTTTTTCCAATTTCCCTATTTTGCTGGATATTTGCGGATGTCAACGCCAAAAGTTGACAATTTCAGAAATTTATCAAACATTAACCACATTAAAATTATGAAGTCCAAATGGCAAGATATGAAAACTTTCTGAGCTATCAAAAGTAAGGGGGAGTTGAAATACTATTCTTTTAAATACGTACATATATATTTCTTAATTTGTGGTCAAATCTTGCAATTTGCGTATTTGATTAAAGGGCAAAGTTTGCGAACATATTACTTGAAAACTCTTATTAACTGAATAGTGGTGGTGTTAATTTGCAAAATAAGAACTAAATATATATTTTTTGGGAGTTTCATTAGAAAATTTATATTATTTTTCACAAAAAATCGAATGGGCCATCGTAAAATAACTATCCTTTTTCAAAACTAAAATGATCACATTATTTACTTCGTTAATTACAAAATGTTAAAATATTTAAATATTGTGTGTCAAAACAGAAACTTAAACCAAAGTAATTATACTTTCAGTATTTCCAACGCCAAATTTTGCAAAAAACCACTTCGTTCTAATTTGAACTAAATCCCAATGGGACACACCGTCTCTATTTTATGAATTCAATTATATCACAGGTTTTCTAATAAACTCCGTCAGTGTTTTTTAATTTATATACATATATATTATTGAACACATATTAACACCATTTATTTGTGTATCCAAAGTGTGATGACAAGTTTTTGTCAAAATTATACGGCTGGCAACTCTTAGCGGGTGTCAGGTTCTCAAATGGATCACAAAGGATAAAATACTGTGCTATCTGGTGAGGATTGTTGGTTAAAAATAAATACAATTTCGTTTTTGATGCACACGGGCAATTTGACCAGCACCTGGGTTAATTTTCATCCTCAAGAGTAAAGCTTTAAAACAATTGCATTTAAACATGACGAAATTGCCTAGCTGTAAATTAGAATTTGTTCGCGAAGACGATTTCGTAGAGTATTTCGTTTTCCCATTATTGCCAGATAATTTAACAAATGTACAGGAAGGAAGTAAAGACTTGGAGCAACTGCGAACGCAATTATCTATGTTTGAAAAACAATGCATGGAGTTCGTGAGTGGACGTGTTGAAAACTATGGCTATATTTGGCACAAAGATGAATTTCAATTACAAACACGTTCAGAGTGTGCGCAAGAAAGACTATTGAATGACGAGATTAACGATAGTTCCCCTGGTTCTCCCAAGGGTGAGTGCGTAATATTCTTTGTCGTGCGGTCTATTTTTATTTTGCTGTCTACTTATAATTTAGCACATGCTAATATACATCATAATGTATTTTAAATGTAGCGCTGCCTCTTCCACCACATCTGCATGGCGTTACACATTATGGCGACAATATCGAGGACGAGTGGTTCATAGTGCATCTCTTGCATGAGCTGACACGTGAGATTCCAGGATGCGTGGCACGTGTTATTGACTCAGATGGGGAATTTCTCTTAATTGAAGCTGCTGATGCGCTTCCTGATTGGGCCAATCCAGACAGTTGTGACCAACGAGTATGTATTCGGAATTATAGTTTTTTAATTGATAAGTTAACCATAGTTTCTGTAGGTTTACATAGCCAATGGAGAGATACATTTGGTGCAAAATCCGCCACATAATTCCGAAAATTTGTTACCAGTTACTACGGCCATAGAAAAAATTCGTAAAAATCACACCCTTTATCGAGTTTCCAAAGAAATTCAAGACAGCATAAATGAACGTACGAAGGAATTTAAAGGAAATACCAATACAGCGATACATCGCCAAATCGTGCGTTTGCCTTTGGGTGTCGCAGGGCTGCTTAAAAAGCGTCCGTCGTTAATTTCATCAGCAGTGCGTGCTTTCTGCGAACGTGATGCTATTGATTTAAAGGCTTGTCGTTCAATGCGTTTTTTCCCACCGGAGCAGTGTGTTCGAACCAATATTCGATTCACTCGTTGTCTTTATGCTATGCTTACGCACACCCAATATAAGCCCGACAGGAAAGTTGGATGGGCACTAAGTGAGTCCAACTCTAGTGAAGAATATAAGGAGCAGATATTAGGCATAAAAATTGCCTGCGGTTTTGAAATTTTGGCCTCTCAGGCTAAAAGTTCAAATCAGGAAGAAAATGGACCAGCCTGGCGCACTTATGTCAAAAGTTTAATATCAAAAGGCTATTTTCGAGATAATTTGGAAGGGTCGGAGGAGTATAAACGGCTTTGGAATGAAGCACGCACATATTTTACGAAATTTAACGAACGTTTTCGTACGATGCCATTAGTCGGACAAGAAATTTTGAATTTACTTCAAAGTATAGATACTTCGACCGATCATTTGTGTGATGACGAAAACAATTTAGAAGTAAGCAAAACTATTACATTTCCCTATTTGTTAATTTACTGTACGAATAACATTTTCAGCCAAGTGATTCTGACGACTGGCTAAATATTAGTGCAGATAATTTAGATGCCATGTTAATGGAACGTTATGGTCCTAAAAAACTGTATAAGTCGAATGGAGGCATCAATGCTGAAGAATTCACAAGAAACTTTACTGATTTTCTCGAAAAAGAATCAACATATGAAGGTATAGACAATGAAGGTGATGAAACAGATTCAGATTCTGATGAAATCGAATCAGGAGCAAGTGCTACTCGACAACAAAATAATGATTTAAAAACAAAGCTAAGAAAAAATCATTCCATGCGTCAAGCATGTAATCGAAACTCACTTATTAACGAAACTTTAATGACCAATCACAACAAAAAAGGCACAAACATAGAAGCTGAAGATAGCACACATGTACGAAACTTTTTAGATTTTGTTATCCCAGAAGATAAATGGGATTCTAATTCAGAAATGAGTGATTATGAAGATGATAACAATTTGGAGCACAATTTCGAATCGATGGCGAATAGTGACAAAAACATTGATGTTCATATAAAAAATTACATGGACCAAATGGACAAAGAACTGGCAAAAACTACAATTGGGCAATCGTTTGAAAATAAGACCGCTTCTAATGTACCCAAAGGAACAGACGATGATTTTGATGACATTGAGTCATTCCAACCAATTAACATTAATGTTAACACATTAAAAAACATAGTCGATAGTTATAAATCGCAGTTGGGTGGACCGGGACCAGTTTCGAATTTGTTGAGTGCTATGGGTGTAGGTATGTCAACTGCAGCGACACTCGACAGCGATGATGATGAGGTCGCGGATGAATTGAAAGAATCTAGAGTATGAACGTCGTAAATTCATCCAACTCTTATATATACATATACATATGAAGATTAGTTGACATAAACTGTGTGTAACTATTTGCATCACAATGTAATATTCATGTACTTGTACTTATTTCATTGGCACTTATGTTTAAATTAAGCATTTTTTCATTATAACTCCACCTAATGTATGCAAATATATACAGCCCATATATCAAAAATGCTTTCTTGCATTCGTGCAGTCATTATTTATTTTTATATAATTAAAATCTTTACAGTTTTGGTGTAACAAACAACGTTGAATAAAACTAGCATAGTGTTTAATCCTTCGACGCAGGGACAAAGTTCCCATAGTCTCGCCTTATTTCTATTGGCTTGTGAGGACGCTCCTCACGGCTATGGCCACCACGAAAGTTAACGTTGTAGGGTTCATTGTTTACTCGTCTTTTGTCATATCTGTATGATTGATTACCACCACCATGGCGGTGCCTATCCTGGCCACGCTTATTCCATTTATTTCGGCTATAGCTATTGCGTTGCCCACCCCCGCCACCTCGATGACTGTAGCCAGCTCCCGAAAAGCCCCAATTTTCGATTATCGGAGGGTCCGGAAGCGGTTTTGAACAGTGATTGAAATATTCTGCATCTTCGTCTGTAAAACGATTTTCGAATTCATCTTGGCATTCATCTAAAAATTCAATATCTTTTTCTGTAAGCCGATTGATTTTCCGATTTGGGTCCACCATGTTTATTTACTGATTATAATAAAAGTACTTATATATTTTTTCGTGCTTTAAAAATTAAATTAAAATGTTAATCGTACTTGAACGTAGATTAATAAACACTAAAATAAAGGCGAGACGAGAAATTTTAGTCGATTGCTTAAACGGCTTGATGTTTTCTCTCATAGGCGAGTTGCCAGCCGACAACAGTACAGATCTATTTTATGTATCGGGTTTATTAGAGATTAGATTAGATGATAATAAAAAAAAATCATCTGTTTTGTATTATCATTTTTAAGTTCTAAAGAAAAAGTTCTAAACAACGTCGCGAAGATAGGTATAAGATTAATAATAATAATACGTTCACATATAAGTAGATTATCTACTTTTTCACGCTTACCTCCCAATCCGTAATTAAAAAGCAAAATTTCCCATACGAAATGTCTCTCCCAAAATTTGAGATTATTAAATAATCCTAGATAATAATCATACTTTTTGACATACAACCCTGTATTTTCTGTGTTATCGATAATTATTATTACGAATGTAAGGAGAGTCATCAAAATAAAAACTACATGAAATGGGCGCCGCCAAAGAAGACAGGTCTGTAAGCATAATTCTAATAACATATTTGTCAATATTATTAATTATGCATTCATTTTGCACAAAAAAGTGTGTGTCCATAAACATTTTGTCCTCCTATTATTTGTTATAATATGTAACATCGAATTTCCCATGCGTATTGCTGCCATAATTTTTTGAAACCTCAGTAAAAGTCGTTTTCGCATTTTCTCCAACAAACCAAAAACACTGAAATATTCCGCCAAAATAATTTCTATGAGGAAAAACCTTTCACAACGGTATTGACAGCGGATTGTCAATTTCGCAGGTAATCTGCCATATGTGAAAAGGTAGACTAATTTTGCGGATTTATTGGTAATTAATGCATATGCAAACGTACTTTAACTGTATTATCAAACTATCGAAACAGTCGATCTACCAGTCGCGTTTAGTGCGTAATTCACTCTGTAAGTAATTCATGGATGACTTTTCTTGGTTTAATTAATGTTTTTTAATGATTATTTGGTTTACCCATCCGTTCTGGCTCGACAGCTAATTTCAATAAACTCCGATAAAAATTAGGAAGAGAACGTTTTGTTCCTAATAGGCTCGTCACAATGGGTTCCTTCTGTTTGTTGCGGCAACCAATTTGACTGATCAACATTCCCACGACAGTCGGTTCTAAGGCAAGGCTTAACCAAGTAGTCCTGAAAAATGAATGCGATCTCGAAGTTATGGTCGCACTCACTGTCTACGACTGCCATATATTCTATTAAAACCACCTTTCGCTTTAATAAGCATTCATTTTATAATATATTTCACAACCAACAAAAACCTGTTTGTACAAAACGGAACATGATATATGTTTGTTTTCGAAAAAAATATCTGTTGCTTTTTTGTTTCCATGCGGCAATACGGTCATTATGGTATAACATTACGTTTTACAAGTCTCGCCAGTCAACTGGAATTGAGAGTGGCCAAGGGCAAATTGAGGATCTTTTTGAGATATCCTACTCACAATGGATCTAGGTTTTTCAGCATCATCATGTTAATTCCTTTAGGGCTAATGGCTTTAGAAGCTTTGACTCTATGCAGTTCCTTCTGCTTAATGACAAGAGGATCTGCGACAGTCGGTCGGACATGCCAGGTAACATCAGTTGTGTCATGAGCCTCTCTCAGGCTGCCAAGCACGCTTGTGAGTTGAAGTAACCCGAGAGCCAGAATGGGCTCCGGGCCAAAGAAGTTGTCTACAGAGTCCATCCTCTTTAGCTAGTCAGAGGTCTCGTTATCCGCGATACCCACGAGTCCCGAGGCATTAGGATATTATATCTACCGACATAGTTCAGACTGGATTTTCAGAACAGGGGGACCAGAGCTTACTCACAGCAGCGATGAAGTTGCAGATCTTCAGGTGTTCCATCCATTTCATCCGTTTATGCTGGGTAACCGCTGCCGAATCTCCAAATAGATATCGTCTATTCGTTGATTCCCGGGATCAGCCTGCTGGTGGTCGTTTGTCCCGGATACTTTCAGTTGAGATGAAGTGAGCCCCAGCACCGATGATCGTCTTGCGGAATACGTCTTTGCCTACGCGCAAATCGGTGGGGATGGGAAGAGCGACGAAGATTTCTTTGGTGAGTTCCGCGAACCCCGTCCAATTAACTTTGTTAAAGTGAACGTAGGAACGGTAATTTCAGCAAATGAAGTCGGTAGATTTTCAATCGGGACCATAATCTGTAAATGATCTGATGCAAAAAATGGCATAAATCGCCAAGTTATGTGATTGATCAGACCAGTGCTAGCAATTGTTAGATCAGGCGAGTTGCTGCAATATCCCATTATCCTGGTGAGGTCGTTGTTTACTTTGCTGAATGTCGAATTGTCTATCTGATCTGCCAAAAGCTGTCCCCTACGATCATTTAGCAAGCTTAAATGCCAAAGATCGTAGTGTGCATTGAAGTCAGCTACAACCAAACGATAAACGCTAAGCCCACCATTATCTCGTTTGCGATCTTTTCGGTGCACGTTGTAGCCGTCTCTGGTAATCAAAGAGGAACTACCATGAAATTTCGTTCTTGGACCGCAGCTATTACAATACTATGTCGATTAGTAAAGCTGATTGCTTCGTCGATTTTACTCACAATTGTAATAGTTTGAAACTCTTCTGTATGAGAATCGCGATTCGGAGTGTGAGAGACGGATGGGTGGTCCTGTTGTACATGACGCTGTTGTTATGGCCTAATGGTGCTATTCGGCCGTGCAACACTTGGCGATTGCAGGTGCAGATCTCTACAGCAGAGGTTAACGTACTTACGAGTGCTGGGCAGACCAGAGCATCTCCGAAAGTGGCATCAGTCAAAGCAGGAGTTGCACTTGCTGATGTCAGGTTCCGAGGTACTCTGCTCTGACACACGGAACAGACTGTGTGGGTGTCCACGACGGGAATTGGAGCGGGAAGGTGGTTGGGGTGTAGAGGCGGAGAGTAGTGTTGCTCGTGAGAGCTCCGAGGAGCCCCAACAATTATATTTGCGGTGCTGGATGGTTGCATAAGCGTATTACGGAATGTAGAAGCCGTGTGGGCTAAGGGTGCCAAATGGCGCGAGCAACATGTGCCTGCAAACAGTGTGGACCACTCTCTATGTCGTCTTAAGGTCTGAGCAGGTTAGACCTGGTGGCATCAACTGTTGTACTACTTGTATCTAACCGATGTGTAGTTTGGTCCACCCGAACACCTCCGTGTTTAGCAAACACAGCAGGAATAGGCTTCGGTTCCAGGGTTAGGTTCTATGCCAGCCCTAAGGAGAACCAGTGGGAGCAGTCTTGATACATGGAGCTACATCAGTGACGATGAACTTGGTGTGAGGTTCAGCGAACTAGACAGGGTTAGTTCCCAGGAGTGAAAGCCCTTGGTCGGGAAAAACCCGAGTCATTCTGCTAAGTAGTGTATTAGTAAAAAGTGATGCCATGGAAGTGTATTAGTGAAAAGATGTGAATGTATTACTGTTGTATTTGAAAACCTGTCAAGTAATCACAAAGTAATAATCTGCATTATATATACATATATAATTGACGCGTACACCCTTTTTGGGTGTTTGGCCGAGCTCCTCCTCCTATTTGTGGTGTGCGTTTCAAGTCGACTCCGAACGGCACATATTTTTATGAGGAGCTTTTTCATGGCAGAAATACAGTCGGGGGTTTGCCAGTGCCTGCCGAGGGGCGACCGCTATTAGAAAAATGTTTTTCTTAATTTTGGTGTTTCACCGAAATTCGAATCTACGTTCTCTCTGTGAATTCCGAATGGTAGTCACGCAGCAAGCCATTCGGCTACGGCGGCCGCATTAATCACCTATAAATCCACCAAATTAATCTACCCGTTCACATATAATCTGCCAATCTGCAATCTTGCAAGATTGACAATCAGATGTCAATACTACTTTGAGAGGTTTTTCAGCATAGAAATTATTTTGGTGGAATATTCGGTGTTTTTGGTTTCTTTAATTATTATTAACGATATGAAGAAAATATAAGGAGAAGAAATAGCTAATTAATTTGCGCAATTGGCTGATAATAATAAACAGTTGGCGGAAATCCGTATGTATCGTTTACTGAGGTTGCGAAAAATTATGACAGCAATGTGCATGGGATATTCTATATAGTATTACATTTTATAATAAGTAATAAGAGGGCAAAATGTTTATGAACACACGCTTTTTTCTGTAAAATGAATCCATAATTAATAATATTTAACAAAAAATGTATTAGAATTATGTTTACCGACCTGTTTTCTTTGCCGGCAGCCATTTTATTTAGATTTTATTTAGATTTTATTTTGTGTTTCTCCTTATATTCGTAATAATAATTATCGAGAACACAGGGTTTATTTTATAATCTCAAATTTTGGGAGAGAAATTTTGTATGGGAAATTGCACTTATTAATTACGGATTAAGCGCGAAAAAGTAGATCATTTACTTATATGTGAACGTAGTAGAACTTAACTTTCCATTATGGTTATTCTTCGATTTTCGCTTCAGTCTACATAATCTTGTGTTCTATCAATCTTGATTGATAGTAGCTACCATTTCATAACTATTGTGAACTTGTAATGCTTCATCTTTTATTTTGGATACACTAGTTGCTAAGTGCATTGCCATTGCTTAAATTGTGTAGAATGTACTGGTTTTTATAGGACAATGTAAAATTAATTAAAAAGCCTTACTTAAAATTACACTGAAAGAAACTGAGTGGTCTTTCAGTAAACACTGCAGTTTCAACACCGTGCAACCTCTATACCACTGTCATGCCTTTTGCATTATCTGGACCTGTCACCAGGAGCCCTTTGAATCCAGCCTACAGAAATATCACAAAACGGATTTCATCTATGCACCAACGTTTATACCGATTTCTTCATATACACCAATCTACTTCACCGTACGACCTACATTTGGCACAGTAATTAAAATGTCTGACAACATTGCGGTTCGGTGGTTGCGCCGCTACAAACTCTTCTTTTTCTTGGGTCTTCTAATACTAGCTCTACAGGTCTTTCTTGCCTATAAGTCTTTGAACCTATCTAATTCCAATGTGATCGCTGTAAATACAAATGTGTATTTGGAGACTAATGATGTGACTGAGACTAATCATGAAGGTAAAAAGCGTTCTATTGCTAATGGCGGTGCAAACCAGTATTCTGCCAGCGATGATGGGAACGCAAATGGTGGTTTACAAAATAGAAAAAAATCGGTTCGCCATATTGATGTCAATCTGCAGGGGCCGGAGATTGATCGCTTTGGCATTCAGCCTAAGTGTAATATATCTGCTAAGGAGGCTATCTCTGCATTACAACGAGCCAAAACTATAGATTGTCGTAAGCAAATTGCCCATATCGCATGTACCATCCAGGCAGGGAATTTTTATGCAGAGCATTTGGTCAGCCATTGTCCCGCTGGCAATCATACAGCAAATGCTTCCCTTGGTTGTTATCAGGACGAAAAAGAATATCGGCTGCTATCGGGTTACTTTATCAATTTCAAAACAACCAACTCTCCACAAAAATGCATACGGTTGTGCCTTCAATCGGGATTCCCTTATGCTGGCGTTCAGTACGCTACAGAATGTTTCTGCGGCGCTAATCCGCCGCCTTTATCAGTCAAACTGCCTGATACTAGTTGTAATATGAAGTGCTCTGGTAACCCACGAGAGATTTGTGGAGGATATTTTAGTATTAACGTCTACGAAACGGGAATTGCCAGTAAGATTTCATAATTTATTTTTTCAGCAATGGTTTGATATTTTTTCTTTTCAATCCATAGAATTCACACCGCATATCGCTGAAACTAAAATTACGAAACCAGAGATTGTGCCAGTCCGCATTGCATTCTTGTTGACTCTTAATGGACGTGCTCTACGACAAGTGTATCGGTTAATTAAAACCCTCTACGCTCCTGATCATATATTTTACATACATGTGGATGCGGTAAGTAAGCTGTTAATATGCACAACTTCTTAAATTTCTTTAGTGATAATGTCACGAGTCGAAAAATCATCATTATACGATAACATCATTTGTTCTAAATAGTCTAACACCAAATTTACCGAGTCACATACACAAATTTTCTTTAGTGCATGTGTAGTATGTAAGTACTTTTTGTGTGTACATACATACATATGTACGGTAATTGCATGTTATTTTAACTAGGGCAAAGTTGTGGTTGTAACAGCATAAGAAATTTAAGTAACAATCATGATGCAATTATTGTATATTTATATATAGCAGACTTGTTTACCATTTATGTCTGTTTTTATCTTTTTTCAAGCGTCAAACGTACCTGTACCGCAAGTTACTGGAATTAGAATCCAAGTTTTCAAATATTCGTTTAGGCCGAAAACGCTTTTCTACCATCTGGGGCGGCGCCTCTTTACTAACAATGCTACTGCTATGCATGGAAGATCTATTGGCTGCAGAATGGCAATGGGATTTTGTCATAAATCTCAGTGAAAGTGATTTTCCAGTAAAAACACTAGATAAACTCGCTGACTTTCTTACCGCGAACAAGGGATATAATTTTGTGAAGAGTCACGGACGTGAAACTCAGCGATTTGTGCAGAAACAAGGTTTGGATAAGACATTTGTGGAATGCGATACACATATGTGGCGTATAGGTGACCGACAGTTACCCAGTGGCATTCAAATCGATGGAGGTAGTGACTGGGTGGCACTATCACGACCATTCGTGCAGTACGTAATAACTGAGTCCCAGTTTGATCCCCTATTGCAAGGGCTTCTAACAATTTTTCGCCACACATTACTGCCAGCTGAATCATTCTTTCACACAGTCCTCCGTAACTCGCGCTTTTGCAACACATACATAGATAACAACCTTCATGTGACGAATTGGAAACGAAAACTCGGTTGTAAATGCCAATACAAGCATGTAGTCGATTGGTGTGGCTGTAGTCCGAACGATTTCAAGCCGGAAGATTGGCCTCGACTGCAAAGTACCGAGAATAAGATGCTTTTTTTTGCACGAAAATTCGAACCGATAATAAATCAGGCCGTTCTAGTTCAATTAGAGGAGTGGCTTTTCGGTCCACATAATAAAGAAGTAGTCAATTTACATGGCTACTGGCAGTCATTTTATGATTATCTTGATCCGCCGACTACAGAAGACGATTTAATGCGTACCATTGGCGATAGTTTAGTTCGTATAGCATCACATCATATACAGAGACGGCCTGGTCGTCTATTAGAATTAACGCACTACTTACTCAAAGATGAATATAAGGGTTTCTTACTGCACTATCAAGCTACAGAGAGCTTGCACAACCTCACACTCGCGTTTGAAACCCGAATTAGGCCAGCAGTGTACGTAAAATATGCGAAGAATTCCAAGCTGGCAAAGAGACTACGTAATTTCGAAGTTAGTTCTGATTTCGATCTGAAAGAACAGGTCGCCCGTAATTTTGCCAAAATGTTAGGCCCATTCTCTGAGCCTGTAGTAAGTTTTACATTAACCGGTGCTGGTTCGATGGCGCATAACGATGCAGCACATTCGTACAACCTAACGCTACTGTGGATTGATCCGCTGGGCCGTTTGCAGGACTTTAACGAACTGCATATAGAAGACTCGCATACGGACGCTATTAATTACTCTAAGGCTGTCCTAAAGCACCCACTAATGCCTGGCGTGTGGACTGCCAAGTTAATTGGGCGTACCGCAGTGTATGCACAAACCAAATTTCTTGTTGTGCCATTGTCAAATGCAGGTGGCAAGCCTATCAAGCCAGAGCGAGCAAAAATTGTAAATGGTGGGTCTGAGTCATCATTGACTGCAGATTTCGAAATACCAGCCGAATGGCGTCAAAATTTGCCAACACCAATGGATAATCAGAGGCTCAATAAGGAGCTCGCAAAGGCGCAACGAAATGGTGAAGAACTCCGATTTTGGATTGACGAGCTGGTGGGTAAATTTTTCTTTTTGCGGGAAACTTGCGTTGCTGAAGAGGGTACGCTTCAAATGAGCCAGGAGCCTCCGCATTTGTGTCGGGAAACACCATGGAGTTCTCTGGCACCCGATCCGAAAAGTAATGTTTATACTTTGCTCAAAAGTTGATGAACGTATGCGTTTACGTTAATCTAAGTTTTTTTTTTATATACTATATTTAGTGTTTTGCATTTAAAGCAGCTTGTAATTCATAAACGATATGTACATATTATTTACAAATATATTTAGTATGATCGCCACATTAATGCCATATACCAAATAGTATATATCTGTCCTTTTGTAATCAAACCAAAGGTTGCGATAATTGAAAATTCAACGATTCATAATCAACAATTGCTTCAAATGTTTTTGTTATAGTTTTGCAATTTTAAATTGCATATAAATAAGTGTAAATGTATTTATATATTTTCGAGCACGTCTTTTAAAAATATAGTTAATTAGCGAATTTTTTTTCAAACTCGAAACGCATAATTTTATAGAAAATATATAGTTGAGAGATTGCAACATATTAGGATGGTGCATGGTGTTATAAACTCAGTCTTGGTAAAAAATACGTACATACATATGTAATATGAATACTATTAATGTAACATTTAAGTGGTTTAGAAGTTTACGTATTGTGATACAAAAGTTCGTTACTCAATTTAAATACATCTTTGCAGAAGGTTCTCATATTTGCACTTTTTTATTATTGTAATATAAGAGCACGTTCTAAATTATGCACCTATACACACATATCTTTAAACACACATACATACATATATATGCCTATGTATTTTCGTCATTTTAACCTACATGCACTAGATATATCAGAAAATAGTATTCAGTCTATGCTTTTCTGACTTCAAACACTCGAAATACAAATATGTACGTATTTTACTACGTCTACTCACTGTCGACCACATCCTTTCATTTACCAACTTTGAGCAGTTTTATTTTATATGTTTACTTATCTTTTCAAAATAGGAAAAATATATTTGAAAAAATGTTAATGTCGAAAATATGCGATACTTTTTACTTATTTTTGAAAATAAACCATTGATAGCCAAACAAAATTTGTAATTTATACTCGTATAGTCCATTGGGTATCCTTTGGTTGGGTCCAAAGTGCTTTATAAAACAGATGTATATTAGCTGAAAGTCACCACTTAACACGAAACAAAAGTTTTTATAATTTTAGAATTTATTTTATGAACATATAAAAACTCACACTGACTTTGAAATAATACAACACCGTACGGCATTCCCCGAACCTTTTCGTTTATCAAGTATTTTTCTAATATTTGTTACACATTTTAAAGCAACACGAGGGAATACTTTAAAAAACCATATAAAGAAAAAAATGTATTTCTGAATGTTTGCTTCATTATAAAATAGTGTATATTCTATTAAAGCTTTTGGTAGCTTATATGAAGAACACTTACTCTTTCTTTAGCTAATTAATAAATAATAAATTTAGGAACAGTTTATATGCAGAGATCTTCATCTGGATCTTCCTCATCATCATAATCGTCTGCAGCATCGGGTGTGTATATAATTGAGCTTTCTTCTGTTTCAGATGTTCTAAAATAATACAAATGAAGTGTATTAAATATAGGTATATACATGCATAGAGGCACAGATATTGAAACATACTTTTCGTAAGGCATCTTAAGTGTATTGCGTGCAACCATTTCATCTTCATTTAATTCAATTTTGAAAGTACCACCAGCTGGGCTTGTTTTTGGGAGTGAAGCTTTGGTCTGCACATCTAAGTTTTGTACTGGCTCAACTAGAAACTCCTTTTTAGTTTTTGTGTATGTGTATCGTTTGTTAGTGACACCACCACCTGGCTTACGGGTAATGATGGTTAAAGTATTGGATGTTTCTAAGTGTACATATATGTCAGCCATATATTCGAAAGCTGATATCAAATATTCTGCACGTGGATATGTAAGATTAGCTGGTGTTATCCAGAGAAAGAGACGCTGCACCTTTTCGCAAATTCGGAGTTTATGTACAAATTTTATGATCTTAGCGACGCTTTGATAGCATATTAGATCGGAAAGCGAGGGCAACAATACATTGCATTTTTCTTCCTTCGAGCATTTCTTTGCGAAATTAGTAAATGTCGTCCAATCTTTTAACTCTGAACTGAGAGGTAGAGTTTTCACCACTAATTTTTCGTTTTTTTCCTGTTCTCCTAGAAATTGGTAGAGTATGCGATGTGATATCTTTTCCAGGCCGGTTTCATCTAAAATTAGTTTGCATTATATATATATATTTTAAATGAACACCATCTTTACTTACCGATAATAACCACAAAATGTTGTTTGGTAATTATCAGATTTGAAAGCATTTTTGAACCGAAAAATATAGAAAGCAAAGGAAATAACAAACTTGCTGCGACACGCCAATTTCTATATATTTATAAAACTGTAATATTCTTCTTCTAACTACGAATACAAGTAACAATAGCTTAGTTTTGAGGTGACCAAATTTAATGAATTATGAATGTAAGTGTTATCATTGACATGCAATCAACTGTTTAGTTTTACATTTGTTATCGAAATATCGAAAACAAATTATTGTATATCAGGGAACAGGAAGATGCTTGTGAAGAAGCTTGCGGGAAAAAAGCTACCACCGCAGACGAATGTTTAGTGAGTGAATACCGTTCGGAAGTGCAGAGGTGCACAGAATCGAAGCCCCGCGTACGAAGTACCAATTGATAGAAAAAAATTGTCTGCTGTTGTTGTTGTTGTTGTTGTAGCAATAGCTTTGAGCTGTCAGTATAGTGTAATCACCGGTCGTTTTCGTCTAGCTCATCTAACGGTAGGCCCAGGAAACTAGTTGATTCGACAGGTTAGGTCCAGAAGTTTAGATGAGTGGGTTTGATGGGGCATGTGAAAAGGTGGTTAGAGTCGTGTAGGTGTTGTATTGGGGACATTATAAGACATCCTGTCGGGTCCTTATGACAGTGTTTGGGCAGGTTTGTAGCTTCGTCCACTGCGTATCACTGGTTCCAGGTGACCAGACAGGCGCAGCATAATTTAGAACCGGTCGGCTGGTTGTCGAAAGTCTCTTTGTCTTTGCCCCAAGTGCTGCCGGCAAGCGACTTTTGGACTTACTTGCAATAGGGGTAGCATGCGCTGAGAAGGAGAGCATGCTGTCAAAGCTAACTCCCAATATTCTGGGGTTGCTTACCGTCGGAATTGGTGTGTCATCGACTTTCACCTTAAGTTGCAGCTTAGCCCCCTTTGTCCAGGTGGTGAAGAGGGTCGCCGTGGAATTAGTGGGGGAAAGTTGTAAGTTCCTCGCAGTGAAGAAGTCAGAAAGGCAGGTGAGGTAGTCGTTAACCTTGGAGCACAGGCCATCAATGTCATTGCCCGACGTCATTATCGTGCAGTCGTCGGCGTAGGAGAGCAGGGAGACTACCTCTGGTGGTTGGGGGAGTTTCGAGATGTAGAAGTTAAAAAGCAAAGGTGAAAGGACACCACCCTGCCGAGCTCCTTGCCTTATTTTCCTCTGTTTGGATGTTTGGTTTCCAAATATCACCGACGACTGCCGACCACTCAGGTAGTTCGCAGTCCACCTCTTCAGCCCTGGCGGGAGTGTCGACTGTAAAATGTCATCTAGTAGCGTGGCGTGCCTGACTGTGTCGAAAGCCTTTTTTAGATCCAACGCTGCTAGGGCAGTCCTCTCGCAGGGGCGGGTTTGGTTGAGTCTGCGGTTTATATATATATATATGGTATATATATATATATGATATAATTGGCGCGTACACACTTTTTGAGTGTTTGGCCAAGCTCCTCCTCGTATTTGTGGCGTGCGTCTTGTTGTTGTTCCACAAATGGAGGGACTTACAGTTTCAAGCCGACTCCGAGCGGCAGATATTTTATGAGGAGCTTTTTCATGGCAGAAATGCACTCGGAGGTTTGATATTGCCTGCCGAGGGGCGACCGCTATTAGAAAAATGTTTTTCTTAATCTCTGTGAATTCCGAATGGTAGTCACGCACCAACCCATTCGGCTACGGAGTCCGCGGTTTACGCGGTGAGACTGGGGTCAGATGTTTCGTAAAGAGTGGGAGTAGAAGGTCTTCAAGAGGCTTCACTACTGGGGAAAGGATAGTTATCAGACGATAGGATTCCCCTTGGTTGGCGGGTTTCAGTAGTGGGATCACTCTCCCTGATTTCCACTTGTCAACAATGATGGGAGTGGCCATAGACATATTGAAGACCCTGGTGTGGTATTCTATTCACAATGGACCCCGCTTTCTCAACATCAGCTTGTTTAGTCCGTCAGGGCCAATAGCCCCCTGAACCTAATCGCTGGAGAAAGCAAGTGGCGCACTGTGGTATGTCAGTTTGTGCATCCGTCTGGTGGCACAACGTTTGGACCTGGCGGCCGGAGGATGCAGAATGAATTTCCTGGTGAAAATAGCTGGCGCATCTCTTCGGATACGACGAAGCACAACCCCAGAGGTGAGGTTACAGGTCTTCAGATGCTCTTCCCATTTAGTCCGATTATGTTGTGGGCTACCAGTTGCCGGATCTCCAAATTGAGATCCTTTATGCGAGGATCCCCGGGATCAGCTTCGCGTAGGAGATCACGCTCTTTCTCCAGAACAGCTGCTTCAGCAGGGAAAATAGGACGTACCTATGTCCCGAATCCTTCCAGCAGGTGTCAAGCGAGTCGCGGAGGCTGTGATTACCTTGCGGAATGTGCGTTCGTCTGCGCGCACATCAGTGGGAATGGAGAGAGGGGCGAAGGTGTCTTCAGTAAATTCCGCGAATCTGATCCAATCAGCTTTGTTAAAGTTGATATATGACCAGTGACCCGCGGAAACAAAGTCGGCAGGTTTCTCGATCGAGATGATAATGGGCAAGTGGTCTGATGCAAGCGATATCATAGGTCGCCAGGTTATGCTATTTACAAGATCTGCGCTAGCAATTGTGACATCGGGCGAGCTGCTGCAATTGCCCACTACCCTAGTGAGGGTGTCATCGTTTACTGTGCTGAATGTCGAATCGTATATCTGCTCTGCCATAAATGTCCCCTGCGATCATTTGGCAGGCTTGAATGCCAACGATCGTGGTGCGCATTAAATTCACCTACTACCAATCGGTTTTCACCTCTGATGAGCGCACCTATGTCAGGGTGATATCCTGCCGGGCAGCAGGTGACGGGGGTATGTAGTATAATATCTAATATTTCGAGCTTGGCATCGCCTGACGATGCCGCCACCGTTGTCTCGATCGCGATCCTTTCTGTGCACAAAGAAGCCGTCCCTGGTGATCAGGGAGGAGCTAGCATGCAGTTTTGTCTCTTGGACCGCAGCTATCTTGATACCTTGTCGGCTCATGAAGTCGACTATCTCGCCAATCTTACTCGTAAGTCCGTTGCAGTTAAATTGTAAAAGTCTAAAACTCTTCGGGAGTATGGTCGTAACCCCGCAGGGGGCAACGTAGTCGCGTGCCCTTTCACGGGTGGTGCGCAGGCCAGAGCACCTCCGAAAGTGGACCAGCCATTGCAAGAATTGCACTGTTGTCAGGTTCCGAGGAACTCTGGTCTGACACACGGAACAGACTGTATGTGGGACCAAGAGCTGCTGGTTTGTCCCCGCACTGGGATAGGAGCAGGAGGGTTGTGGGTCAGTAGGGGAGTTGTGTTGCACCTATGGGCTCCTTGTCGTTAAGGTATGACTTTTGGCGGCAGTTTGACGTGCCGGCACTGAGGACGGCTAGGTAGGTGCCGCCTGATGGCGAAAGCAACACGTGGCCACATACCTTGTGGACCACTCCCTGTGAGTCTTAAGGCCTGAACAGGTCTTAAGATGGCACCACCCGTTGCAGGTGGAGCCGTTTGTGGCAAATGCAGCAGTAAAATACCTCTGATCCAGGGTTGGGTTCGATGTTAGCCATGACGATAAGTATTTGGAGCAAACGTGGTGCGAGGGATTGCTGCTGTGACGAAAGATTGGGGGTGGGATACGGGTCGCTAGACAGGGCTAGTTTACGGGGGCGGCAGCCCTTGGTCGGGTAAAACCCAAGTCATTCCGGTAACGTTGAAACAATTTGTCTAATAGCGGTCGCTTCTAGGCAAGCAATGGCTCCTAAAAAAAACATCTGCCGTTCAGATGCGATCTAAAACAGTAGGTCCCTCCATTTGTGGAACATCATCACAACATAAACCACAGGTTAGAGGCCCAATACCCAATAAATAATGTAAACGCCAAATATATATTTATACAATTAACCTGAAGTACTTTTCGATAGTAAGTAAATAAAAATACCCAGAGGTACAACAACGTAAGATATCTAAATTCATACCAGAAATCGAAAAATTAGCTGAATTAATTCTTTTTTGGAAACTTTCTTACCACCTAGCCATTCTTCTGCACAAAATTGGAGAATATGATGGAAGCGGAATCAGACAATTTTGTTGTTGCTATTGAATGACATCACGAGCATTTCAACATTCTCATGGCTGTCGATTTAAGTACTGGAATGACTCGTTTTTTTGCCGACCAAGGCCTGTGATCCAGTTAACTAGTCCGGTCTAGCGCTCTGAACCTCACCTCTTACCTGTCGTCACTGTAATTAGTGCAATTGGTGGTGCCATCTTAAGAGCTTTTCGCTTAATGCGCTGGTGCCTACAACTAGCACCACAAAAAGAGCCTACACGGTTCCTCGGAGCTCATCCGAACAACATCACTTTCTCGAGCAACATACGTCCCCATTTCCCAGTTGGAACAGTTGTTCTAGAGAGCGAGCGTGACCACTTACCCCAGACCGGCTTGCTGATATGCTATAACAAAAACAACGAGTACATATATCAAAGTCATAACTCTGTTTGACGGCTCAAATTTACCACAAAAAGTTAATTGTTCCTTGCGTGTTGCGATAAATCCATGTTCCATCCATAATTTTGTTCTAGATTGTGAGCAAAAGCGATATTTAGATAAATTTTTTATCGCTAATTTATGTTATACATAGTTCAGTTATACATAGTCAATGGCGAAGTGTCTCTATCATACATTGCAAGCTTGCCTTGCTCCACATGTTTTTTTGTTTCAATGTTTCCCTTTCCTATGAAAAAGTTCATTGATTTTTTTCCAAGAACAAAACTATTTCACAGATCAATCAGAAAATTATGCTCTTTTGAAACATTTTTCTTCACAGTCAAATATTGTATAATATGTATTATGAATTTGAGGTGCATTGATATCTGTTTTAATTTCTAGTTTCTAATTATTGAACTACCTTCGTTTTTTCGGAGTGTAAAGGTCACATACATACAAATAAATGAGGGTTGCTTAATATTTCGTTTAAATCTAAATTTGGTTAACCGTGAGCATTCCGTCCACTTGCTGTTTCATATGTGTAGGAATTTGGGAGAGGATGTAAGTCAAAGAGAATACTTGTTGATTCCATTTCCTGCGGGAAGCAAAGTGCTAAAGAGAGCCACTTGTAAATGCTTATGTATGTAAATATGTATGGATATACGTATTAACTCAACGAGCAAGCGCAATACTTTTGTAAGTGAAAGTTCTTAAAAGGGTTTCCAAATTAAAGAAAATAATCCTCCTGATAGTGAATGTACATTCTCGTACATGCATTTGAATCTGAGTGTATATACATATGTATATACATACTTGTATTGTATGCATGTTTTCACACTTGACTAGTAAGCTTTGTATAGATAACACCGTGTGACAGGAAAAGTTACCCAGGAAACACTTCATACGTGCATATGCATAGCGACATATTAGATTTTTGTCGCAGGGTGTAATTAATGTGTAAATATATAATATGAGCAGTTAGTTAAATCTATTTATTTAGTAAATTGTTAATTATTATTTTATTTAATTTAATTTTATTTTGTTATTACAACTAATTTTATTATGATAAATAATTTAAATTAAGTATAGTGATTTATTTAATTATTTAAATTTTTCATTAAGTATTAAATTCAATGAAAATATTTAAAATGAAATAGGCTGTTTTCATTGAATTTTTTACTTTTAAGGAGGAAATACTAAAATATTTGATTAAATTTGAAATTTTATTATTTATTTATTTATTTTAGAATACTAGTTATGTATGTATTTTTCACATACTAGTAAAAAATACAGAACAAATCTGCCCTAACCCTTAACGGACCAATGCCGCCATATAAACGGCATAGCAGTGTCTCTTACTGAATCCAGTGCTGCGTGTACGACGGGAAATATAATATCATTTTATTATGCTTATCACTCGTATTGTTGTCATATCATTTTTTATTTATTTGTTTATAAAAAGAGAAAAAATTATAAATATTTGCTGCACTTAAATTTAAAGCACTGGCTGCCAGGGCTGTCGGCTAGTGTTGTCTATTATATTTACAATTAGCGCGTTAGGCATTGCATCAGACCACTTCTGTAAATTTCGTTTTCAGTTGTTATCTCATTCCGTTATCTTTTGCAATAGAACTAAAAAATAATACATTAAATGTCCGTATCAAAAAGCTTCGAAACGACGAAAAACAAAAATTTTTTAACGATATTTTCACTCTCAAGCCAAGTGATATTCGACAATTCCGAGAGTGCTTCGAAAGATACAAGGTTCCTCTTAGTACGACTATTGTCGGAACGTACAAAAATTGGTCACTGAGTCCGTAAGTTTTCATCATCTTTTTTCTGCATGTTACTTTTGAGATGTCGCAGCAAAAAAAAGGTATATGTTGAAAATTTCTAATATCTGGAGCATGCATTACGGGTCAAAGCAAGGGTATTAAATTAAGAGTAAATAAGTTTGTTTTTCAATAAAATTAAACGTTCGCATTTTATTGCATATTTACAAAATTGAAAAAAAAGTTTCTGTTTTTGCCCAAAAATGTGTAAAAGAAAGACTCTTATTCTTACATTTAACATATGTAGAAAAAAACTAAGGTATAAGGAAAAGAATCCTCCAATGAAAACAAAAGTTATTTGCGTGAGAATAAAAGTTCTAACTTTTGCATTGACCGAGCTTAAGTAAAGTTTACTAATTTACTGTTAACTACCATATAGAAAGGATTCTTTTTATACGATAAGTTGGTTTTCCTTATTCCAAATTACTTAGGTTAGGTTAGGTTTGGCAGCCGCATCGCACATAGAGACAACGATGCCACTTAGACCACGAAATGGGTCCGTTGTGAACCGCGGGGGCTGAGCTACATTTCCCTCTCCATATTAAACCATCCTGAGCTTTTGACAAAGCGTAAAAGGTTGTTGATTCCTAAAATGTATAGATTATCTATATTCGTTAAGAAGTAGGTTTTTAAAAATCGGTTCCTGCTTCTGGCTAGAGCTGGGCATGTGCAAAAAAGGTGTTGAATTGTTTCCAACTCCTCCTCATTTCTACAGCTACGACAGAAATCATGCGTGTAAACGCCTAATCTCTTTGCATGATTTCCTATGAGACAATATCCTGTGAGGGCGCCTACTAAGGTCCTTATTTGAAGTCTATTCAGTTTTATAATACTATTGGGCAGACGTAAATTTAGCCCTGGACATGTTTGTCTAGCAATTTTACAGGTGTTAACGCTAATCTATCTTTGATTTGCAGACTTGATTAATGCGTCCTTAATGAGAAGCTTACAAGTTGCGAGAGGTATCTCCATAAAATTACTTATGTCTGGCATACAGGTACCTTCTCTTGCAAGTTGGTCTGCCCTACAGTTTCTTGGTATATCTCTGTGGCCTGGAACCCAGCATAAGATTATACGATATTGTTTGACCATCTCATTTAGAGATTGGCGACAACGTAAGACACTCCTTGATGTTGTTTGGAATGCATCCAGGGCTCGTAGGGCAGCTTGGCTGTTTGATAGAATGCAGATATCCGTAATTGATATTCTGTTTATCTTTAGCCATTTTAAGGCTTCATGAATAGCGTTTATTTCCGCTTGAAAAACACTGCAGTGATCCGGTAGTTTAAAGGATTTACTAATAGAAAGCTCTTCGCAAAATAACCCTGATCCTACACCGGTGTCCATTTTATACCCGTCCGTGTAGATCTTAACGGGTGTGTTGGGTGTTGGATCTTCTTCAAGCCATTCCAGTCTAGAAGGGATTTTCATTAGGAAATTCCTTTCGAAGCAGAGAATGGGAGGGTGATAATCACAGTCACTGGGTATATCCGAGTAGGAGTCTAAGATGGTTGAATGTCCATGTGTGACAGTCCAAATTACTTACGGTAATAAATTTTAAAAACTACTTTTAAAAAATTTGTCTGTCTTCTAAGCACAATACAAATTTAGTTAATTTTTTTATTTTTTTTTTTATAAAATCTCATGTATTTTCAAAAGATATAAGGCACAAATGAAAAACTTCATAAATATATAAATTCCAGACTATTCCTGTTAAAGTAAAAAATATGTAATTTTTAAATTAAAAATCGGTTATTTACTTTGCTTGTTCTTTGGTTAGCTACAGCACTTTTCTCGCTCATGAGGAACCAATAGCAATTGCTCATCCTTCGCCTCAGAAACCTTTAAACGTCATGCGTTACCTTCATTAATTGGTGGAATCTTTCGGCATGCTCATTACCTTCATCTCTAGGAATTCCATATTTGCCCCTGCAAATCATAACACTGAGCTTATATTCAAACAATAATAATTTTTTCTTACCTTTCTTCAATTATAACAATGATGTTGTGTGCTTTTCTTATGGCCAAGGAACCAGTTACTACTACTACATTCGCAGGCGAACGCGCATTCCGCACGGTGCTCACAGCTGCTGCGGCTCGCTTATCCCCGCTGGAAGGCTCAAGGACATTCGTCCTAATTTCCCAGCCGGAGCAGCCAGATTGGCAAACGAGCGTAACCACCTACGCCAGGTCGATCCCGGGGATCCCCGCATAAGGGATCTCAATTTGGAGATCCGGCTACTGGTAGATCAACATAAGCGGACTAAATGGGTTGAATACCTGAAGACCTGCAACCTCACCACTGACATGAGTAAGCTCTGGTCCACCGTAAGGTCCCTGTAGAACCCGACGAAGCACAACGACAAGGTGGCTATCATCTTCAACGGTTGCACTTCGTCGGACCCGAAGAGATGCACGAGCTGTTTCAGCCGACTTTTTATACTGCATCTTCCGGTCAACGGGGCCAAGCGTCGTGCCTCCAGAAGGCTGCACAAACTGAAGAATGACGAGTGGCGCACTACTTGCTTTCTCCTAAGATGAGGTTCAGGGGGCCATCAACAAATCAAAATCTTCAAAAGCCATTGGCCCTGACGGACTAAACGCGCTGATGTTGCAGCAGCTGGGACCATTGGGAGTAGGATTTATCATAAAGGTTTTCAATTTGTCCTTGGCCACTCTCAACATCCCTGACAAGTGGAAGACAGGGAGAGTGGTCCCACTACTGAAACATGGGAAACCCGCCAACCAAGGGGAATATTATCGTTCGATAACTCTCCTTTCCCCAGTAGTGGAGACACTTGAAGCCTTCCTACTCCCACTCTTCACGAAACAGCAGGCCCCAGCCCCACATCAGCACGGTTTCCGACGAGCCATAAACGCCCAGATAAACAGCGGGCTTAACCAAAACTGCCCCTGCGAGTGGACTGTCCTAGCAGTGTAGAACCTGAAGAAAGCTTTCGATACAGTCAGCCATTCCACGCTACTAGATGATATTTATCAGTCGACACTCCCACCAAGGCTGAAGAGGTGGTCCGCAAACTACCTGAGCGGTCGTCACTCGTCAGTGATTTTTCGATATCACATCTAAAAGCAGAGGAAGATTAAGCAAGATGTACCGCAGGGTGGTGTCCTTTCACCCTTGCTGTTCAACTTCTACATCTCGAAGCTCCCCCAACCACCAGAGGGAGTCTCCCTGGTCTCATACGCTGACGACTGCTCGATAATGGCTTCGGGGAATGACATCGATGGTCTATGCTCCAAAGTGAACAGCTACCTCTCCGACCTTTCTCGCTTTTTCACTGCGAGGAAACTCCAACTTTCCCCCGCTAAATCAACGGCGACTCTTTTTACCACCTGGACAAAGGAGGTCAAACTGTCCCTCAAGGTAAAAGTCGATGACACACCAATTCCGACGGTAAACAACCCCAAAATTGACCTTTGACCTTTGCTCTCCTCCTCACCGCACACAACTGCAATTGCCACTAAGGTCCAAAATCGCAACAAGGTCCTCAAGTCGCTTGCCGGCAGCACTTGGAGCAAAGACAAAGAACTGTTGTTATCGAAATTTAAGGTCGGCTGGTTCTAAACTATGCTGCGCCTGTCTGGTCGCCTGGAACTAGTGACAGGCAGTGGATAAAGCTACAGACATGCCAAAATACTACCATTCGGACAGCGACCGGTTGCCTCCCGATATCCCCTATTCAACACCTTCACAATGAGGCACAAAAGCTCCCTGTAATGGAGCACAATAAACTGCTCAGCAAGCAGTTCCTGCTAGGGTGCTACCGTAGGTTTCACCCTTGCGCACACCTGCTTGAGCCAGATCCGCCTCCTAGACCTATAAGGAGACACCTTTTAAACCTTCCCGACGAGATCCAGGACAAAAGTGATAGAAATCTACTGGACCAGACAGAATTTAGACAGTAAATAAACGACATTCACCGGGAGACCGTCGCCACCTTCTTAAGCTCCCGTCCTGTGAATGCCGTAATCGGAGACCAACCACCACCTATTGCAGATGAAGAGCTCCAGCTTCCCCGTGAGACACGTGTAACACTGGCACAATCATGTTCTGGATACTGCAGCAGGTTAAACTCCTACTTATTTAGAATCGATCTGGATATGCCAAACATATGTCTGGCATGTGATGGCACCCCGCACTACACTAACCACCTTTTCACATGCCCTCTAAAACCGACTCATCTAACACCACTCTCCCTCTAGACCGAACCCGCCGAAACAGCATGTTTCCTGGGCCTACCTTTAGATGAGCTAGACGAAGAAGACCGGTGATATGCCCTACACTGACTTCTATTACTGTTAAAACAACAACAACTACTACAACTAAAGCATCAGATTCAAAAGCCGTCAAATACGAGTACTAGGTAGATTAAGAGTAATCGAGTATATTTTTAATTTGATTCCTTTTTCAGTTCTAACATCAGGCCTGGGAAAACTTTCGCCCGACTGTTCGAAAATGTGCAAACAAAATCGGAAACCTTATTGAAAACATTTAATTCTAATGGAAAAGTTTCAATGCTAAAGGAGCTAACACGGCCCTCACGTTAAACAAATAGAGCATTCGCACTCTCACAGGCGCCCTCACGGGTCACTTCCCCTGCAACAAACACTTACATAAATTAGGCATAACTAACACCAGCACCTGCAGATTTTGCTACGAAGATGAGGAGTCTATAGAACATCTCATTATCAAATGCCCGGGGTTGACGCATAGAAGGAAAAGGTTTTTAAAAAGTTCATGCTTACAGATGAAGACCTTCAATCACTCCCTCAGAAGGAGCTGGTACAATTCATAAGCATACTTAACAGTCAATAGACAGCATAGGGTGCACAATAGATCAATATGGTCGCAGTGCTAAAGGCCCATAGCTTAACCCTTTACTACCATTAACCATTAATGGAAAATAAGGGGAAATCTAAGGATAGAAAATTTAATTACCTTTAATTAGATATATCACTTGCTTTGATCGTTTAATGTATTCTCCAGATATGTGTTCAAAATTTCTATGATCTAGCTTTTTTTCTTTAATCTAAAACTGTTGTGTGAGTATATTTTGAAAACAACATAACAGAAAAAATGTTGTAGATTTTCGCACTCACTGACTGATTTTACATAGGCTGGTGTGTAAACCAGTGTAACAGACTATGCTGAAATTCTTCAGAACACTAAAAATATGTGGCTTTAATCGGGTTTTCAACAGTTTGAGCCCAAAAAAAAAAAATTCGATTTTTGTTGTAGCAACTTACGATTTTTGCCTTCTACAGCGTTATTATTCGCTCTTTATTTTCGGTCGACGCGTTAGCGTATATGTCTATAACGTCTATGGAAGTTGAAAAATGAGAAGCTGAAAAAAATGTTGCGTTCACGGAAAACTAAAAAATTTTTGATCAACGTAAAAGAGGTGTCCATCAAGTGGGCCGAGCAAAACAGAATTGAATCCGCGAAACAAATTGTACTAAATGTACATTAAAAAATATTATAAATATTCTAAAAGAACAATCGACGATTAAACAATTTTTTTAATTAAATGAAGCGCTGTTTATGCTATTAATTCAAAAGCTCTAAGATCTCAATTAAATGTTAACGCTTCTAATTATTGAACTCCACAGTTGAGTATTGCCAGCCACTTTAGCTTGAATTGTTCATACTTCAAAATACAAGGTGTAGCCTTATCAAAATCTGTTTTTTATTTAGTGAAAAAGTTATACAAAAACAAAATTGGATGATTATTTTGATCAATTGGATATTGATTGAGCCACCTTGTACTTATCTATTGTGAGTTTATAAAATAGTAGCACTTCATTTGATTTATTGTAGTATTTTATTTCGATTCCCCAATCGTTGACGACGCGGAGTCGATTCTACGTTACTGGAATGACCCGGTAAAGGACTGTTACTTCAGTAGCATTCTTCGTAAATGTATGGGGAAGCTTTACGCTGCTACAACTACAAAAACGGGCGAGGTGCGCATAACAATAGCGTGGCTAAAGAACTACAAAAATGCGGGAGACTTATGACTGCCGGCTGAGCTATTCAAACATGGCGGTGAATTGAGGGGAAGTTGCATGCATCCAGCTACTATACAAAATATGGTCGAATAAATGCATCTCTGTGCTCTGACCAATCCAAACAATAAATCTAAATAAAGAAATCGTTTGGATAATGAACCGCCAGGAGGCATTTTATTTACTCAAGATCTGAGGAAGTTAAATAAAAGTTCTTCCTTTAACTTTAAGCTTGAACAAATTTTTCTTGGTCCTTTTTGTAATAATATCCAAATGTGTTTATGTATAAAACGTTTTTAATTTTAGCCATATAAAACCAATTTAGTACGCAACTTTATATGCATCAAAAGTTTAATAAAAGCAATGCTCTTTGTGTACTTTGTATGCATTCGATAAATAACTTTTTTTTTGGTAGAAAATTGCAAATTGTCTATCCGAGTGGGATATTTCTGTCATTTCGAAGACCTATCAACACTGTTAATAACTCAAAAGAGTTCAATACTTTTTTCAGTTGTTCTCCAACTCCGAATCGGGAGAGAAACACAATAACAACCACATGGAAGAAAAGTTCTAAATCAGAACATGAATCAGCCTTCAAGTGCACACAAAATTTAAAATATCTTATTCAGTTCGACTGTTTAAAAGTTATACAGTTCAAAAATAACTATTTTTTTGGTCTCCAAAACAGGTTTAAAACAAGCACTAGGTTGTTCAATAAGTTTTCCGGTTCGATAAGAGAGCCTTTTATGTTACGTTGATACACTCTTCATATGAACGTATGGGAAGTTTTATTTCAATCTGTCAATTCATTCTTCGTTTACAAGCCATTTAGTATCCACGTGTCACAGTACCATATCTGCATTACTTTGTGCTTAATTGGCTAATTTACCCAATGGACTGGTAAGTAGTACCTGTGGATACTTCTAACTCAAAACATTTTCTCATTCTATGTAATATATTTGTATTCAAAGAATAGCGACATCACAAGAATGCGTACCAAACGTTTAAATAAAAATGAAATTTTGGAATAAGTTCCAATTGATAACGGAGTTAATACAGGGGTTGATTACGCAGGTATATTATACATATCCTGATGGCGACAGTGTAGTGGATCATTACTTACAAGAAGTAATGTAAAGACGAAAATTTTGGAGAGGAAAATTTGAAAATGAAGTCGCAAATCTTGTTCCCGCTTATAATTTAGAACAAACTCACTCGAACATCGGAGGCAAAAGTCTAGGCAGTAGTGTTGAACCGAACGAAGTGATGTGGCTCGGGTGAACTACGAGGAGTCGGACAGATTCCTCTTGTGGTGCTAGATGGTTGCATCGGCAAATTACGCGAGGTAGAGGCAGTGGGGGCTAAGTGCGCTTGATGGCGGGATCGACATGTTACCACAAAACGTGTAGAACATTCCCTATGTGTCTTAAGGAGACACATGGGTGACTCACTAATACCGACCGTTAATAACCCCATAATTTTGGGCGTCACCTTCGATAGTTTGCTGCAGCAGCATAAACATTCCCCATGCATATACGAGGAATGCTGTGAAGTGACAGTACTTGGCCGGATATAAATCCGGTCGTTCCGGTTACGTAGAACCGACTGTCGTGGCGCATAAAACCGCAATCACCACTAAGGCAAAGACAGCCATCATTGGAGTCCAACCGCTACCCATTGCAGACGAAGAGCTTCAGCTACCTCGTGAGACCCGTGTAATTTTGGCTCAATTGCAGCAGGTTCAACTCTTACTTGTCCAGAATCGACGCCGACATACTTAATAAATGTCCGACCTGTAAAGGTAAACCGCACGATACCAACCCCCTATTCACATGCTCTCTCAAAGTCACTCTCCTAACACCCCTCTCCGTCTCTGGATCCAACCTATCGAAACAGCACGTTTCCTGAGCCTAAAGGATTGGAATAGTCTTTCTGTTAAAAATTTCAAGTCTCTCATTCTTTATTTTAAAGAACCGAAACCGCCGCAAAGGAAATGAAAATTAATTTTTTTTTCAAAAATGTATAATTTTTTTGCTTGAATAGCCAGCTGTAGAGTTCATTTTTAAGTAAATAAAAAACGAGTTCGAAACTGAACAGAGTATTTGTTTTGCAAAACACTAAAACTAAATTCCCTCGTATTTTAGTTAATTTTCATATTCACTTTCGTTCGTATTCCAGAACCTGCCTGAATATATTATATGATATTTTATAATATCTTAAAGCGATAAAAACTCAAAGCTAATGATTTTATAATCCACAAACGAGCAATTAGTTTCATTAATTAGATGCAGTTTTCCAACTTTACTTCCATTCGCATTAAATTTCCATACCGTACACCATTACTGTTTCTATTTGTCACCTAACTGTACCTATGTCCTAAGTTTAATAAGGGAACTGGTTCTGGATGAGGTGCTGTGATGAATAGAGGGCACAAAAGACCATTTCATATGTATAGGTGGATACATTCGACACCATTTTAGACCATGGCAGTCGCTGTACTGACGTGGAAGCAGACTATTTGCAATAGACCAAATTTATTTTGCCAGAAAAAAAAAGATCTGTTTATTTTGGAATGCACCTTGTACATATGTATGTATATATGTATTTTAAATTTTATGCAACTAATAAATACTTATTTCTTATTTAGCGCATATTTTTAATTTTTTAATACTTATTTTTCATGCGTACTTATTTTCGAGATAGTCAATATTAAAGATTTTCTTTGTAGTGGGACATTCCAACTTTATTTGAATATGTAAATGGAGTCATTGTTTTTTCGCATCAGCACACCCTCACTTTCATGATCCATATGGTACACATGCACTTGCATATTTGAACATCCACATCGATCCAATTTCTGCTGGAGCAAAGAGCTCAACTAATAGTAAGAACATAAACAACAGCACATTAACATGTTTGCCGAAAGATTGCTTGAACAGAATTTAGTCAAATTGTTTTCTGTCCAAACCTATTAAAATATGTATGGTATATGCATATGTATGTACATATTTTTAAATGTAGATATGCATATAGTATGTGTGTTGCGCGGTATAATATACAATCAACAACGTGTCAGCGCCAACCAAAGAGCGGCCGCTGGGTTCGTCATCCACACAACATTTATTTCATTCAACTACCTAACAGTAGAACATTCGTTTGAACTCTTTGGTTGTGCGCGCAAGCCGTGAACTTTTTCTCTCCTTAATTATATTTCGTTTATAGCTTTTAATTCATTGTTTATATTATATTTTGCGGCTGTTTTGACGAAGCGATCTCATTTAAATTTTGTGGATCGATACTATTTTATAATTGAATTTTTAATATTTCAAATTTGTATGTACTCACAAAAGCGTTTTATTTATTTAGCAAATATTTTTTCTAATATGAATAATACAAAGGAAATGAAAACAATTGTTTAAACAAATAGAGAGCGAAACAATTGCGGTTAACATCTGGACTGTAACTTGTAACCAATACAACTTTATTAAACGTTGGTGGCAGCGAAGTGACAAATCACACTTGCGGTAAGTTTACCTTTAGATTCTCATGGCAGTGATCTAATTACATTGTAGCCACGTAGATTACTTACAGTTAAGTAGTTTTGGTTTGCAAATTTAATTGTCCGTGGAAACGGTTTGTGAGAGAGAGGTACTACAATCAGTGTTGTGTCTTGTGTATATGTTTTTTATGCATTGCATAAATCGGTATAAGTTTCGAGATAAAATATCTAAATCAGCCAAGTAAAGAACTTTGTGATGCTGCCAATCATATAGTTATGGATTTTCACAAGTTTGCGTTTGCAAAAAATAAAATAAAAGTAGATACATATACATATGGCATTTTTTTATAAAGAGTTAGAAATATGAATGCGAAATTCGCTGTTTGCGGCGGCCGCAACCGCGCTTGGGCATGATAGAAAAGGTTTTTAGAGTAGCAGTCGCTCTTTGACGAACAAGACAAAGTCCAGAGTGTATTTCTACCATGAAAATGCTTTTCATAAAAACCATCTCCCATTTGCAGGCGGCATAAAATTGTAGGTCCCTCCATTTGAGGAACAACATCAATATGCACACCACAAATCGGAGGAAGAGCTCGGCCACACCTCGGAATAAGGATGTACATACTAATTATATACTTTATATATAAATATCAAACGATTTTAATTGCTTACCGAATACTTATACGGATTATATAATTTATTGGAGGTACGACATTTATTCGCTTTCATATTTCATTGACTTTTTAGGAAAGGATAAATGCGAACTTTTCCGAAAATTCGGGTTATTTATTTATATTTATTATTACATTTTATTTATACACGTAAAGTAATGCAATACTATATTTTAATGAAATTTCAAAATGCATTCTTGAATTAAGGACAGAATAAATATATTTATTTAAAACAAATAAGAAAAAAAATTGTTTTTCAGATGTTATGAGAATATGTCATGACCCACATATTCTCAAGTATCGATCGATAGCTTAATGTTTGCATTGGAAGACAGGAAGGAACTAATTGGGTCACTCAACATAGTGTCTAGATAGTCTAAAACTAGCTGAAGAAGGATGAGTGGATATTTTTGAGCATTTTACAGAGAACATATAACATAATTTTTGTAAATATAGCAAAAGTTATTAAAATCAATCTTTGCTTACTAGGGCCAAATGCCCCAACAGAAAGAGTTTTATCTGTGCTTAATAAAGTTTGGACGCATACGAAGCCGCAGTTGAAGATATATACATATGTACAATTAAATGTATTTGAATAGCAATATGTAATTATGATCTCACTTGCTTAGAGTTTAAATAGTACTTAGAGAAAAGACATAATCTGACAAAACACATTCATTCTGTTGAAGCATATCAAAATATGTAGAGTTGATTTCTAGAAAACGTTGTTGGCCACTACTTTATTTTGCTTTGATCTGCTTTTAGTAAATTGTGTAATATGTATGTAAGTGTACGGAAGTGTGTAAACTGAATATTCAAAAACTTATTATCGGTTTGTCTAATTTTACCCATGATTTCACATATACATATGTATTAATTATATATGTGTATGCAAATCTTCAATTTAAATTCAGAAAATAGCTAATATATATCATATTTTGACGGTTACATATTGAACCGCTCTATTTTATGGCTATTCTGTACTTTTGACATTAAAAATATATTTACTGTATATATGGATCAACTTTAGACAAATTAATATCTAAAGAAATGTTTAAAACATTTGAAAAATAACATTTTTTCACTCAGCACTTTCTAAAATTAAAACTGCATAAAAGGAATTTCTGGGCTTCTTTTCTCAGATATCTACTTGTTTTCGTACCTATGTATGTATATCAAATCACTATCTATTCAATGAGGTACCACACAAAGGTGCATAAAGACAACACTGATAAGTTCTCACATCGATATGCGCTTGTGCTCGTGCTTCTGTTTTTCTGTTTGCACATACATATATAATATTTTATCTGCCTAAACATGACAAAGAGCAACACAGGGCAGTTTATTTTTGTCTCACAGCTGCTCTTAAAAAGCAAAAAGCTCAATTGTTTGCTATTGCATCGTTGGTTCTCTTTGTCGCTCAAGCGTTTAACTCCAACTTTTATTTGGGGTCCGAAGCGAATAAAACATCAATATGTTAGAAAATCGTGGGAGTACATAATTTTGTTGTTGATGAAAATTCATTGCGTGTCCTCAGAAACTTCTCGCTTCCGCATCCTTTTAGTTTAAAACATAGATTTTGTGTCACCAGTTGTGAAATAAATCGCTGCTATCAAACAGTACAAAGATTTTTTTGTGAATAAATATAAAAATACAAACAAGATATAATAAAGTCAAACACTTTTTAACATAATTGTATATATATGTAAATATGTACATGTGAAGAGTACGCAACTTATCATCTGGTTCAGTGTGATTTGCAAAGCGTATTGTTATTAATGGCTGGAATTATTAATACAGTTTAAATTCGCACAAACAAAGAGAAAGATAAGCAGGGTTCAGCTTTAAAAAAAAAAACAGGCACACAGTGAAGCTGTGCACAAATTCCAACCATGAAAATCCCAATTTTCGTTATAGGCAAGTCAGATGAATTGTACTTAATCTTATACCTATATATGTATGTACTTGTATGAATGTATTATATTCATACATATATAATATATTATAGAAGTGTAAATGTTTGTTTGTAGTTTATATACTCATCCAGTGAGATGAAATTTTGAGTTATGGGCAATATTCTTTTTGTATGGAACAATACTCTTTAAAAAGTCTGGCATGTAAAAATTCAGTATTTTAAGATTCTACTTGATAAAATTTTTTGTTGCGAGTGATGTAATGTTACCTATGATGTTTCCTCATTACAACAGATATGTATGTAAATATCGATATTCAAACATTTGCACCTCGTATCTGTATCGATTGAGAGATGTTAGCACCCCGTAATTGCAAGGTAACATATGTGACAGTGTTTTGACTTATAGCGTTGTTTTAATTTATAATAATGAAAGGAGTGATAGGAGCACCCCGATATAGGGTGGGCCATATAGCGTTTGCTTTTTGAACCACCTATTTTTTGAGAATGGTAACACAAATGACATGCCAAGAGTGTTCATAATTTACTTAAAGGTTTGACATTTACGAAATGGGATGCTATACGCTTGAACAAAATTGGGAAATAGTGAAAACCAACTTCTAAAGTGCTGAGTATTCTTCTTCTTCCGCGGTTACAGTAAAGGGGAGCGTTACCGTGACATTCTCAACGAATTTTTGTTTCCAAAAATTGAAGAGGATGACATGGACGACATTTGGTTTCAACAGGACGGTGCAACTTGTCACACTGCCAAAGCAAATTTTACGTGGCCCACCCTATATTATGGTTAAAGTGCTAATTATTTTCACTCCTTTTTGAGTTTTTTTTATAAAACTAATTTTTCCATTGAAAATATAACATAAAATATTTTCTTTACAGTACTTTTAAAATGCAGAATTATGACCCAAAATACATATTTTTGTGGTAGAACCTTGAATATTAATTCAACGTTATTTTGTTTCTACAGAATTTTGAAAATGCAGAATTATGACCCAAATGAATTCAGAATGTTTAGAATTCGTTTCACATTTTTTCCATAATTTTTACTTTGAAGTGCTTCAAAAATTGCGATGATTTGAAAAACGAATAAATTAAAACAAATATAAATACTTCACCCCTTAACCAATTTTAATCAATTATACTTAATTTTTCAATGAAATATCACATTTTTGAATTTTCGAAGTTTATATTAATGTAAACGGTGAGTGATTTCATTCATTTTACAGTATTGTAATACCTCCACATATACATAAGTAGATGATCTACTTTTTCGTCGTTAACTCTCAATCCGTAATTAAAACGCGAGATTTCTCATACAAAATTTCTCTCCCAAAATCTGGGATTATAAAATAGTTCTAGATAATAACCATACTTTTTGACATACTCTGTGGGCAAAAAGTAAGGTTAATTTGGTTTTAAAATGAAAAATCTTTATTTATTCTTGTAAATCAATTTTATCCCTTTCAAAATAGTCCCCTCCCGATGAAATAAACTTATGCCAACGATTTTTCCAATCCCCGAAACATTCCAAATAGTCCATTTCCGGTATAGCCATCAGCACCTTCTTCGATTCAGCTTTTATCTCCTCGAAATCGACTCGAAACGCGTTCCCCGGAGTGGTCTCTTGAGTTTTGGGAATAGCCAGAAGTCACACGGAGCCAAATCAGGCGAATACGGTGGTTGCGGAACGATATGCGTGGAATTTTTGGCGAAATGGTCACGAAGAACGAGTGCAGTGTGAAACGGTGCATTATCGTGATGCAAAAACCAAGTGTTGTTGGCCCATAATTCTGGTCTTTTTAGACGAATTGCTTCACGTAAACGACGCATAACGCTCAAATAATATTCCTTATTAACAGTTTGGCCAGGTGGAAGTCATAGTCATAGTGCACCACACCACGAAAATCGAAAAACACTGTCATCATGACCTTTATTTTTGAACAACTTTGACGTGCTCTTTTCGGTCTGGCCTCGCCTTTAGCACGATATTCGCTTGATTGGTCGGTTGTTTCAGGGTCGTAAGCACAAATCCAAGTCTCATCTCCCGTAATGATGCATTTGAGCTTGTCCTGATAGTCTGAAAGCATTGTTTCACACACATCAACGCGACGACTTTTTTCCAAGAAATTGATAGTTTTCGGTACCAAACGAGATTTGAATTTTCGTAGGCCCAAATGGTCTTTCAAAATGGTTTTCACAGATCCTTCTGATATTCCGATCATATCAGTAAGGCCTTTAACAGTCAACCGACGATTTTTGAGCACTAACTCCTTCACTTCATTGACGTGTTGGTCATCTGTTGACGTCGATGGTCGTCCGGAGCGCTCCAAGTCATCAACACGTTCTCGACCCTCTTTGAAGTCTTTGTACCACTTATAAACATTTTTCTGCGACATGGTCGAATCACCAAATGCCTTCTGCAACATGCTAAACGTTTCCGCAGCCGAAATTTCATTCCGCAAACAAAATTTGACGGCACTTCTCTGCTCAATCAAATCAGACATTGTAAAAATCGAAAAATGCACTCTTGGTCGTTTGGTAAACACAAGCGTAAATATAGGTATTACTGATAATGACATTCACTTGAAAGTTGGCCCAGATGTTATTAACAGTGCTGCCAACTCATGAAAAAATAACTAGAGCGAAATTTTAATCCCACGAAGTTTGACAAATAAATTCACCTTACTTTTTGCCCACAGTACAACCCCGTGTTATCGATAATTATTAGTACGAATGTAAGGAGAAACATCAAAATAAAAAATAAATGAAATGGACTCCGTCAAAGAAGACAGGTCTGTAGAAATAATTCTAATACAATTTTTGTTAGGAATTATTAATAATGCATTTATATTACAGAAAAAACGTGTGTCCTTAAGCGCATTGTCCTCTAATTACTTATTATAAAATGTTATATCGAATGTCGCGTGCGTATTGCTGCCATAATTTTTTGAAACCTCAGTCAATGTCGTTTACAGATTTCCTCCAACTGTTTATTATTAGCAGCCAAATGCGCAATTAAATTAGCTATTCTTTCTCCTTGTCTTTTCTTCATATCGTTAATAATAACACTGTGCCACAAAAAAAAAAAATCGAAATACACCTGACAAATTACACACTGTAGGTTGCTTATATGGTCGAATAATGCATAAAAATATTTTTGTTATTTTTGTTGTACCCTCCAATTTTTATTTATTTATAAAAAACCGTTTTTTCAGACTTTGCGCGGTAATCTACGGATATCTCAGTCATTTTTTCACCGATTTTCAATATTTTATATGTTTTGAAAATGATATTGTCAGACCTTTCAAATGATGTACAACAAGTAATTATTCAAACTAGTTAGTTCTGATTTTTATTTGATTAAACCTGGAGAAAGTGTTTTTTTTTTATCATTTTTTTAACTTTAACAATTTTTTATTGCATAATTTTACTACAAAATTAAAGATGTTTGTTAATATTCTTTGAGTGCATTTATTAACGAAGAAATTAATGTATTACTTTCAATAATGGGACAAAAATTGCGTAAACTACGCTAGTTTTCCGTAAATAGAAAAAAATGCCTTGAATATCTATCCATAAAATAAAAATGAAAGTAGCAAGTAATCGTCTGAAATAAAAACAATTTTTTAATTATTAGAAAATTGATGTGCATATTCCATGAAAATATAACCTATTGTATTATTGTATAAAAAATTTTCCGTTATTGTGCAGGGATATTCGTTGGACCTCAAATTCGCAAAATCATAAAGGATGGAAATTTCACTGAGAAACTGAATCCGGTGGAAAGAAGAGCATGGATGAGTTTCATTTCTCTTTGTGAAACCTTTTTGGGAAAAAAGAAGTGACAACTACGTTGCCGTCGTGGATGAATTTTTACGGGCCTACGGAGACATGGGATGTAGAATGTCCATCAAAATTCACTTTTTGCATTCACATTTAGACTTCTTTCCGGAGAACCTTGGAAAATTCAGCGATGAACAAGGGGAAAGGTTTCATCAAGAAATTGCGTCAATTGAAAAACGTTTCCTCGGAAAAAACAAAATACATATCGCACCCTAAATACAAAAGGGTCACAACTCAAAATTTTCCACACTCGAGCTTGACTTGTTTACAGTAGCACAGAAAACAAACTATGTGACATATCACGCTGAAATTCACCATGTAAGCTTATAACAGTCCTACCAAAAAACAAAAAATTTATTTTTGCCATATGTCATCCGCGGACCGTTTTATTGATAACGTCTCGTTCATATTTGAGCAGAAGTACATTTTGAGTTGTGACCCTTTTGTATTTAGGGTGCGATATGTTGGCGGATTACTGTTGGTCGCTCAAACGCGAGACGAGCGGTTCTTCTTTAAAACGACGAAGGTCGGGTAAACATTTTTAGAAAAAGTTAGGTATCTAAAATCAACAAAAAAAATTATATAAAAAACAGTATGATTGTTCTTTTTACTCCAATACATTGTACACACTGCAAAACACATGATGGCCCATATTTTCTATTTACGGAAAACTAGCGTAGTTTACGCAATTTTTGTCCGATTATTGAAAGTAATACATTAATTTCTTCGTTAATAAATGCACTCAAAGAATATTAACAAACATCTTTAATTTTGTAGTAAAATTATGCAATAAAAAATTGTTAAAGTTAAAAAAATGATAAAAAAAACCCTTTCTCCAGGTTTAATCAAATAAAAATCAGAACTAACTAGTTTGAATAATTACTTGTTGTACATCATTTGAAAGGTCTGACAATATCATTTTCAAAACATATAAAATATTGAAAATCGGTGAAAAAATGACTGAGATATCCGTAGATTACCGCGCAAAGTCTGAAAAAACGGTTTTTTATAAATAAATAAAAATTGGAGGGTACAACAAAAATAACAAAAATATTTTTATGCATTATTCGACCATATAAACAACCTACAGTGTGTAATTTGTCGGGTGTATTTTCAGTGTTGCACCGTGTAATGAAACAAACCAAAAACATCGAAATATTTCACCAAAATAATTGGGTTCACCAAATGTGAACAGGTAAATTAATTTTGTGGATTTATTGGTAATTAATGCATATGTGGACGTACTTTTTTTCAAGTTACTCGTTCGACTTTCACATAAAGTAAAACAATTAAAGTAAAGTAAGTATAAAAGTTAGAAAGAAATATCATAATGATAACCGCACGAAAAAAACACGTGAATTGCATACTGCACTCAATGATAAATTAATTTGCGCAAAGTACTTGTTTAAATACAGTCTGAATGCCTCGAGTAAATACAATGTTGCTCAGTATTTGGCGTGGTTCACTAAACTCACAGTGTTTTACCATACATTTTTTAACACTTTGAGAAACAGTGCATCACACATACACGTTCTTATGGGTCTTATGAATATCAACAAAGCGTATCTTCAGGGTTGATGCTCTGTACATCGTTATTTTACACAACTTGATTGATTTAAATTTGTTTCAAAAAGGTTTATACTATGTTTACAGACTGCTACGTTACGTTAACTACCAGATGATGCATATATGTACATTATTTTTGTATTTTCTTCTTGAATTCAAGTAGCATGAGTTTGTCAAGAAAATTTTAGACAATTTTTCCCTAGATTTTTTAGTGAGCCATATCTCCCTTGGAAAAAGTTTTTTTTTAGTTTGGTGTTTGGTGAAGGCAGTTGTGTGACACGAACGTTAAAGGACTTTAACTATTTAAATAACTCCCTCTATAATACCTATATTCATAACATGGAACTGAACATTAAATTAAATTCCAAAACCTTCTGGAATTACATAAAATCTTGATGGAGTAGTGCCAGTGTCTCCACCAGCATCATTTTAGATAATAGCCAAATGTGAGTAATAGTCAAAACACTTGAGAGTTTTTTAAGTCGAATTTGGTTGATGAATAACTTGATCATCCGTGCGACTTTTCCATCGACCTAAATTAGGCCTGGAACTTTGGAGCTCTATGTCTTTCTCAGGAGGACATTAGTAATTCTTAGCTTGAACTGAAATCTTCCTCTTAAACTGATGCTGATAGACTTTCAGGAGTTTTGATAAAAAATTATCTGTCCTTGGTCTATTCGCGGAAATTAATATTCAACAAATCATTATCGTACGGTAGTTTCATTGGCGCATGGAAGCTCTCTGCTCTTCTTTATGGCGATAAAAATGACGTTAAAAATGATAGGCCTATTTAACAGCCATCGACTTTTTCCAAAATGTTTGAGCACGCGTTCAATGCCAAAATGAGCTTTGTGGTTAAATCTTTAATTTGCCCAAATCAGCATAAGTTTGTTGACAAAAGATCTACAGTATCCAGTCTTTCATGGCTGGTTTCCAGGCCGACTGTATTTACACTGACTTTTCGAAAGCCTTCGACAAAGTTTCTCACAGAGTCTTAATTAAAAAAGTAGATTATTTCGGTTTTCGTTCAACTTTTCTGCAATGGTAAATCTCTTATTTGTGCAATGGACTTTCGCAGTAACAATTGATGGTACTGCAACTACCCCTTTGTTGCCACCTCTGGTGTTCTGCCAGGATGTATCTGGGACCGCTCTTATTTGTGTTATTTATTAATCATATCCAAAGTTGTTTCTCATTTGCAAAATTTTTGCTTTATGCTGATGACCTTAAGATCTTCTCAGTGTTCAAAACTCAAGAGGATGCCGTTAATCTTCAAACCGATATTGATTGGCTTTATTAGTGGTGACAGCAATCACGTCTTTCGCCGAACTTGTCCAAGAGCTTTTGAATGTTCTTCTCGAAAATATCTAACATTGTGCACACTAAGTACAATATCTGGACTTGTGTACTTCGTCAGACGGAATGCCACTAAGTTCTTAGATCCCTATACCAACAAGTATCTATACATTACTCATGTTTTTATTTGGAGAGTTATTAATAGAATCAAACGTGTGCAGCATTTTTTTCTCAAATATGCCCTTCGGTCTCTGAATTTTATTGAACCCATGCCATCATATTCTGCTCGTCTCATGCTTATATGTAAATCTCAAGTTCTTAGAAATTCGTAGGTCTATACTGTGTTTGCCCTTTACTTATAATATTATTACTGGACTCATGGATTGTCCTTACTTGCTGAAAAGGGATCGATTAAATGTTCCCCAGCGATCTCTTTGGAACCTCTACCCTTTTTATGGGGAAAACTTTAAAACTAAGTATGCCAGTTATGCTCCCATTGCTCGCGATTTACGTGAATTGAATTCCATTAATAATGATGTTGTTTTTGATTTTTAGCTTTCACGAGGTGCTTTGCATCATAGTCTGTAAAAATCTAAGTTCATAGATTTAAATAAATAAATAAATAAATAAATAAACAAACAAATAAATAAATAAATAAATAAAAAAATAAATAAATAAATAAATAAGTAAATAAATAAAGAAATAAATAAATAAATAAATAAATAAATACATAAATAAACAAATAAACAAATCAAGCCTTTAATTGGCTACTTTTTTAGGGTATTAAAGTCAGCCAATGGAAATTTGAAAAGTACGTAGTTTAATGTATCTGCTAAGTGACCACCTTCATTTTAATAACTTTGAAGAAATTTTCGATGACATTTTGGCACAGTGCCTGTTCAATTCAACAATCCAATTTCCATCTCGTTTTTTTATTCAACAATTGATTTTTTGTCATTGGCTCGTACCCATTCGGTAGTGAATTTTTAAGTGAATTTAAGAGTGTATATTTGATCAATTTGTTACGTTTCTATTCCGTTATGGCTGTTTAATAGGCCGGGTCGATTTGTGGGGAGGCAAAAAAATCGCTCATTGCTCTGTTAAAATCGTACTCTAGGGATCAAAATAAGAAATTTTGCCGAAGGAACCATACCTCTAAAACGAATTCTGATGTCCCCCAATTTGGGTCGAACCTTTTAGTTTCTTTTCTCATGTAGAGGCCAAAAATGGTGATATTTTGAAATGATTGTATGGGGAACGCCCCAGGGGAGTTCCAGGGGGTGTGCCACTGGCATGGGTGGATCGGCCGTCCAAAGTTAGTGGGGGTCGGTCATACATTTGGACTCGATTGGGGCACTCTAAATGGGTCAAAGTGAGATTTTTCGTTCGACCCAAATTGGGGGACATCAGAATTCGTTTTAGAGGTATGGTTCCTTTGGCAAAGTTTCTTATTTTGATCCCTAGAATACGATTTTCACAGAGCAATGAGCGATTTTTAGATCGACCCGCCCTACTGTTTATATCACAAGACAAAGTTTTCGGTTAAAGGGTTAACAAATGCAATTGCACAAATACCGGTAAACATTCGAATGTGTACTCGTACATATTTACGTACTTAGGTTCTTAAAAATACATACATATGTATATAAATAAGTAATAATTTTTACGAATGCAAATAAAAAAAGAAAAACAATGAAGTCTCGGTACATATTTATACATATCTACGTATGCACGTATTTAGTTCTTGACGGCAATCATATTGATTGACTAACTGGTTGCCGTGAATCATTAAAATTCAAAACAGGTGTAACCGTGGCTGGCATTCTATGCACATATTAAACATATATTAGTACATAGTATATATGTATGTACATATATACTAAAATCAGCAAAATGGTATTCAAATCAATTGCCACAAAGTTTCAATTGTTAGATTCCATATTGGTAGAGTTCTTTTGCACTCTTTTGTTTAGTTTTCAAAAAATTTACTATCACAATTTGGAACTCACTTCGAGATCATATCAACTTCCTGCTACTTTGTGTCACAAAATGGTATGAAATGTAAGATGTACATACTTACATACATTCATAATATAAAAAATTTCAGTTATCGGAATTGGGCGTGGTTGCTAATTCATTTCACTTGTTGTTTTTACTTGCAATCCACGAGCACGGAGAAAAGATGCTTCTACATAAATTTTAATTAAAGATCCCTGGAAACGGTTCCCCATTTAGATCACCCATTTTATAGGTTAGTTGTGAATAAGTCTTGAAAAATAAGCAACCCTCGACAGAGGAGGAGGAAGCGGTATCTCCGTTGATACCTCTGCGACAAGGGAACTAAACACCGTCTTTAAATAGATGCCCTTCGCGAGGGCGCTATGATCAAAAAAATCCAAGAGCGTCGGACTCAAATTGAGCGGTTCTCCTGGTCAGCGTCTGTTCTCCATAGTAGGAGCGGCTGATTAGAACATGTTAGCCTGGCTTACGGGTCATCAGGATTGATACCAGTAAGATCCTGTTATGGCATATTGGTTTGGAAGCAGAAAGCGATCGGGCTAGAGCAGTGAATCTCTGTAACCTGAGTAAGCGGAGTGGAATCTAGTTAAAATGACTTACAGAAGGGTTTGCTGCTCCTTCGCCCTATTAAAACTTGGCAGGCGCGCGTAGTCTTCAGTGACTCTGTAGGTTGGGTTGAGATGACTCTCCATTAGTTCCGGCTTGAAATCTGGCTCTAAATACTGGTGCCCATAAGGACCAGTGTCAACCCTAGTATGGCCTCCCTGTTTCATAGATAACTATAGGACTTACGAAAACTACATACACGCGTGGAGATAGCGGTTGTGAGTTTGGGACCATATAGAATGGACAAAAATGAACAAATGAAACAAAAACACGAAATAAAAAACAACGGAAACGTGAATTCCGAAGCTGAAGAAGCCTTTAAAGCACCGTTATAAGAAGGTCCTCTCCACAGGGAACAGGAACAACCAAACAAAAAACGAAAGACAACGAACCGACGCTTGTAGCGAGCCAACGCCGTACAAGCAGAAGCGGCACTCCGTCCCCTCCTGCACCGACTCCGACGACCGGTGCATTATGTGAGCTGGTAGAGCGTCTATGAAAGGGAATCGACGGATTACTGTCATATGTCGAACCGCGGAAAAATGCCCACGGTGACATCAGAAAAATGTGTGGCATAATAAAACGCGCACACACTGACTTAATCACACAGCTCGAAGCCGAAGAGCGAAGGGCCAGGCTAACATCGACACCGGTGCGGATAACCCAATCATAACTACAAACAAGTGCGAAACTATCCGCTAAAAGAGCCAGAGATAGAGGTAGCCCTAAAAGTGTCACAGTGCAGATAGCAACAAAGTCTCCATCTGCTAAAAAAAGGAAAGACGACAGCTACACGCATGCACTGATTCCTCCCGGGATCAAGGAAGAATGGACGAAAGTCCCAAGAAAAAAGAAACCTAGGAGGGATAAAAAAGGTGGCAGATATATTACACCCATGCCTGATGCGATCATCATCGAAAAAAAGGCGGATAGTATGACATACGCGGACATGCTGCGTTTGGTGAAAAATAGCGTAGAACTCAAAGACCTCAGCGAAAAGTAAAAACCATGCGGCCTACACAATAAGGTGAACTTGCGATCGAACTAAAGAGGAGCAAGGCTTTAGGAGCACCAAGCTGACGTACGACCATAGAAAAAGCCCTAGAAAATGTGGCAACGGTCAACCTCAAGACGCACAATATCACTGCAGAGGACTTATTCCGGATCTGAGCACAGATGATGAAATTCTCAGCGCAATAGTAGAGCAAGCGCAAGTGAAAAGTGTTGATAAAAGCTCAATAAAAAGCAGGCGTAACACACACGGAGGCACAGAATCTAAGCACATTTTGCTTCCCGCGGATGACGCCAAAAAGGTCCTGGAGTTTAGACATATTACAGTTGGATGGATTCGATGCCGCGTGTCGGAAGTAATCTACAAATGCTGGGCGTTCGACCACGTTTGAAATGCATGCAAATGAAAAAGCCGTACGAAGTTTGCAGACGGTGTGGAATGGAAGGACACCTTGCAGCAACGTGTAAAAACGCTGAAAAATGCGAGCTCTGTGACGGAGCCCACCCAGCTGGAAGCGGAAAATGCCCCCGATATCAAGAGGCGGTGCGTAAACTTAAAGCATGGAGATATTGCAGCTCAACACCAACCATTGTCGAGAAGTCCAAGACATACTATGGCAAACGCTCGCTGAAAATAATATGGATGTTGCTCTTGTTTCCGAGCCCTACAAAAACATCAACTCTCACAGTTGGATGTCGGACTCTGAAAGGCTAGCTGCGATATGGGTGTTTTTTTTTTTGCTTCCAAAAAATATTACACCTGTCTATATTATATATAATAATATATATGTAGATATAGATAAATTAGTGCTTGCCTCATAAAATGTGTAAAATTAGTTTTGCAGTTTCAAACAGCGAACTATGTATAATATTAATGTATTTACAAAGAAGATATAAATAGTTCCGTATATTCCGCGAATAATTTTTTGCATGCAAGAATCGTACAAAAGTGAAATTATGGACTGACCTGAGCAAGGGCAAACCCGGATTTATGACATCTTGCTTATTTTTAAGTAACTTCAGTACATCTTTTTTTGGATAGGCTATTGAATATGTTTATATGTATACGAGTATGTAGCTTATCATTCCATCGCCTATGATGTTCGCCATCCGCTAGTACTTTGCTTTCCGTAAAGTTGTTCACAGAACCTTCCTCTCGGAAACTCCAAAGGCCGTTTCTTCGGTTGCTGTCACTGTTTCGTGGAGTCTATGTGCCACAGGTGCCATCGATCCAATACTGAGGATTTTGATTTGGTTATAGTTTATTCACTGGTCAACTCTCTATCCGATTGCGATGAAATTTTGGTGTGTTGGCATGTTCACCCTGGAATATTTATCTAGTTTGCTTAGAATCAATATATCGGCCACCAATATTTATAGAAATCATATACATAAAACTTTAAACTCATTAGCCGATTTGATTTATATTGCAATTTTGAAAAGTTCAGCTTAAAAAACAAGAGACATAAAAATGCATTCGCATCAGTTTGTAAGCTTGATCTTTAGAGAAATAAGAATTGGTTTCCTTTAAACAGAATTGCAATGTTATACAAAATCTGTCGTAACTGACCACGGACTGCCTTCATATCTCATCAACCAGTGGCGTCATTTATTATCCATCATGAATTTTGACATTTAGCTTAGTGGAAGCCGAGTTATTGCGTATAAGTGACAGTGATTTAGGATTATCGGTCTTAAAATGAATTAAAAACAAAAAAAAAAACAAAAATATTAAATTTAGTTTGCAACTCGGTAAAAAGACGTCCGACGTATCAAATGATCTAAAAAGGTCATAGTGATGTGTGTTTATCTCGTACCACTGAGTGATACCTTTGAGTGGTTTAAACATTTTTACGAAAATCGAGAAGTTGAGACCGGCCGTCGTCCAAAATCTGCTGTAAAGGAAAACGTGCATGAAAGAAGTCGAAATCTTTATTGCGTTACATGGAAAGGTTAAGATAACCGGAGAATACCAAGAAAAGATTGCATTCATTTAGATTCAGGGATTTAAAGACAATCTTTGTTGGACCAAAGAACCACAGGGTGAGGGGTGTTAGATGAGTGGGTTTGATGGGGCATGTGAAGAGGTGGTTAGTGTCGTGAGAGGTGCCTTCACATGCCGGACATATGTTTGGTATGTCGGAGTCAATTCTGGATAGGTAGGAGTTTAACCTGCTACAATATCCAGAACGTAGTTGTGCCAAGGTTACGCTGGATTCTCGGGGTAGTTGCAGCTCTTCATCTGCGGTGGTAAGAGCTTTCCGATGAATGTCGTTTATTGTCTGCCTAAACACTGTCCGATCCAGTAGTTGTCGATTCGTTTTGTCCTGAATCTCGTCGGCGTAGTTGAAGAGGTGCCTCCTGATGTATCTGGGAGATGGCTCTGGCTTTGCGGTAGCACCCTAGCAGAAACTGTTTGCTGAGCAGTTTGTTGTTCTCCTTTACAGGTAGCTTCTGTGCCTTTTTATGTAGGTGTTGTAGAGAGGACATCAGGAGGCAACCCGTCGCTATCCGAATAACAGTGACTTGGCATGTCTCAAGCTTTATCCACTGGCGACCAGACAGACACAGCGTAGTTTAGAACCGGCCGGCCAATTGCCTTAAATGCCCATGGCAGCCTGTTCTACGACCAAGGGTTGCCGCCCCAATAAACTAGCCTTGTCTAGTGCACCGTATCTCCCTAAATAACAATCCATTGTATGGGTGTTTCAAGACGAGTCAAATCAAATAAAAATGTTCGCGCACGTAAAACTTCGAAGCAAATTAGCGCTTGTTTCCTCGGAATAATTGTACGGTAAATTCTGTAAGATATTGAACTATCTGCGCGCCAGAAGTGTTTAGAAAAATACGGGAAATAAATCACAAAAATCGAATCATTCTCCACCACGGCAATGCAAGCACTCACACAAAGGAGTTTTTGAGCACTCGATCCATCTTTTTGATGGGCCATCAGCTGCAAACCATAAAGAAAATACCAGGCCAAAGTTTTCCGTTACCCTCAATCGCGGTTGTTGTGGTCTTCATGAACAATATTTTGAAAATATTCATTTGTACTCGTCTAAGTGTCTCAAAATTGACGTAGCATTCCCTAAGTATTAATACTTAAAGCTACGTGTTATAAAGAATGTTCAAGAAATTAATGGGTTTTAAATGAAAAATTAATTACCTGGGTTAATCAAAAATTATTTAAAAAGCGTTTCTATTTTTACGGCCTGATGCTGTATTTGCCAGAGGCATTGAACGGCGGGTAGACACACGGTTAGTGGTTGAGCTGTTAACGGCTATCGCTTTTGGCTTGTGCGAGCTTCATGCCTAAACAGCGACTGCTACCCGATTCAGTCGCTGGAAAACCATCAAAACGCTGTGTTGGTTCGCGTGGCAGTTTGCACCATCATAAATTTTCGTATTTTCATAGCAACACGTTGAACAATTCAAATATAGTTTTCACAGTTTATTTTCAAATCGATTGCCTATATTACGTGTGTGCATAGACCATTTGCGTTGGTTAATTTAAGAAAACGTAAAAAAAATAAATAAATTAAGTAAAACAGAAGGCGCTGGATATGCATTAATTGCTATAGTTCATTGTTATTGTTTTTAGTGTGTTGTTGTCGTGGTTGCACAAAGTGTTGTCGGCAATTAGTGTGCAGTGGAGAATTGCGTGCGACATACAAAGCAAAAGCGTTGCACAAAACGATTAAAAGCTAAAAGCTGAAACAAAAAAGTTAAAAATCGAATTAAGTGGAATTTATAGAAATCATGCCGTCCGAAAACGAAAAAGATATTGAAATCGGCAACAAAGTGGAAAATGTTGGTGCCAGCGACAATATGGAAAGCGTTAGCACTCCCACCACCCCCGCCAATGCCGCTCCCTCTGATACAGCAGCACCAAGTGCAGTTGTTGTTGTGTCCGTTAAGCCAGCTATGGAGGAATCGGCTCCAGCCGATAACATTACGAATGGCAACTCGAATGCGATAAGTGCGGCGGCGGACGTAGCATTAAACAGGGAGGCAGCAGCTTCTCAATCGCAAGAGCAGCCGCCGAAACATGAATCCACCGCCATGCAGGCAAATCTGCACCCGGTCATGCAACCAATGCAACAAACTATCGCAGGTAAATGTGCACTCGCTTGGTATGTTACCACTCATTACTTGCCGCGACCGCCGCCCCCTTGACATTTGGCTATTAGCAGCAGCAACAAGTACATTTGACGGCGGCTGTGGCAGTAAAAGTTGTTTTGCCGGCCTGTACATATCTATACACCACACACACACACACATACACGCACACACAATTCATTTATGTACCGTAATGTATACATATGTTTGTGTTTATGCTAACATGTATTTTTTTGTATGCGGTATGTATGCGCGAATGTATGTAAGAGTATAAGTATGTGCAACGCCGTCAAAGTTGGCTCAGCGCATTAAATGTGGCTGGGCGCCTCTGGAGCAGCGGCGTTCGTGTTTGCGCTCAATTTCACTTTTTTCACTTTTGGTAGTTTACAAGTTATTCGTGTTAAAGTGAATTTTCCATGAATTTCCAATGTTAACTTTTATGTGAGTCTATGCCACCTCAGCATAAGCAAAGCGTTGTTCGTCTCAAGTAAAAGTAATTAGCGTCTGTAACCCGATCGCCTTGCCCTTTGTTGAGTGGTTTAATTAATTATTATTAATGGGGCAAATATCTGAAGTGTCGAGTAAATGCATATCCAGTTTACAAACATTCCATCCTATATCTATATATACGTATATATATATATTATTATATATATACATATATATATATACTAGCAAACCCGGCCCCCTTCGCTGGGCACACTATAATAGAATAGATATGGTTTAGAACAGAAAATATATGGTTTTCATATTATTTATTTCTTTATTCTTTATTCAAGCGCTTTGGCATAAACAATATTTTTTGTTTTTCTATTTGTTTTTGAGTAAATATAAAATATAAATTGAAAATCAGGAAAAAAGAAGATTGTTTTTAAATTTCAAATCAACGCATATGAATAAACAATCGTCTTTTATCCTGATCATCCATGAATTTTTCGTTTCAATTTATATGTTTTATTAAGCATTGGAGCTTTTTTAACCATTATCCATTTATATTTTTCAAAAAAAAAAACGAAAAAAATTGTTTTTTCCACGAACACATAATTTCATTCGGATTTCACATTAAATTCTCAAATTTCGTAAGAAATTATTCACTGTTCCAAAATCCACTCCAAAAAAATTCACAAACCCTGTCAATTTGACAGTTCAGTTCCGCCCCAAGCGTTAAAAAAGTAAGCGACATTATGGCTGGCTCAAAAGAACGCTGTACCCGTTGCCACTGCTCCGAATTACAACCAAACTTTACGAAACCCATTTTCAATACTTACTTAACCATGTGCATAAGTTTGGTTTAATTCGGTGCAAAGACACGGCGGGTCCACGTTTTGGCATATATTTCGAGACCCTAGTCATCAATAGGTATGAAAATTACCCCGTATTAAAGCACTTATCAACAGCTTCCATTTGATACCCATATTGTACATACACAACCAAAGGTTACCCGGGTCCACGTTTTGACCTATATCTCGAGACCCCAGTCACGGAGCGGCATGAAAAATACTCTGTACTAAAGCATTCACCAACAGCTTCAATTTGATATCCATATTGTACAAACACATTCTAGGGTCCACGTTTTGGTCTCTATCTCGAGACCCTAGTCACGGAGCGGCATGAAAAATACTTTGAACTAAAGCATTCACCGACAGCTTCCATTTGATACCCATATTGTACATACACATCCGAAGGTTACCCGGGTCCACGTTTTGCCAATATCTCGAGCCCTATCCACCAATAGGTATCCAAACTATAGGGAAACCATTTCCAATACCTTCTTAACAATGTGTGTAAGTTTGGTTTAATTCGGTGCAGACACGGCCGGTTAGCGAACACACACAAAAAGTTAACTTTATTTTATATATAAGATTTTTTTCAGTTTGCGTCCGAAAAATCCAAATATCTTACGGAACCCTATTTTTTTCCAAATAAAATGTAATCCATGTTACTCTTGGATAATGTAGTTTTCGAATGGTAAAAGAATTTTTAAAATCGGTCCAGTAGTTTTTGAGCCTATTCGTTACAAACAAACAAACAAACAAACAAACAAACAAACAAACAAACAAAGTTTTCCTCTTTATAATATTAGTATAGATATACATATATATGCCATTCGACTTTTTGTGGGGTACAGTGAGTACGAGTATCGTGCAAGCCGTTCGTGAGATGACCCCAGAAACCGTCATCAAGATCTTGGAAAACCAGGGTCATAGGGTGCGCTTTAGCCAACCGAGACAGCCGCATGAATGAAATCGTGTTCCATTGATAATGGGAAAGTTTGCTCTTTCGAAAAAAGCAATAATTAAACGAAAAATTGATTGATTTTGGATTCAAAACTGCGAAGCAACTATATGGATCCCTTTGTAGTTGTTGTTTTAGTATAATAAAGACTCCTCATACATGCACGGGGAACGATGTTGAAGTGACAGTTCTTGGTCTGTTATAAATCCGGGTCATTCTAGTAACGCAGAACCGACTGTCGTGGGGACGTGTACATGCACCCCCTGCCAAGTATGCAACGCATAAGAGCTTGCATATGTACCTATGTTTGAACATAAATTAGGGTGGATTAGCTTTTTCCCTGATTAATCGTCGGCGACGTCGTAACCGATTGGGTTGGTGCGTGACTACCATTCGGAATTCACAGAGAGAACGTAGGTTCGAATCTCGGTGAAACACCAAATTAAGAAAAACATTTTATTAATAGCGGTCGCCCCTCGGCAGGCAATGGCAAACCTCCGATTGTATTTCTGCCATTAAAAAGCTCCTCATAAAAATATCTGCCGTTCGGAGTCGGCTTGAAACTGTAGGTTTCTCCATTTGTGGAACAACATCAAGACGCACGCCACAAATAGGGGGAGCAGGTCGGCCAAACACCCAAAAAGGGTGTACGCGCCAATTGTATATACATATATAATCCTAGTGCATGAATGAGTTCATCGGATTAATCTTGCCAAAAATGTCCAACTAATCTTAAGTGAACAAAAAAACCATGAAAATCTTTAAATAAAGGGTTTTTCAATTGGCGCGGATCGATTTTGGCGCCATTTTGTTTTGGTGACATCTGTCAAATCTTTTGTTTATTATTCGGTTGTTTATGCCAAATCATCATGGCAAGTTACACGATTGAACAGCACATTCAAATGATAAAACTTTATTATCAAAATGAGTGTTCATTAACGCAAACGTTGCGCGCATTGCGCCCATTTTTCGGTAGATGTGGTGGCCCTTAAAAGTCGACTCTTACACGTTTGGTGGCCAAATTTGAGACGACCGGGTCAGCCAACACCCGTACGTTCAAGGAACGCAAGATCAGCCGAGAACATTGTCGCGGTCCGTGAAAGTGTACAGCAGAACCCGAGGCAGTCTATTCCTCGCCGTGCACAAGAACTTGGCCTTTCGCAGACTTCAACTTGGCGAATTTTGCGTCTGGACTTGGGCCTACACCCGTACAAGATCCAACTGACCCAGGAGCTCAAAGTTGATGACCATAGACAACGCCGTTTGTTCACTGACTGGGCTTCGAATCGTTTGGAAGAGAACCCCATTTTTGGGCGAAAAATCATCTTTAGTGACGAGGCGCATTTTTGGATGAATGGCTGTGTTAACAAACAAAATTGCCGTATATGGGACGACACCAATCCACACGAGGTTCACCAGGTGATAATGCATCCTCAAAAAGTTACCGTTTGGTGTGGATTTTGGGCCGGCGGCGTCATTGGTCCGTACTTTTTTGAAAACGACGTTGGTGAGGCGGTCACCGTCAACAGCGAGCGCTACACAACGATGATAACCATTTTCTTATGGCCCATATTGAACCATATGGACCTAGACGACATGTGCATGAATCGACCGATGCTCTAAAGGTGAACATAACACAGGCCATCGCTCAAATTCAGCCAGATCTATGCGGAAGAGTCATTGAAAATTGGACCACTCGGATCCGTTCCACCGTAAGAAGCCGAGGCGGGCATTTGAATGATGTCATAATGGCATATATACGCCTTTCAAATAAAAAAATAATTTTGTCAATAACTCACACACAGCTTGTTTTATTCCATTTCAACATCTACCCGCCCTTATTGAAAACCCCTTTATCTTAAAGCTGCTTTCGATTCGGCGAACACTTAGCGGTTTACAAATAAACTAAATTATTTTTTGCATGCATTGGTAGCACTAAATTATTTCGTAGTTAGTTGGCAAAGAAAAGAGCTGTGAAGAAACATACCTATAGTGCACAGTGGAACACGTGTGGTCAATAATAGTAAAACTGAGACTAGTTAGACTAAGTTTAATATTTTGTTGAGGACCGATCATAAATACTTCACTAAAAAGAGAACTAAAAATTCCTCACAATATCCTGTTTTCAATATAAAAATTCGTTCCTAAAGGTAGAAGTTAAAAAAATGTTTTTTTTTTTTCAAAAATTACTCCTTTTGTAAGTTGTCTTTAGAAGGCTGTAACTTCTTTATGTATGAATCAATTTTCTGTAATCAACTCTGAATATGCTTAGCCTTCTCTTACTTTCTCTCCCATTCACTTATTGCTCAGTTTCTAAGTATCAATTCATAAAAGGCATTAGGTGCAAATAAAAAAAAGGAGCCAATGAAAACTTTGACAACAAAAATAAAAGCACAAACATGTGCACGAAGTTTAAATATTGCCAACTGTTTGAGTATAGGTGTCGCAAAATTTATCATCCAAGTTGGTTTTTAAATAACTTTTTACTAGCTATTTTTTAGTTGACCTTTAAGCGCTTCATTGCTTGTCTGTTTGTATACTACAGCTATTTAGTTCATAATTTGCAAAAATTATAAATTTCCGATTGAAAGATTAATTTTGTATTATAAATCAAAGTAATTTTCAATGGCTATTATTGATTTTTATTGTGGCGCCTGCCTTAAAATTTTTTGAATTGATAGAAGCCTAATTTAAAAAACTTTAAGAACTAAGCGAAGATTGGAAAAAGTTCGCGAGCATGAGTTGAGGTTTTATTTTCAAAGCTACGAGAGTGTAGACGTAATTGGGAATTTTTTGGGAAAAGGGATAGCAATTGGCTCTAAGCCACAGTTGATTTTTTCAGATTTGAGCCCTTGATTTTGAAAGTGGTATGAGTCAAAAATTTTAAAAATCTAGTTTATCAGCTATTTCATATCAAATCCTAATAAAATAACATAATCTGAAGAGATTAGCAGTATGCCATGAAAATTAAGCCGATAAAATGTGTTTATTTTTTGGTTGGTAAACAAAATACGGTTACTGTTTTTTTTTTAAGAGTGGTATAAGTCAGTCTGTTCACAAAGTTTGGCAAAATAATTAGTAATTTTGTCATGTCTTCTGATAACGGTTCAGGTCAGATTCAGGATCAAGTAATCCTTGTAATGTAAAAACGTACTATTTATAGTGAATTGTAGACATACATAGGTATACGGCGAAGAAGTATAAGTAGAGCTTCCAAGAAATCGAAACGAATAAGACTAATATCGTCTTCAGATGAATCAGTTCATACTTTAAAAGTGAATTCGGAACCCTTACACATGGAAGAAAGCAACATGAAATCAAGAAAGAGGATACGAAATCAACGTAATTATGCACAAAATATAAGAAAAGTTAAGATAAATAGTGGAGAGGAATGTGAAACAAAAGAGTCTAAGCATGTGAGTGGTAAACTTTTCGAAAAAAAAGATTGTCTTTGTTCCAAAAAATGTATAAATAGAATCGGATATGAAGACCGGAAAGCTAATTTTGATTATTTTTGGAAATTAACCAGTTTCGAAAAACAAAATTTATTTCTGTATCCAAAACTTTCTGTTTCGGTAGCTTATTATAAGCGCAACATGTATGTATACAATTTAGGGTTTCATAATTTCCACAATGAAAATGTTAAAATGTATGCATGGGATGAAACAATCGCCTCAAGAGGATCACAGGAAGTTGCGTCCTGCATCTTAAAGCACATTCGGGATATTACTATTCAAAAGCATGTCATAGCATACAGTGATGCCTGCTCAGGATAAAATTGTAACATTAACATAGCTTTAATTTGGTTAAAAATTGTTCAGCCATCTGATAATAATGTTGAAACAGTTGATCATAAATTTATAGCATCCGGCCATTCTTTTTGGCCAAATGATCGCGATTTTGGTTTGATAGAAACTAAAATTAAAAAATCGAATTATTTATACATATCTGAGCATTATTACAATTTAATAGAAGTATGTAAAAAGAAAAACCCATTTTTGGTAGTACAAATGACTCAGAAACATTTCATTTCGACAAAACAACTAAAAGAATCAATGAATAATAAAAAGAAAAACACCAGTGGGCAAGCTGTGCCTTGGCTAAAAATACAATGGATCAGATTTCTAAAAAATGCTGCATACGAGTATAAGATGTTTTATAAAACTTCCTTGGATGACAATTCCGAATTCAAAGTATTAGACCTCTTGCCTAAAAGAGGAAGACCTTGAATATACGAAAATATTGATTTGCTCCCATTATACACAACAATTAGATCAATAACAGAAGAAAAACGTAAAGATATGATGGGTTTACTACCCTATATCCCACCAATTTTTCACAAACACTTTATTTCCCTAAATACTAATGATAATTTACTTAGTTACAGTGAAATGAGTTTGAATAAAATGTAAATTACTAATAAAAATATTTCCTTGATGGTATAAGTCATTTATAAAGTCATGCAGTTAATTTTGAAAGTGGTATAAGTCATTTCAACCTTTCAAAACCACATTTCCTTTTGAAAATGGTTATAAATTTCGGAATCATAATAAATATAGGGTTTTTCAGTAAGAGCGCTTCAACTTTTGAACTTTTTTGAATAAAACACAAACGGTTTGACTTTTTTAACAAATTTTTTTTTTTATTATCGAGTTTGAACATATACATTTAAGTATGAAATTCGATTTCTTTTGCATAACCACCGCGTGCACGTTTCACGAAGTCCAATCGTTGAACCCAATTTTCGCCCACTCTTTTGCATAAATCGGCCGAAATTCCAGCAATTTCGCGTTCAATATTGGCTCTGAGCTCACAAATCGTCGCCGGCTTGTTACTTTAGACCAATGACTTCACATAACCCCAAAACGGGACGGCTTGTTAAATGGACCGTAAAATGTCCGTAATGCTCTTAAAGTAGCAGCAACAGAACGATTATTTTCATAAAAAATTTGCACGATTTGCAATCATTGCTCAAGTGTGTAGCGTTCCATGATGAAATGTATACTAATGAAGTTTACAAATATCAAGCGAAAAATAAAAAATATTGCGTTGTTCGCCCTCCCTATCGGAAAAAAGTTGAAGCGCACCTATTGAAAAACCCTATACTTGTTTGTTGGCACTACTTTACTGTCGAAAAATCATATTTCGTAATACAAAAATATTTTTTAATCCTTTAAAATGCAAAAATCTAAATATTTCAAAATCAAGGGCTCATTTATGCGTTTATAGAAAAAGCAAATGAATCACCATTTATATGGTGACGTGACACTGTGCAACGAGAGCGAAAAACAGTAAATAAAACAGAAAAATATATACGGAAAATGAATGACTGAATGTTTAACGATTTGTAAGCAAAAATGTATTCGAGTCACCCAATAATTACCGCAATATTGCAATGCTGTTACTGCTTGCTTGCTATTCTGTTGCTGTTGGTTCGCTGCTGCAGAAGTTATTTTGATTACAACGTGATATTTAAAAGAGTTAAAAAGAACTATGGATAATTAAATCTATATATAGGTATATAGGGTAGGCCATGTAAAATTTGCTTTTTGAATCGACTATAAAAAAAAATTAATCAATATTTTTTCAAATTGTTTTTTTTATTTTGAAGATTGAACATTGTCATTTATGAATGAAAAATAATATCGTTCAAATGACTGCCACGACTGGCTTTACAGTAGGCCATTCGATCAACCCAATTTTCAAGCACATTTTCGATTGTTTGGGCTCCAATTTCATGAATGGCAACTTCTATTTCGTGTTTTAAAGCGTCTCTGGATGGTTCGCATAGCATTTGTCCTTAACGGCTTCCCACAAAAAATAGTCCAACGGGCTTAAATCACAGCTCCGAGGCGGCCAATTGATATCGAAATTCAAAAACGGTAGCCAAAAGTTCGAGTGTAACTTTGGCAGTGAGACAAAAACTCATTGAGCATGTCACGGTAACGCTCGCCATTTACTGTAACCGCGGAAGAAGTAGAAGACTCACCACTTTGGAAATAGGTTTTCAATATTTCCCAATTTTGTTCAAGTGTATAGCGTCAAATTTCGTAAATTATGAACACATTTGACATGTCATTTGTGTTACCATTCTCAAAAAAATAGGTGGTTCAAAAAGCAAACGCTATATGGCCCACCCTGTATACTAAAGTACGAGAATATTGCCTACCATAATTTATGCATACTGTGTTTGTTTTGCTAGTGATAAGCAACAGGTTGTCGACGCGTGTGTTGCAATTTTATACGAGTTTTTGATTACAAGATGATGCTTTCTTATAAAAAGCAATACTGCCTCAATTATTGAAGTTCTAATATACGCTAAATATGTTTTTGTTTGCAATTCTGCATATACATTTTTCACAATAACTAAAATTCGTATAGTATCCCTTTATATACATATCTGGAAACACTGGTTTAAGCAAGTTCGTTACAAGCTAATCTTTTGTTGCCTATTTTTTCTTTTACAAAACTCGTGGACAAGTTTTTCATTGAGCGATCAGAGCAGTGGCGATGTTCTGGATTTTCCAGCAGGTTAAAGTCCTACTTATCCAAAGTCAATCTCGACATACTCAAGGCTTGATGAATTGTAATAACAGCAGTGGCGAATCGAAATCAGCTTAAAGATTTAAATCGACATGCGAAATATTGAGAACAAACCAATTTTTAATGCGAAATTCTTCAACAAATTTGCAACTCCCCTGGCAGGCGGTTCTACGTTACCGGAATGACTCGGGATTTTCCCGACCAAGGGCGGCCACCCCAGTAAACTAGCCCTGTCTAGTGAACAATCTATCATCCCACCCCTTACGTCACAGGAACAACTCCTCGCAGCAATCTTGCTCCAAATACTTCTACTCAGGGCTGCTATCGAATCCAACCCTGGGCCAGAAGTATTCTATTGCTGTGTATGCCATAAACGGCTCCACCCGGACTCCACCTCTGTTAGGCGCAACAAGTGCAACGGGTGGAGCCGCCTTAAGACCCGTTCAGACCTTAAGTCTCATAGGGAGAAATCCACACTGTATGTGTTGTTCCCGCCAGCAGGCGTCTGTGGCCTCAACGGCTAAACGTCAACGACACCGTTGGACTTCTTTCTTTGGGGTTATTTGAAAGAAAATGTGTACGTCGATAAGCCAGCAACAATTCAAGAGCTAAAGGATGAGATGATTCGGCACATTAACGGCATAGAACCTCAATTATGCCTCAGCGTCATCGAAAATTTGGACCATCGGATGGAGGTGTGCCGCCGAGGCCTCGGCAGCCATTTTGCCGATATTTTGTTCCATACGTAATTGAGCTATTGAGCCAATCATAATATCATAATAAAGAGAAATGCCAATAATTTGTTAAAAAAATTGTATTGTATTTAAAATCAACACCGGTCCTTAAAACTTAACCACCCTTTAGATAAGGTACTATTTGCATTTGGTGGTCTTTGGACACCAATTGCGACGGTAGACAATCCCAAAATGCTGGGTGTAACCTTCGACAGTTTGCTCTCCTTCTCTGCTCACACAACAGCAATTGCCACTTAAGTCCAAAATCGCAACAAGGTCCTCAAATCGCTTGCCGGCAGCACTTGGGGCAAAGACAAAGAATTGTTGCTATCGACATTTAAGGCAACTGGTCGCCTGGAACCAGTGAAATGCAGTGGATAAAGCTCCAGACATGCCAAAACACTGCCATTCGGACAGCGACGGGCTGCCTCCTGATGTCCCCAATACAACACCTTCACAACAAGGCCAATATGTTACCTGTTAAAGATCATTACAAACTCCTCGGAAAGCAGTTCCTGTTAGGGTACTACCGTAGGTTTCACCCTTACAGACACCTGCTTGAGCCTGAGCCGCCTCCCAGGCACCTCAGGAGACACCTACTACACCTACGCCGACGAGATCTAGGACAAAACAAACGGACACCTACTAGACCAGGCAGTGTTTAGACAGACACTAAACGTCATTCACTGGGAGACTGTTACCACCTTCATAAGCTCCCGTCCAGTGAATGCAGTAATCGGAGTCCAACCACCACCCATGGCAGATGAAGAGCTCCAGCTTCCCCGTGAGACCCGCGTAACACTGGCACAAGTACGCTCTGGATATTGTAGCACATTAAACTCCCATTTATCCAGAATTGACTCCGAAATACCAAACTTATGTCCGGCATGTGAAGATATCCCGCACACAGAGAGAACGTTGGTTCGAATCTCGGTGAAAACACCAAAATTAAGAAAATCATTTTTCTAATAGCGGTCGCCCTTGGGCAGGCAATGGCAAACCTCCGAGTGTATTTCTGCCATGAAAAAGCTCTTCATAAAAATATCTGCCGTTCGGAGTCGGCTTGAAACTGTAGGTCCCCCCATTTGTGGAACAACATCAAGACGCACACCACAAATACGAGGAGGAGCTCGGCCAAACACCCAAAAAGGGTGTACGCGCCAATTAAATAGTATATACAATAAAGTATGCATGAATTTTTTATTTAAATCGACAGTACAATCCATATAATTTAATGTTTGAAGATTATTTCATGCAATGTAGACCGCGACTGCGCTTCAAATGGTCCATCCGCTTAGTCCAATTTTGACATACTCTTTCCAATGTTTCGGCCGGTATCTCACATATAAATGCTTTAATGTTGTCTTCCAATACGTTAATTGAAGCAGGCTTGTCTGAATAGACATGAGCTTTAACATAGTCCCATAAAAAATAATCTAAAGGCGTTATATCGCACAATCTGTGTGGCCAATTGACAGGTCCCGAACGTGAAATAAAATGTTCACCGAACTCGGCTCTCAACAAGTCCATTGTTACGCGTGTTGTGTGACATGTGGCACCGTCTTGCTGAAACCACATGTCACGCAAGTCAAGCTCTTGCATTTTGGGCAAAAAAAAGGTGGATATCACTTCACGGTAGCCATTCACAGTTACGTTACGATTCGCAGCATCTTTGAAGAAGTACGGTCCAATGATACCTCCAGCCCATAAACCACACCAAACTGTGCCCTTTTCTGGATACATTGGTAGCTCTTGCAATTCTTCTGGCTGATCTTCACTCCAAAATCGTCAATTCTGCTTATTTACGTACCCATTGATCCAAAATTGAGCTTCGTCGCTGAACACAATTTTTCGATAAAAAAGTGGATCTTAAACTTTCTTAACAGAACACGCATTTTTATAATAAAATTCAATGATTTGCAAGCGTTGTTTCGTTTGTAAGACGATTCATGGTTAAATTATAGACCAAACTGAAGATGTTTGACAGTGAAACAAAACACGAAACGTGCGTTAGCTGTTTAAACCAACTGTTTAAAAAGATAATAGCTAAAAAATCACCCGTTATTTTAAGTACAACTTATTTTCAATACTTATTTGCATACACATGCATACGTATGAGTACGTCTATATAGGTATCTATTCATTCAATTAAAGTGCTTTTTTTAACAAATCATTAATTATAATTATTTGACATATCTGTCATAGGAACCCGATAATTATAACATATTTGATACAGAGGCGCCAGCATTGGCCCAAATGAAAAAATTGTTAATAGGTAAAATATAACAATATTAAAGCATAACATAATGGACTGATTTTATGAAGCGTGTTTTTCCTTTCACTAAAATTTTATCACAAAAAATATTCATTTCGCAAGAAAATCCTTTCACTCAATTAAAAATATGTACGAATGTTTACCCGGAAAATTGAAATAAACAAAACTTTGCTACAAAAAATGTTTTACAGGGTGGGCCATATAGCGTTTGCTTTTTGAACTACCTATTTTTTTTGATAATGGTAACACAAATGACATGTCAAATGTGTTCATAATTTACTTAAAGGTTTGACATTTACGAAATGGGACGCTATACGCCTGAACAAAATTGCGAAACATTGAAAACCTATTTCCAAAGTGGTGAGTCTTCTTCTTCTTCCGCGGTTACAGTAAATGGCGAGCGTTACCGTGACATGCTCAACGAGTTTTTGTTTCCAAAAATTGAAGAGGATGACATGGACGACATTTGGTTTCGACAGGACGGTGCAACTTGTCACACTGCCAAAGTTACACCCGAACTTTAGACTACCGTTTTTGAAAACTGAATAATCAGCCGAAATTCCGATATCAATTGGCCGCCTCGGAGCTGTGATTTAAGCCCGTTGGACTATTTTTTGTGGGAAGCCGTTAAGGACAAATGCTATGCGAACCATCCAGAGACGATTGCTCATGAAATTGGAGCCCAAACAATCGAAAATGTGCTTAAAAATTGGGTTGATCGAATGGCCTACTGTAAAGCCAGTCGTGGCAGTCATTTGAAAGGTATTATTTTTCATTCATAAATGACAATGTTCAATCTTCAAAATAAAATAAACAGTTTGAAAAAATATTGATTAGTTTTTTTATTTATAGCCGATTCAAAAAGCAAAGTTTACATAGCCCCCCCTATAGTATTCAGCTGATCGAGTTAAGAAGTTTACTCGAGTTTTTTGCATCGGTAGAAACTTTAACTCGGATTAAAGTTTGTGTGTAAACGATTTTATGATTAAGTCAAGCTATTCAAAGTACAATAAAAATAAAATATAATCAAATAAAAAAGTGGTTTTCATACGTATTCGATTTTCTTACGAAGTGTATTTCCTTATGAAATAAAATAATATAATATGTGGCTATGGTGTTAACTCTATTCAGTTTTCAACTTGAGAATACAATTTCGTTTGTTGAAACTTCTTCTTCTTGATTGGTGCGATTACTGCTTTCGCGATTTTGGACATGTTTAGCAAAGCGCCCCAGTTGTTTCTTTCTCGTGCTAACCGGGGCCATTTGAACACACCAAGTGAACCCAATTACTTTTGCACCTGGTCTTTCCAACGCAGAGGAGGTCTTCCTTTTCCTCTGCTACCACCAGCTGGTACCGCAACGAATACTTTCAGAGCTGGAGCATTTGTATCCATTCGGACGACATGACCCAGCCGACGTAGCCGCTGAATATTCATTCGCTGCGCTATGTCTATGTCGTCGTGAAGCTCATACTGCTCATTGTTCTATCACCTGCGATATTCCCGTCGCCAACGTGCAAAGGTCAAAAAGTCTTTCGCAGAATCTTTCTCTCAAACACCCCAAGCGTCGCTTCATCGGATTTTGTCGTCGTCCAAGCTTTTGCGCCATATATTAGGACGAGCACGATGAGAGCCTTATAAAGTATTAGTTTTGTTCATCGAGAGAGGACTTTACTACTCAATTGCCTACTTAGGCTCAAGTAGCATTTATAGGCAAGAGAGATTTTCCGTTGGATTTCAAGGCTGACATTGTTATCGGTGTTAATGCTGGTTCCTAAACCACGTTCCAATACTCTCCAACGAATAAGACTTCTCAAGACATCTAAATATTAAGGGCGAATTCTTCATTCGAGCCATGTTTGAGAACTGGAAATAATCGTTGTTCTGGTGGAAGAGAATTTTTTCTTCGTCAAATGCGAGCATTTTGTCTGCCAATCGTCATCGAAGCAATACAATAGGCATTACGTCATGAGCTTGTTGGCCGAGAGACTCACGTTGGTTTTCTTAAGCTTGATCCACTACGAGAAGTCTATTCTTCGACTTTCATTCAACATTCATTCGATTACTAAAGGGGCTGAAAATTCATTCGTATTTCGATTGAACATGGTCAAACATTTCTCTGAAGTAGTGCAACTATTGGGTTTGCTGCCAATTGGGAGCAATCACGGCATCCATTTTGCGGATAACTTTTTCAAATCCAAATATGTATTTATGCAAAATAAACTGAAATAAGTGATTAATGTGGCGGCTGCGGTAGGGGAATGGTTAGGGCGTGACTACCATTCGGAATTGAGAGAGAACGTAGATTCGAATTTCGGTGAAAGACCAAAAATTAAAAAAACGTTTTTTTTTAATACCGGTTGCCCCTCGGCAGACAATGGCAAACCTCCGAGTGCATTTCTACCATGGAAAAGCTGCTCATAAAAATATCTGCCGTTCGGAGTCGGCTTGAAACTGTAGGTTCCTCCATTTGTGGAACAACATCAAAACGCACATCACAAATAGGAGGAGGAGCTCGGCCAAACACCCAAAAAGGGTGTACGCGCCAATTATACAGGTATACAAAAGTGAGTAATGTGATGGGAGTGTTTCCATCGTAGTCGGTTCTACGTTACCTGAACGACCCGGCTTTATATCCGGTCAAGGACTGGCACTCCAGCAGTATTCCTCATACATCTACGGGGAATGTTTATGCTGCTACAATACCAACAACATGGGTTTGTTGTCTCTTCAAGTTGGTACGACTGTACCGAATTTTCGTAAATCAGTAGATGATGGTTTCAGTTGTCAAGAAAGAGTTTTTAAGCTTCTTAACATTGTGGTTGGTATGGAATTAAAAAAAAACTATTTGACAGATCAGTCAGAAATTAGCGCAGACTTTTTTGAAAGATGTTTCTCGTTGAACTTAAATTTATAATGCCACCTACTACCGAATTTCCTATGTAAATATGTATGTGTGTAAGTATATAGATTTACGCATACAACGGTGAAGGGTGGCTAGGCCAAGTTTTCCCTCTAATTTGTGTAGTGCGACATAACGCTGTTCTACAAAGGGCAGCTCTTACACTTTTATCTCACCGTCAAGTGTCTCCTCATAAAGGGTTAGGGGTAGTCAGAATTGAAAATAGATTTTTTGTTGCATTTTCTTCAAGTATAATATATTAAAAATATTGTGTGAAAATTTGAACTGAATCCGATAAATACTTTTCGAGTTATTCAACAATTAACAAAAGGCGCTCGGGCAAAAACAAACAAAAACTTTAAATGCGTTTTTCGCAAAACTATGTTGTTTGAACTGGCGATCACTGTAACTTAAATACCGTTTGGTAGATTTCAATAAAATTTATATTGCTTTTGAAAAACATAAAAAACTCGTGCCTGATCGAAGAATTTTTTTTTTCAAAATTTCAATTTTTTTAAATAATTAATTGTCGTTTTTTTTTCTTGAAAATCTGAAAAATATTTCCTGAGGCCGCCATATTGTAAATTTTGAAAAACTTTGATCAGGCACAAGATTATCTATTAATAAAACTAATTTCTCTTGTCCGAGATGAATCCCTAAGCACTTGAGATGATCACCGCAAGGGACTTCTGGAGAAACGGGCTTCACACAAACAGCGATAACTTTTACTATTATTATTTTTTTTTTAATTTTGCTAAACTCAAGTCGAAACATTATGTATTAATGCTATGTTTTTATTTTTGGCAAATAAAACGTTTGACTAGCAAAAAAAATTTATTGAAAATCATCATTTTTTCGGGCATCTGACTATCCTTAACGCCATAATATAATATTTCATATATTTTCCATGGACTGATATGGTGCAATCGCCGATAAAAAACTCTTTGGCCGATATTATGCACCTGCAACATTTAACATTTTATTCTATTATTCATTTTAAATTTTTTAAAATGCATTCTTTGTGCCAAGCATTTTTATGGCCATATTTGCCTGAACATATTTAAACTTTTTTATCGTGTAGGCATGCATAATTGTGATTATTCCGAGGCAATATGGGAATGTAAATGAATAATTGAAAAATGGAGATATAGTATTATTATTCTTCACTCACCATATAAATATGTAGTCAAACAATTGAGTACGTCTGTATGTATAGGTATATGCATGCCAGTATCGATGTAGACATGTAGTGGGTATGCGTAAAACTATGTATAAAGTATGTATATAGAAATATTACAGAGTATGTATGTACCTACATGCATATTAGGATGGCCCAAAAAAATCAATATATGTTCTTGATGCTACCTCCTACATTTTTTATATGACCGCTATTATTTTTATTTAATATTTGTCAGCAACGCTTTAAAAAATACCAATGGATTCCTGTGGGGGAATGCACTATTCCGTTAATTGGTTATAAACAGTTTATATTATTTAATCTCCTCTTGCAAATTCTCTTCACAAACGTCAAAATAATGGTACTAAAAGTAAGAAACTACGGAATAAATGTTTTTGGGTTTTTAATTAAAATTATTTTTGAAATGTTGGGGGGGCTTCGGGTACCGTATAAAAAAAAGTTAAATAGTAAAAGTAGTGCATTCTCCTAAGAGAGTTCAATGGTAATTTTCAAAGGGTCAGCAGGACGGGTATATATTAAATAAAATATATCATAAAATAAAAAAAAGGTGCCTCAGTTTTTTGGCCATAGCATAAATTTAGGGGGTAGCGAAAGGAAAACTTATTTTTTTAGTTATCATATTAGTTACTTTTCGACCATCCTAATGGATACGTATGTATGCATATACATACATGTCTTTGTATGTACCAACATGCAAATTAACGCAACAAGCGCCAAAAACTCAAGGTTATCAAGAACTTGGCTTTAATTCCGTGGGAGTAATTTTGTCTTATTATTATTTTTTAACTCAAATGTTGTTGTTATCAGCCAGCCATTGTACTTTGGCCAATTTTTAGAAATGATATTCTTTGCAGCATAAAAGCCAAACTAATCAGCAAACCTTCTAGCTCATAAGCTGGTTTATAAAGAGGTAAGTTATACTAGTTCGGGAGAGACCAGTTGCAAAATGGCTTGTTAAAGGTTTATGCAAAATATGTATTATTTTATTGCTTTAAAATTTAAGGATGATCGCCAGAAAGATTATATATATATATATATATATAATGGGCATGTACACCCTTTTTTGGGAGTTTGGCCGAGCTCCTCCTCCTATTTGTGGTGTGCGTCTTCATGTTGTTCCACAAATGAAGGGACCTACAGTTTCAAGCCGACTCCGAACGGCAAATATTTTTATGAGGAGCTTTTTCATGGCAGAAATACACTCGGAGGTTTGCCATTGCCTGCCGAGGGGCGACCGCTATTAGAAAAATGTTTTTCTTAATTTTTGGTGTTTGACCGAGATTCGAACCTACGTTCTCTCTGTGAATTCCGAATGGTAGTCACGCACCAACCCATTCGGGTACGGTGGCCGCCAGAAAGATTAGACGAATATAAATGTAGATGGAATCAATCATCTGCTTGTTTTGGTTCTTTATGAGCTCCTTTAATAATTGGCACGTCTATAATGTTGATGCAGAGGCTGGCAACTGACATCTAGGAGGCCATAGCTATGTTGAAAGTACCAGTTGCTTGATATGAAAAAATGTTGAAGCTGAACTAGTTGGGCTGCATAGCAAACTGGGACTAAAGTAGTTGAAAAGCAGTAGGTTTGGCTGCAGTACCCTCCAACAAATTTAGCGACTAATCTCTAAAACGAGTATTCCGGAATACGTCTCCGTGGGGTATAATTGGGTATTAATTCAAAAATTTCAAATCATTTCTTGGATTCAAGATTGAGAATGAAACGTAAATAACCACCGCACGAACACTTGACGACAGCTTAACATTCAGAAGACTCCAGTTCGTGTTCACTCTCGGGCATGTGAATTTTTTAAATCAAAAATGACAGTAAATTACTTGTAATACAGTGAGGGGCAAACTCCATTCCCTATTTTTTTTTTCATATTATGTGAAAAATATACAACAGATTTCAGTTTAATCGGTTTTGTTAACTAATGTTAGTCGATAGAATTCGATTACACTATGTGTGAAATATGATGTCACGCAAATGTTTGCCTTTTTCTTTAACGCAAAGTTGAGCTCGTTTTTTTGCATTTTCCATGACTTTTTTTTAATGTATCTGGTCCTATGGCTGCAATTTCTTGTCGAATATTTTCTTTTAAAACTGTAAGTGTCTTCGGCTGGTTAGTGTAAACATTTCCCTTCAAATATCCCTACAGAAAAAAGTCGGGAGCAGTTAAGTCAGGTGAACGTGGCGGCCAGTCAAAATCACCTTTTTTTGACACTAATCGACTTGGAAACATTTCGTTCAATAAAAAAAAGTCAGGGTAGTCTTGTGGATTCAATTGTTGCACAGTTTGAATCTTGTACGGAAACAACTTCAAATCGATCCGTAAAATACGTCGCATTGACCTTTTACTGATGCCCAAAGCCTGAGCACCGCGTTCAATCCAAAGATTTGGATTTTCCTGTAAAAGCTCCTGTGCAATGGTGATATTGATGTTTGATCTAGCTCTGCGGTGTATGATTGGCACATTACTGAAAATACCAGTAGGTGCTTTTTTCCGAGGAAATTTTGCACGAAACGCGCGTTGAGTCAGAATAATTGAGTTCTGATTCTTAATGTAAAGTTCGACGATTTCAGAACGTTCGACAGGTATATACTGCGACATGGTTAGAATTCTACTGACGTCTACTTCTTAAAATGTCATACTTTAAGCCGCATTTACGTCTACGTCAAAAATTATGGCCAGTTTACATTAGGGAATCGAGTTTGCCCCACCCTGTAGTTGAATAAAAAACTCAAATATTAAAATTTCAAAGCATCTATGTAGAACGGCAAAAAATTATAAACAAGTTTGTTTTTGTCTGTGCTAAGATGTGTACTCCGGACCTGAAGTGTGATGCGTCAATGTTATAAACCTCTGGCTATTGCTTTGCCATACATGTTTGTATATAAATTATGAATTTTGAGGCCGACTAGTTTCACTTTATGTACTATATTTGGGAACAAAAGGGTACAATTATGCTAATTTCCTAAGTTTCTACGCCACATAATTCGTTCTCTCATTTGTAATTCGTTTTTTAATTCGTGTCACGTCGAGGCAGTGCATACTTAAAACGAGCATCTTCGTTTTTACCAATACACAAGTACTTGGTTCAGCAATTCCTGCACCATTTCTAAAAGGATGTAGGTATATTTCGACAGCTACACTGCTTGTCCCATATCCTATTAGTGCCTTTCGCCGGCCTTCTGCTATTTGTTGGCGCTATTTCTTATAGCTGTAATATGAAGGGAGTAAATTAATTAAATCTTCGCTATAAAATGAAGTAAAATCTTAGTTTAAATTTACCCGTTTTCGCCCACATCTATATGCGCAGCAAATAATAGTAATAAAAAGCTGAGAACAAGAACAAGCAGGAGAGCTACTAAGTGCATTTCGAATACGCCGTGGAAATAGCGTAGTTCGCGAATTACTTAGAGTGTGAATTACGTGCCATGTGAACGAAACATTATTGTCTTCACAGCCCATGTTTAATCAAACGGGAACTGTTAATTTCATATAAACAGAATAAAAGTGGCAGCAGTCGCATTTTTGGGAGGGTAGGTGAACTATTTTTTCATGTTTGGATGCATGCACATTCATACATATGTATGTATGTTTTGACAAACATTTCTATCACACGAGCTTACTCATATTGAATGGAACCTTGATTGTTTTTACACTTTTAACGTTTTTAATATTTCTCGCAGTTGTAAGTGCAAAGAGATGTTCATAGAAGATTGAAGACTTATTAAATTTTCTTTTTCATTAGCGGGAAAGCAGTTGAGCGAACACTCTTGGTATAGATATGTGAATGTGCCTGTTTTTGCAAAAAAATAAGTATACTGGTAATTTGTCTTCCTCAAGTATCCTCTGGAGAACAACTATACTCTAATTGTGTGAGCTAATTGTGGGAAGGCAAGTCCTTGGGGCTACTCTGAAGTGTTCGTTTTAATTGCTCATCCGTGCCTGCAAATGTTCATGTATAAGTATACATACGTATGTGCATATACATAGGTATATAGATTCATATTAACGGTAATGTTTCCAGATGTGAGATAGCACCAGGTATGAGGGAATTCAAGAATGATAGAAACAAGATTGCACCCATCAGATAATGGGTGACGTCGCATTAGCTGAGTTGTGCAGTGATGCCAACCATTTGCTCTTTGAAATAAATTGAGTACTTTTTTATACCTAAAGTGTGAAAATTTTTAAGTTTGGTGTTTGTTTCCTTTTTTTAATTTAAAGCTACTGAAACTGTAACTTAAAAAAAAACTGTATTAATATACAAAAAAAAGGTTAAAAAGATCACTCTGAGAAGATTTTAGTGCTAATGAAAATTTGTTGATTCTTAGAAAATTTGATATTTTGAAAAAGCAAATTTAAGTTTCACATATACAGCATCCAGCATTGCTTTTATCTTCTCGCATTTTTTTCCATCCGAAACAAAAAAGCGAACTACCGAACGATAGTGCTCTTTTTCCATTTTAGCGAAAATCACGAAACACGTCTTACTCTAGCTGCCAAATCCGAACTAACCTATCAATCAGTTTGAAATTTGCTTTGGCGTCGTTTGATAGATGGCAGCACAAGCTGCTAACACCAACTTCACTCAGAAATGCCCTATGTCATCAAACATTGGTACTTTCTGAACCGCCCTCGTAAAATGTGTATTCAAAGAAAAAATGGCCCAATCATCAATTTAATTTTTTAAAGGGCTTTGAAATTTCAAAGGACACATTTTTCTATAAATAAATCGTTTTAAATATTTATAGTAGCTCCAAGAAATTAATATATGTATGTAGATTTCGAACGAAATTGAATATATCCAGCTACTAAAAAAAAAAAAATTGTTTACTTTTCAACTGCGTTCTCTTTGCTGTTTGATAAAGACGTAAAGAATATGAAATAAAGTATACGTTTCAATTTTATAACTCTTCAAAATAAATGTATGTAGAAATTATAAATTAAAAGATACAGAAACAAAACATTGAAGTATTGAATAATCGTAGTTAAAGTTAAGTTAAGCTTACACTAATTGTGCTTTAACTGATGACAATGTCCAAAATAGTTAGATCATTTGATAAGGAAACCGCTTATATGTAAATATCAGGTCAGTCCATAAGTTCGTGCGTTTTTTAAAGGTGGTTTTAAAATTAATAAAAATTAATAAAAAAGATGTTTAAAGTATTTATCAATTAATAATATATTTTCCTTCATTATTTAGAATGTCTTCCCAACGTTTAGCCAAATTTTTAATTCAGAAACTGACAGCTTCAAAAATGACATCTACCGAAATATATGTCAATTACAAATAAAAAAATACCTACACTTTAAAATATTCCATTATTTGTGTGCTATTATAATGCATCTGAAACTTTGTGGCTACCAAAATTATTTGGCTGAGCTTTAAAACCGATTTTTTGTAAGTCGGTTTTTGATGTTACTCGTATGTATGATAGTTTTAAGAAATGAGAAAAATTAAAAAATTTCAAAAGTTGTTTTTCTTATATTTCTTGCGATGTGCATACCTTCTGCTCAAATATGAACGAGACGTTATCAATAAAACGGTCCGCGGATGACATATGGCAAAAAAAAATTTTTTGTTTTTTGGTAGGACTGTTATAAGCTTACATGGCAAATTTCAGCGTGATATGTCACATAGTTTGTTTTCTGTGCTACAGTAAACAAGTCAAGCTCGAGTGTGTTCTTCGAATTTAACGATGGAAATTCAAGTTGAACAAAGAATTTGTTTCAAATTTTGTTATTCCAACAAAATTTCGGCTTCAGACGCCTTAAAAATGTTGCAGACAACCTATGGGGAGCAGAAGGTATATCGAAAATTTTCATATTTTTGCGAAAAACGCCCATTTTTTAACATTGTAAATATCTCGAAAATTTTATATACGTATATATGAGCGAAAAATAGTAAAGTTAAGTGCTTTTTATTTAATATGTTAGTGATTAAAGAATTTGTATCTTAATTCACAACCGTTATGTGTCTGTACCTCGAAAACTACATGACAAAACTTACATAGAAATTGGATGGTCTGGGTCGTGGGTAATTATTAATTATTTGTAAACCTGCGAAATTAAAAAGTCTAAAATCAATAATTCGCAATTTTTAAAAAATAATTTTAATTAGTGCACGTGAAATGACTTCTGTACAGTGAATAATTAGTAAATATATAAGAAATAAAATAAAACTTATAGTTTATGTTTCTAGAAAAGCAGTATTTTTAGAAACAGCCTTCAACTTTTTACCACAATTCTTAAAATGTTGATCAACATTACAAAATCAGATTTTCTAGGAAATTTTCGAATAAGTCGTGTTGTAGCACATTTAATTTTAATTTATTACGGTGCAAGTTTGAATTTTATGCTATTATATTAAAATTTTATAACTTCCAAATTGTTGAAATGAAATTGAAATTTGAAAAGTCGTATTAAAGATTTGGAAAGTGCAAGGATAGATAGTCAAGGAGGAAAGCAGAGAAGTAAAAGAAAGAAAAAATATAGGATAGAATAGAGATCTGGCTAGACCTGTGAGAGTTTTCCCGATTCTCTGGTATATCTGAAAATATCCTCCAGTTTGAGAGAGCGAATTTTAATCATTCTCATGACATCGAAACCCACAGGGGAACTCACATCCTTGCTCTAGCAAATGCAGGAATTTTCACAAAGAAAATGCTTAGTACTATCCGCCTCCTCTAACCAAGTCAGACAAATCGGGTCCTCAATAACTCCAATGGTGGTCATTTGCTGACACCATGGGTTGTGTTCTGTAATAATACCGGCCATCAACCTAACGTCTTTCCTTCCAAGTTTTAGTAGAAAGTTTGACAGTTTTCTGTTCGGACTTGTCACAAAACACTTTGCAGTTCTGCAGCGTTCTAGACCGCACCATCGCTCTTTATGTTAATTGCTTCATAATCGCTTAACTTCATGATTCCTGCAGCACTGATTCTGATTATTGGCTCTGGTCACAGTTGGCTAATCCATCGGCCATTTCATTCCCTTGAATACCGCAGTGTTCGTTCTGCCTTGCAACGAAATTAAGCTTCTTCTTATATTCTTGAACAATTTGTGAGGTTTGCTTTGCGTTCTCCAGAGCCTTTAGTGCAGCCGGACTAAAGACTTCAATCTGTTTCTCTTCTAAATTGTTAACATTGTTGATTTTTTTTAATTTTATATTTACATAAATATGTATATGATAAATTACAAAAAAAGTAAACATTTCAAAAAGAAAGTACACCATTTTCAGTAGCACTTACTGTAAATTAACATGACATTCCACATTGTTGTTGCCAACATATCACTCCCTTCTTTTTAAAATTTTCCTACGTCACTGCGTCTGTCTGCATATGTGTTAACAAGTGACAAGCAGGTGAAATTCGGAATATGTTATCGGTTGCATTAGTAATTATAATAATTATGTTTTATGTTATGTTTGTTCTGTCACTTAGTACCAAAACATTTATTGACTTATTGAAGGTATGTTGGCCTAGTTTTTGTTAGTGTGTTAATATTGACATTATTATTGGTTATGCTCCAGCGGAAGTCAACTAACAAACAATTTATGGATTCCATCTCGGAAATGGTCATCTATGGGTGTATTCAGTGATCATGTCAAATTTTGATACTTTTATAAGAATCAAAGCGCTCTTCAGAAAAGGCTGAAATTCGGAATATGTTATCAGTTGCATTAGTAAATATTATATAATAATTAAGTTTTATGTTAATTGTAATTGTAACTGTTAGTACTATGTTGTCTGTAAGAAATTTTGTACTTATAGATATACTAAATGAATAAATAAATCCGCTAGACAATGCTTACCTTCACTTAATGGATAGAAGAGGATAGACAATGCCACTAATTCGCCTGGTGCGAGTGCAACATTTTGAGAAAATAACACGTAACCTCGATGAATACGAGTATGCTTGAAAAATTTGACAGTTCTGGTACAGGGCAGAGTAAATGTAATGCTATCACGAGAAAAGCAAAAGCTGTGTATACGATTTATGAGGCCGTATGGCTGCTGAAGGTGTCGGTGAAAAGTGATTTAACTCAAGGTGGGGTGCCATAAGTATAGCCGAATGTGCAAAGCTTGTACGCGGTATACCCAGACGATTGCTGCTGTTATCAAAGTAAAGGGTGGACCTTCTAAATATTAACATTTTCATCAATAACTCCTTTTATTTGTACTGATTTAATAATAAAAAATCATTAATTCGCTTTTTAAAACGTAAAATTGAGTAATTAAGAGTGCCTAATACTTTTGGGTGTACAGTAGGTTCTGTTTTTATGGGGCTTTTTTTATGCGGTTTTGAAATAGTGCGGATTTTTTTTTAAATTACAAAATGCGTGTCGACCTATCGGGAATTGTACATATAAACAAGATTCTAAACCAGCTAAGCAAAAACTCATCACAGATTACATCAGAAATGCTAACCCTACAAGTATGGAACCGCCTGCATCACCATCCTGATCAGACGTGTACATTTCCTCAAGTGACGAAAGTGATTTTACGCCAAATCCTAAACGAACGCGCAACATGTTGTCTGATTCTATTTCTGACGTAAATTTATTTTTCGATTCTGACGTTTCTTAAATAAAGATATAATTTTCAAAAATACAATATTTCGTTTATGCGATTTTATTTAATTATTTCAGATTCATGCGGTCTATGGAACGTATCTATAGGTATAATATGGGACTAGTGCCCTTTTTTATGCGATTTTATTACATTATTTCAGATTTATGCGGTTTTAGCACTTTGAAACGTATCTATAGTTTTACTATAGAACTAGTAGCTTTTTTTATGCAATTTTTTTTTATGCTGTTTCTTGCGGAACGTATCTACTGCATAAAAACAGAATCTACTGTATATGAAAGCTGTTAATAAATTTACATAGATGTACTTTTTTTATGGATTGATCGTACATGTACACAGTTTTCTTGTATTCGAACTTCTGCTAATGATTATTAAATTTTCTTGAATTATAGGTAAAATGGATGAGGACGCCACTCTCACTAATTTCAAGGTGTTGTACATCTTGACGCAGCTATGTGGCGTAACGATGATTATTTTAGTTGGCTGTTGGGTTGGCATACATTTCGGCGGCGTTGGCGGCACCGCCAATCCCAAACTGGAATTCAACTGGCATCCGCTATTTATGACAATCGGCCTAATATTCTTATATGGCAATTGTAAGTAACGAACCAACCCAAAATTTATAATGCATATATAATTACAAGTGTACAAATGAAGATATAATATGAAGCATATTTGTTCAAACATATGTATGTATGCACATAGGCGGACATAGATGTACATGCTTACTGATATACAAACATACAATCTACATACATACATATATACATGTATGGAAAGAGAGTCATAAATACCTACAGCCATACATACAAATGTACACACAAATCTAGTTACATATGAATATGTATGACTGTATGTACAGCTTTTAACAACTATGTAAATGACATCGATGGCATAATGGAATATGTAAAGACTTTTTTATTAATGTCTAAGTAATTGATAACGGTTATGATATTAACCATAAAATTTAAATTATTTATTGTGAGTTTCGAAATTGTTGTGAGTTATATAGAGTTTCGAAAATTTTCGGAAAAGTGAGATAAATAGAGAATCCAACCGAACATTTTCAAGGGCCCAAGTAATAAATGGGACTAGCTTTTTAATCTATGTATAGTTTATTTTTATATATACATACATGCTTATGCTTCAATCACATTAAATTTCAGCCCACAACATATACATACATACATGTTTGTAAAAAAAAAAAAAAAAAATTTTTTTTACATGTGTAAATGTATTTACTAATTACTAAATACTCATAGTTGAATCATTTTATTTTGTACTGTAAAAACAGTAGTTTAGCGGCATTGCCACCTTGCAAGCGGCACCGTCTAGAAAGGTGTCTAAAAAATCATTACTTAAGCTAACGAAAAATTTGCGATTCACGTGAAATAACTGCCAAAAACCATGCAAATTGCATTGCCATGAGATATGCGTGAATTTTAGTGTGTATCTCACGGTAAAGTAGTACTCAGTTTTCGCCCTGAAAATATCGCGCAATATGATATCAGCAACATTTTTTCACATCTATTTAAAATGCACATTTCAGTGAAAATTGGGCGAAAACTGACAATACGTTTGCGAATGAAATGCCTGAGTTGGAATATTCCGAAGCTATGGCATTTTTAAGCGAAACGTCTATGCAAAGAGCGTTAGTAAATCTCCTTCACTTTTTTTTGTAACAATAAAGAATATATGTGTGTTAGTTTGTTTAAAAACACTTTTCTTGCTAAAATTTGCCAATTGCTTCTGAGGCGATGCGCATAAATTTTGCATTTCTTCGCATTCTCATTAATGTTGCTAACAACATTTCACGGGAAGCCAAATGCATGTTGCTGGCGGAATTTCACGGCTCTAAAGTTAATATTAGCCTTTAATGAAAAATAATGTTTTCCAATATTATTACAGCAAATTATATCGTTATCATGTACTTCTATCCCAAATCTGTTTTGAATGTTTTCTAAAGGAATAAAAAGTAAAAATGTTCGGCCAAAATTTAACTTTTTGTCCAAAGCGGAGCCGATGTCAAAGAAAACTTTTGTAGTAAGGTTCCTCATGTGAAAGTACCACACATGATATTAACCACTTAACCATACGCTCTCTTAAATCCACTCACCGAACACCGACTCACCTAACACCCACTCTCGTTCTGCACCAACCCGTTGAAACCGCATGTCTTCTGGGCCTACCGTTAGATGCGCTAGACGATGACGATCACGAAGACGTCGAACTGGCAGTCTTTGATGAACTGCTGCAACAACAACAACTGAACTTTTGTGGCTGAACATGGCCGAAACCGAATTTCGGTCGGCCTTTAGAATTAACGAATTGATTACTATTCGCAAGTTGTATAACTTTGATTCCGCCATTTTTCTCACAAAATTTAGAGCGTTATTTTGAAAAAGGGATTTCCTACACATTTATTTCAAAGTATTTTTCATCGATTGCCACTACTTTTTCCACATATCACAATCATTGCAATCCTTCCTAAACCGTTGCCTACGAAAGATAATGCGGATATTCTGGCCTGCTATTATAAGCAACGATGATCTTTGGGCGGCTACCGGGCAAACACCAGTTCACATAGAAATTATGCGTCGCAAGTGGAAATGGATCGGGCACACATTGTGCAAACCACGGGATGACATCGCAAGGACAGCGCTAGACTAGAATCCCCAAGGAATCCGTAGGTGCTGGAGACCAGCCAATACATGGAGACGACAAGAGCCCGCAGCAGAGGCAGACAGAGAAGGCCGTTCTTGGAGTCAAATAAAACATCTAGCTCTGAACAAACGAAATTATGACTTGTTATTTGAGGCCCTATGTTTCATCTAGGAACTATGGGAAAAATATATATATAAGGGAAGGTTAAGTTTCAAGGGCCGGTATTGATTTTGAATAAAATACAATTTTTTTAGAAAATTATTGTCATTTCTCTTTATTATGATATTATGATTTGCTCAATAGCTCAATTACGTATGGAACAAAATATCGGCCAAATGGCTGCCGAGGCCTCGGCGGCACACCTCCATTATATTGAGGTTCTATGCCGTTAATGTGCCGAATCATCTCATCCTTTAGCTCTTGCATTGTTGCTGGCTTATCGACGTAAACCCTTTCTTTCAAATAACCTCAAAGAAAGAAGTCCAACGGTGCCAAATCACATGATCTTGGCGACCAATTGACATCGCCGCAATGTGAGATTATTCGGCCATTAAATTTTTCGCCCAAAAGAGCCATTGTTTCGTTAGCTGTATGACAAGTGGCACCGTCCTGTTGAAACCACATATCGTCCACATCCATATCTTCCAATTCGGGCCATAAAAAGTTCGTTATCATCTCACGATAGCGAACACTATGGAAAAAATACAGCCCAATGATGCCGCCGGCCCATAAACCGCACCAAACAGTCACTCTTTGTGGGTGCATTGGTTTTTCGGCAATCACTCTTAGATTATCATTCGCCAAAATGCGGCATTTCTCTGCAGTACGAGCTGTACGAGCATGCACTGGTGCTTTTACATCTCCTACGGACCCGGTTTGCTCACTATTTGCACAATTTTTTCGATTGTACGCACATTTGGACGATTAAATTGACCGAAAAAATCACGAAGTACGCGATATGCATTTTGATTTGAACGCCCGTTTTCATAATAAGCCTGAATAACTTTAACGCGTTGCTCGATTGTGCATTTTTCCATGGTTATTGACTTAGTCTGAAATTGAAAAATGCCAAATGAAATGCAGAAAAAACTTGAAGTTTAGGTGTGGTTCACATTCAACATCGGCCCTTGAAATTTAACCACCCTTTATATTTATTATTTATTAACTAAGTTAATATATTATTAACTACATTCCCACCATAAGTATTTAAGACCTCTGCCGTTCGAAAAAAGTAGAAAATAAAAACTTCCCCTAAGTTATAAATGTTTGGCATTGACATCTTCGGCCAAGAATAAATCGATGAAGAGACCTCAACGCGTCAATATGATGTTGTAGTTATGTTCATAGACGTTTAAGTTTCTCTTTAATATTTTAGTTATGTATATAGTACAGGGTGCACCATCTTTTATGTCGATATGAAAACATTGAATAACTTTGAAAAAAAAAAACTGATTTTTATAAGCGACGTATTTTTATTTGGTTTGGTTATTTAGAATTTATTAAAACTATTTTTTGAATACAATATCAATCAAGTGGCCACCTTTATTAGCAATCACAAATTGCGGTATTTTTTCTGCGTTTGTCATCACGTTGTCAAGCATTTCGGGTTTTATAGCGTCGATTTCGGTTGTTTCGGTGTAAAGCGACCCAAGGTTAAAATTGTACTGAATTGACGTATCGAAAACATGTACATATGTTGAAGTCAATCGGTTGGTAAATGACAAAGTTATTCAGGGTTTACATACGGACATAAAAGATGGCGCCCCCTGTATTTACTTCGACCAGCGTTTACCACTACACCCATCTATCAAAAACAGCGGTAGCAAATGCTACTGTGATCAATTGGAAATATTATTTTGATTATTTCATATACTTATAAACATATATTCTTTCAAATCTATTTCGTTTTCTTAATCGCAATATCCCTCCCCCCGCAAAATAAGCTTGGCTTACTTTTTTCCAAGCTCAGAGGCGCTACTTAATCGGTCAATGAAGAACGTCTCTATTGTTAGTTACTTTAATCACAGGTCACTGTCTCCTAGCCGACATGCTCAAATACAGTTAATGCCTTGGAAGATAGTCAAGGACTTGCTTGACTTTGGAATAATATAAAAATTATTAGTTTTTAAATTTAATTTTAGGGTAGTTCTTAACACTATGTTAATACTTGACTGACTGCCAACATATTTAACAGTCGTATTTATACTTATACCACATCTTACTGTTTTAGGTACACAAGAACATATGTTTATCTTTTGTTATTCTTAAAATATGTATGTTTATCTTTTGTGTTTCTTGAAATATGTTTATCTTTTAGTATTGTTAAAATATGTTTAGCTTTGTTCAGCCCTGCATGATTATACTTAGAATTTAATTAGGTTAGGTTAGGTTAGCCTGTTTGGCAATAAGCCACGCATAGACCTTTTGGTCCCTAGCGATACCAGATGGAGACCGACCTCTATGAATCCCTAAAGTAGACATCATGTAGGATGTCAGCGCTTTTGGCGAATCTAAGTAGGTCTGGGAGCTCCGCTTTTGAGACGTCTTCCAGACCCTCAAACAGTGGGGCTCCCAGGCATCTTAGTCGCGTTTTTGATAATGCCGGACAAACGCACAGAAGGTGTTCTAAAGTCTCCTCAACATCCTCTCTGCATTTTCTGCATTTGTCCGTGTTAGCAATCCCTATCTTGTACGCATGTGCAGCCAATAGATTGTGACCTGTTAGCATACCTATGATAGTTCTGCATTCCTTTCGCGAGAGCGTAAGTACGAATTGAGTGAGTTTTTTGTCGTTAGTTCTACACATGAGTTTTGCTGTTTTGCATGTGGTCAGGTTAGTCCACCTAGCTTTCACTTGCCTTTTCATGTGGTCGTCCATTTCATTGTATATTGTGTTTAGCGGTCTCGGTATGTCGTTCTCTTGTTCAAATGTTAGTCTCACAGCACTTTTTGCTATCTCATCTACTATTTCGTTCCCTATAATGCCTTTGTGACCAGGTACCCAGTAGATATGCAGCCTACTGTTTCCGGCTAGCCTTTCTATGGCCTCCCTGCTCCGTCGAACATTTTTGGACTTAATACAATATGAGCTTATTGCTCTTATTGCTGCTTGACTATCCACGTATATATTAATTGTTGAGTTCTTTCTTGTTCTAGTGTAGGCTAGCTCCGCGGCCTTCCCCACAGCAAAAACTTCCGCTTGGAAAATACTGCTGTGGTCTGGCAGCAGATACCCGCTCCCACTCCGTCTGGAGTTTTCGAGCCGTCTGTATAGATGTGAAAGGTTCTATGGCCAGGCTTCATGCCTTTAATTAATTTAATTAACTATTTTTATTTATTATTTGTGTATGAAATCATTCCTGAACTAGATTGGTCGTACCTCATTTCGACTATTGCAGAAGCTGCACGAAAGAATGGGAGGAAAAGTCTGTCTGGCATCTTCTCTGTTACTGTCCCGCGTGGCATTCCACTAGGTTTAGATACTTTGGCTCGTTGTTCTTGAATGATACTGATATAACGGCCAGCCAGATCAATGGGTTTGCATTTAAAACAAAAGGGTTTAACGAAGAGCAGCAGATAAACTGCTGCTGTATTACAATGGATCGGCAAAGGTCTAAGTGAGTTGGTATAGAGACCGACTGTCACTTCTGCCTACCTATATCACCATTGTGTTTTTTTGTTTAATATTTGATGGAATTATTTTACATACATACAAAAAAATTAGTTCACGTTTTTCTTTTAATCTAAATCACATTAATATTTGCTCAATGATTTGCAGCTATACTGGTATATCGAGGCTTCCGTAATGTCCGCAAGAAGACCCTCAAGCTATCACATGCTGGCATCCATTTGACAGCCTTTGTCCTGACTGTCATTGCTTTGATAACCGTCTTCGACTCGCACAACTTAGCCGATCCACCAATACCAAATATGTATTCGCTGCACTCTTGGCTCGGGCTTGGCGCCGTCATTGTATTCGGTTTGCAGTATGTAGCAGGATTTACAGCTTATCTCGCCCCAGGGTGGCGACAATCACTTAAGGTCGCCTACATGCCATTGCATATTTATTTTGGCCTATTTGGATTCGTTTTAGCCATCGCAAGTGCACTAATGGGTGTCACCGAAAAGGCTCTGTTCGCTATGTGAGTAAATAATGTAAAAAAGTAAAAAAAAAAAAATATTTTTAATAAACTGAAAATAAATATATTCATATATTAACATGAAATTTTACATTTTTCAGTTCGGATTATTCATCGTTCTCAAATGCTGGAGTTATGGCCAACTGTATTGGTGTATTCTATGTGATTTTCGGTGCCTTGGTTGTGTACTTGGCCACTGAATCATCTTACAAACGCGAACCATTGCCTGAGGATGCTGTTCTATTGACGGGTGTAAATGAGTAAATGCTGACAAAACATGGGAAAGGGTGAAAAAGCGTGAAGATAGTCGAAAAATGAAAACCTTACGTTCGTTCTTACCGTTATATTTTTAACTTACTATGCTATTTTGTTATGTGAGTAGCTAAGACTACGTTGCCAACTACAAATCTACTAATGTAATGCAATTGCATACATTTATTGACTTTATAAACATACATATACTTGTATGTATTTTCATATTGCATACTACATACATACATATATGTACTATATGAAGTAACTTGCGTACACAAACAAGCGCACAATCACAAAAAAATACATATGTACATACATATGTACATATAAAATGTATGGAAAATGTATGCATTTACGTTAGGTGCTTTATAAATTTGAAAATTTCGGTGCTTAACTTAAGTATTTTCTGTTTACTTATATGCTTTAAATATATTCATACATAACATACATACATATATACACTTATATTTATATACACATTTACATACATCCACTACTATACTTATAACTGTTAACGACTTGGAGATGCCGAACATTGCACAATACCTGTGGTGCTTTTTAAGAGGTTTATAAACGCTTTATATAAAAACAAACAAAAATAAATAAATAAATACACAAAAACAACGAGATAACCAATCAAGCATGCATTAAAAAAAATTATTGATTTATATTATATAATATTTGTTTAACTAATTAATTTTCTATGTCTACGAAGAGATGTTTATTTTGGATCTACAAATATGTATTATTTTATTTAGTGCGTGCATACTTGCTTATGTACACATAAAGATATAAAAATATAGAGTATGAATAAATATACATATAGTATATGTACATACATACATAAAACAGGAAAAAAGACAAATATCCATAAGTGTTGTTGGATGTATTCATGAATTTATCGTAAGCATTCATATGTATGTACAATATATTCAAATTTATTGAATAAAGAAATATTTAAAGTTGATTTTGAAATATCTGTTTCAAATATAAATCACAATCCAATGGCTTAAACCCCTCCTGTTGGCTACCATTGCATTGTGGGGCCTTTATATAGAATGAGCATCTATTATTTATAGGTTATGAACCCTACAGTCAATTCGACTAGTTTTGAACTATAGGGGGCCCTGTGGCAGAATTAGGATTTAAAAGCTAAATTTAAAAAAAAATTTACTAATGATAAAAGATTATTTCAATAACTATAATAAGCGCAGATTTTATTATTTTTTCTCTAAATATTGACCGTTACATCGCATACACTCTTGGAATCTGGTACTTCGTACTTCGTGCCACTCACTGGGAAAGTGATGTTGGGATTCCATTAACCTCGCGATCGATACTTTCTTTTTGTGCTGAAATGGGCACTGGGCTTATCAGTTTGTTAGGGGAAAAACCACGCATTATTGCCATGGACTCTCTGGCCGTGTGTGGCGAGTAGCCATCTTGCTGAAACCATGTCTATGTGCTGAATGAAGGCTGTTCTCGTATTAAAATAAATAAATAATTGGCGCGTACACTTCTGTTAGGTGTTTGGCCGAGCTTCTCCTCCTATTTGTGGTGTGCGTCTTGATGTTGTTCCACAAATGGAGGGACTTACAGTTTCAAACCGACTCCGAACGGCAGATATTTTTATGAGGAGCTTTTTCATGGCAGAAATACACTCGGAGGTTTGCCATTGCCTGCCGAGGGGCGACCGCTATTAGAAAAATGTTTTTATTAATTTTGCTTTCACCGAGATTCGAACAAACGACCTCTCTGTGAATTCCGAGTGGTAATCACGCACCAACCCATTCGGCAACGGCGGCCGTATTATTGGCAGAAAATAATCGCTCAGCTTGCGTCGATAAGAAACACGGCCCACAGAAATCATTTGTCCTCGACGATTTTCGTAAAAATATGGTTCAATTATTGCACTGCTTGACAATGCACATCAAACCGTCATTTAGCACTGTGAGTTGCTGGTGATATTTTAATAGTAGGTTCTGCCGTTTAAGTGACCAATAACGGCAGTTTTGCTTATTTACACTTCTATTTAAATGAAAATGGGCTTCATCACTACAAAAGATAGTCTCCAAGAAATGTTTACGCAAATTGAAATCGTTAGCTTTAAGCGCTCGCACGATTTAAATTCTTAGGGCGTAAAGTCTAAGATCCTTCCTCAATATTTCCTACGCAATAGTGTTGGAAGTCCCAGGGGAGAGGATTATCGTGTAAACTTTTAGGGACGAATTCAATATTTTCATTTGCACTCAATGTCTGGCTGGGCCCCGGCCCTGGGCTAACTTATTGCCTGGAGCCTTTGCTCCCATGGACAAAAGAAATCTTCACTTGGCCTATCACTAGTTCGTCTTCTAAATTTGTTTAATGCTCACAACTGGTATTTTTAACATGACAAGAAACTACGGCATGCCAATTATCAGCCTCCATTGACTGAAAAAAGGAAAACCCACTACAACCAACACTTTCGGGGAATATCAAAATGGTGAAAAGGATAAAAAAATGATATTCAATTTGGGAGAATTTTCTGGTATTAATACATATTTTATCTACTTAAAGAGATTATATTCGTATGCTAAGCTATCCGTAACTAATTGAATTAGCTAAACACTTGCCATCTTCGTAGACTTCATCGGAGCAGTCTTCAGCGTTGTAATCATTTTTGGTAAAATATTTTCCTTTGCAGCGATTTGGCGGACGTTTTCTGGACTTGTTTTCAAATTATCTGTACTCAAATACATACAGTCACTCACACCTTATTTGACTCAGGCACGATTTTTTTTTTGGAAAGGGTTCTGCATATATTTCACAATATTTTGCGAAAATGGAAAAACAAAGTATGAAGACATTTGATTTATTTTGCTTTATTTCTTTTCTCAACATAAAATAGAAAACAGTGTCCTCTCATTTCATTGTAAGGCAAAAAAAAAAACATACAGGGAATTCACGCTGCAACTTAAATGATGCACTTAAAAGTACCGGCGTATTTTAGTATGCGATAGTTTGGAGAGTGAATTTCATCAATTTCAGTGTATCGATTTTAATAGTGTATTTTCTTCTGCCCACGATTTGTTTACGCTTGAAGCTACCCGTTCCAATGAAGCGCTAATTCCCGAAAAACACAAAATGTATTCAAATATTCATTCTATCCATCCATCGATTTTCAACTGAAACATTTCTCGACTTTTTAATTTTATCGTTGCAGAAAGTAATTCATAATGCACCCACACTGTGCGTGAAATTTTGCAGCGCCATCTCCTTGTCGTTTCGTGTTTACCAATATGTGTTAAAAATTGTATGTGAAGAAAAGGATTTGTAAAAAAAAAAAAATAGTTCAATAATACGAAACAGGATTTAGGTTGATATATAATCTCGCAGGCAAGCCCTTCAGAAGCTAAAAAAAGGAGCTAACGCGCGAAAATATGTTAGGTGGACGTCTATGTACATATAACATTTGTTTAGACTATAGACCGAATAGAATTTAAGTTCAATTTGTGACAAAAACTTCCGTTTTTTGGTGAGTTGAAATGTATGTAAAAATATACAATTGATAATTTCAAATATATTTTATTATGAACAACCTGCTCTTGCCCGGCGTCACCCTTGCAAATTCAAATAGTGAATGAATGAATGTAAGGATGTATTTCCGAATAATCTGACGTCATTAATTTTTAATTCATATCTGTAAAACTGTTTTTTAGCACGCACCTCCATAGACGTGCCTTTGGGTAACTGTTAGTCCCCTCATCGAGAAAGGATTCATACAAATGAATATTTCCATATCGCTGTTTCAATCTCGTTTTTCATTAAATTCTTATTGACAAGTCTTGTTCCATTATACAATTTTGGCTGCTTCACGTTGTGCAACATGATTATCACCGAGCTGAGGAATTCAGTGGAATAGTTAGCAACTTCAATTGATTTAATTGTTATATACAAATCATTAACATCCTTATTCTTTGCTGCCAATAGCTCGTTCGCTCAAATAAATAAGGTTTCGGTATTTCACACCGATATTTGGAAACGAACAAAAATCAGCCTGAATTTTGAAAATATGTAATAATTGTTTGTCATTTTGTCAGCTCCACAAAATCGACGACTTCAAGTAAGTATTTACTTCATCAAAAATAAATTTCATCACCAGCTGTTGATCTTGGAATTACTAGCAGCATTTGTCAAAAATCGTTGGACAACAGTATAATCGTACCTCGATGATCCCAGCCAGTTCTACGTTATAGGAACGAGTATGATTTATATCTGGCCAAGAACTGACACTCCAGCAGCACCGTACACGCATGAGAAATTTTTCTGCTCCTACAACAAAAATAACATAATCATACCTCCAATGAGGTTCTGATTATTGCGTAAATTTTTCAACCATCGACCGAGTTTTTCCAATACTTGTCTGTGTGAAAACTTATCCTAAATGATTATTTTGCTACTCTGTACTACTTTCGTCAAATGCAACACGCGCATGCAAATGTCGGTTCGTCTGTCGATTGCAAGTTCAGTGGTAACTTGAGAGAAGAAATATACATTACTGCAACTTCTAGATATGTTGCTGCAATTCAGAAGTGGAAATTTTTATTTGTTGCAGTAGCAATATTCTCGATTCACTTGTCGAGATCAACGCCTCATTATGGATTTGCGTGTCAAATTCATGTTTGTGATTTACTTTGGTTGTTCCACAGATCAAGTGAGTGAAAAGTGGCCGAATTTGATGCATCGCAGCCGAAAGCAATTTTTGTAACGGTAAAAATTGACTTCAAATAAGAATTTTAGTAATAATTTGACTCCAGAGCCTTCTGCTGGGTAAATATTTTGCAAAAGTTGAAGTTTCGAATATGAACCAATTCGAACCATAACGGAGCACCGCTAAACTATTGGCTGTAATGTCAATCCTAAGTAGGTATATTACCAGAGCAAGAAATAAAACTCAATAAAATAGAGCAAATATCAAAATTTATTGCGGAAATTGGACCCAGAGAAATGCTCTGAATCCATGAAGGGGCACAATAAACCCTTCAGGCAGCAGGGCTAAATTCCGTTTATAATAATAATAATATTATTATTAAAAATACTAAAGTGGAATATCTAGTCAGGGTTACTGAGACATCTGCTGATATTGAATTGCTAGCTTTTTTGGCCATGAGCACTAAAATAATTTCATTTTGTAATCACGTACAAAAGTAAGTTTTTGACCACGTTACCCTTAACGAGGGGGTGTGACAGCTGTTCAGCTCAAAGCTAGTAACACTCAGCGATTATGAATCCAGTAGGTAAAGAATATATTTTCTCCATCTCACTGGTAGCGCTTCGTTTAGTTGTACAGATAGTACAGCGAACCACGTGATTTGCTGGCAAAACCTTCGGACTTCTGGTTTAAGTGTTTCGAGTCCATAATTCATGTATCATATAAATTAGACATTCTAAAATAGCAAAGAATAGAAGAAATAACTTCAGTAGCCACAAAATGGCTAGTAGACTCAAATTGGAATACTAACACTGTCCGAAGGTTATCCAAATTCCCTAAAACCCTCAATGACTTTGAAGGCGGTTTGGAAATCGATGTTGCTAATTTTAAAGCATACGCTGTGCAAACCAAAAAGATTTATCTAAAAAATTATTCCTCGTATTACGTGTAGGATATGCTCGCTTATGTACATAGTACAGGTAATCTCCGCACGAGTATAAAACGGGAGCCATTTCTAAAAATCGCCGTAGTATACGAAACAAAGGATTACGCAAAGAGGGTTAGGTTTTAAAATTAAAAAAAAACATGCTATTATATTGGGTATGGGAATAAGTTTCTTTCTTAGTCAAAGTTGCGATTTTAAACAATTGAATAACACATTATATTATGTGAAGTAAGTGCCATTGGAGGCTACAACTTTATTCCATCTTTCAGGCAGCATACGGATTCCTCTAACGAAAAGTTCGAGTTCTTTTGACTTGATCCATTCATTGAGCCAGTTTGGGATGCTCTCGTAAGAAGTGAACCGCTCTCCAAATGGTAATTCGAGAGTGCAATGTCTGGAGAATACGGCAGGTGGGGCAAGCTTTCCCAATTCAGTCCCTCTAAATATTTCTGGACCAATTTAGCAATTCCACATTTGTGGAACAACATCAAGACGCACACCACAAATAGGAGGAGGAGCTCGGCCAAACACCTAAAAAGGGTGTACGCGCCAATTATATATATATGTATATATATAATTTAGCAACGTGTGGCTTGACGTTGCCATGCAGCAAACTCAGTTTGTCATGTCTACCGTCCCAAGTCACAAGCCGTGAACAGCAGCAACACCAGAAATCGAAAAAATACAGGATACCGTATTGGAAAATCGTCGAGTGACTGAAAGATATTTAGTAGAAGCCCTAGGCGGCTCATTGTGCAGTGTAAGCAATATTTTGACTGAAGTTTTAGAAAACTGTGTGCACAATGGGTGCGGTAATCGCTAACAGTGGAACAAAAAAGCATTTGAATGCGACTTTTTCAGCAACATTTAGAGCATTTTAGAAAGGTTAGAGTGGAGTTTTTGCGTCGATTCACCACTATGAATGAGATCTCGGTCTAGCAGCATGATCGTAAAACAAAACAAGAAGATAAAGAGTGGTGTGAAATTCCGAAATGAATTGGAGTCCAGAAGTCAGTGTTAGCATCAGTTTTTTGGGATGGGAAGGAATTTTGTTTGTGGAACTGGTGAAACAATAAATTCTGAATATTATTGTAACCTTTTAGACCAACTGAAAAAAGAATTCGTGAGAAAAGACCCAGTTTGCGAAAGAAAAAAATATTTTTCAAGAGGACAAGCATTTTCTCACATTGACATTAGCATTTTGACAATGGCTAAAATCCATGAATTCAAGCTCGAATCGTTGGAGCATCTACCGTATTCACCAGATTTGGTCCCTAGAGACTTCCATCTGTTTCCAGACCTAAACAAATTCATTAGTGGAAAGCTTTTTTCATTAAATGTTGAGGTCATAACTGCTGTTGAAGCGTATTTTGCAGCCCTTCTAGATTCTCACTTCTCACAAGTGTATTGATGCTCAGGGAGACTATACTCAATAATATGTAAAGCTCATTTCAAACCATAAAATTGTGTTTTTCTTATCGAACCGCAAAACTTATTAAACAACATTGCGGAGATAATTTTTGCATCGCCAGCATGACCACTACGAAAGTAAACATCGAAAATGATGAATTTGAATTTGTAATGAGTTCAGCGTTAGAATTTTATTGACAGATAATATTGAAAAATAGGTGGAGCGCAGAATTATGATACCTAGTGTATATGCAAGTTGATTGCGCACTGCTAATAAACAATTTATTTTATATTTTCATCAATGCGTACGAAATTTAAAGACTCGTCAACATTAACAAAATATGTAGGAATGTGACCACGCCCTTTTACAAATGTATAACCTCGATAAGTACACTTCACATTGTAAGATTTTAATATTTTTGCAGTATTCTCAGTGACTTGTATGACACCAGCTTTACCCGTTGAATCCATACGCGAAGCCATATTCACGGCATTTCCCCAGATGTCATAATGGGGCTTATAGGAGCCCACGACACCCGCCATCACAGGACCATTTGAGATACCTTTGGTAAAGAGCAAACAAATAATTAGAAACGAAGCTATTTGCTGATATATTCATAATTACCAATACGCAAGGCACCTGTGTCCGCATCATTATTTTCGCATTGCAAGTTCTCGATGTTGAAAGACCGCATTGTTCGCATCAGTTCCAAGGCGAACTCTAGCATGACAAATACTACATCATTATACTCCTCCGATTTAGAATTGTTCTTATTGTGACCCTCGTACTCTTGCAGTCGTATGTATTGTAAATCGCATTGGCTACTTGTTGTAGGCAATCCTTCCTCGCCTTGTGGCTCTTCCTCAATATCAAGCTGTCTGCTACCTACATACATTGAAATAGTTATTTAATAAAATACTTTTATTGAAATACCTCGATGGCATTTCTTACAATAGTGACTTCTCCGTCCATTGGGCAGCAGCGAGGAGCTGCGGTAAGCTGTTTGAGTTTTGCGGTGCTCTGACCGCTTTGGATCCAGACCACAAGCCGCCATATATGTCCAACCGGCTACTTTAATTTTTTCTATCTTTCTCGCGCCTCTATAAGTGCTCAACTGCAAAGAAAGGATGCGGAGTGGTGAGTGTACTTAATTGGTATATACATACTATAGATATGTAAGTAGATAATAAATAATAAAATGTAGAAAAGTTGAATAACTTTTCCAGCTTTTATCGATTTTTGAAAACAAGCATTCGTTTTACTTTTACTAAAAGTGTTTGTTTTTCTAAAATCAGGGCTAGTATAGCTTCTTTATAAAATAGTGTATTGAGAAAAGGAGAAATAAATTAATTGCAAGGAAAAACACGCATATTTGTGTTTTAAGTTTTCTTAAGGGGACAGATACCTGTTCAATTTCGAAAAAAACAATTTTTTTCATAAAATGTTGATATAATCTTTACCAAAACTATATTTTTCGAATTGGCGTACACGATAACTCGAAAAGTTATTAATCGATCTCCCTGAAATTTTGAACACATATTTTTTTATGACATTACTTTCTATGTGTATTTGAAGTTTTGAAAATTTTTGAAGAATAATTTTTTCGAGGCAAAAATAGTAAGAAAATTCGCCCCAAAATTCATTTTTTTTTCAAGCATTCGTCACCAGTTATGACCCTCTGGAGCAAATTTGGGTCGTCGAGGACAGAGTCCAACATCTCATTAGCAAGGTTCATGCGATGCTGCTTTTGGTCGAAATTGAACAGGTTTGGTAGGAATTTTGCGGCGTCTCATGCCCAAATCATTAAAAAAATCGAATGGCCCGAGCCAATCGATATGTCTAGGTCCTCAGCAACTTCTCTAAGGGTGATTCGACGATTGGCCAATACCATTGTCTTCACTTCATCAATTTTTTCGTCTGTTGTTGAACTGCTCGGGCGTCCGGCACGCTTTTCGTCGTTCACATCTTCTCGGCCTTCTGAGAACATTTTGTACAACCAATAAACGTTGCTTTGGTCCAAAGTAGCTTTTCCCGTATGACACAGCCAACACTCGGAATGCATCCGCGCACTTTTCGTTTTTCACACAAAATTTGATGCAGGTTCTTTAATGCATCTTTTTGAATAGGTAAAAGTCGAAGACGAGTCGAAATGGCCGAACTCGTCGGCATGAGTGAGAGACATGAGTACCAACATATCGCTACAAAAAATCGAAATTTAAATATACGTAACCTGCGAAAATTCAAAATTCGCGATACTTTTTGAACACACCTCGAATGTGCAGAACGTGTTGGGCTGCTGATAAACGTTAGAAAGTCAATGGTCATTAATGGTTGTAGACCTGGCGCATTCACGTTGTACGGGCTGTCCATTGAAGATGTTAACAAATTTAAGTAGGTAGCCAAATAACCTCTGACGGTGACACTGCAGCTGACATTGAAGGCATATGGTATTCCAAACAGCTAACCACGGAAATAAAGCTAAGGATTTTTAACTCCAACGTAAAATCAGTGTTCCTATATGGCTGTGAACATGGTCTGTGGCCATTTCAGCAACAAAAAAGGCTTCGACCTTCATAAATTGCTGCCTTAGGGTCAACCTGTGCATATGGTGGCCCGATATCTGGGCGTCTAATGATGAGCTCCCCACACGAGGTAGGCGAGGGCCAGTTGAAATTGAGATTCGCGAGCATAAGTGGAATTGGATTGCTCATTCTTTGCGAAAATTTGTGACTGACAGGAATGCACAAGGCGCACGCCGTAGAGGTCGACCCAAAGGATCACGGATTCAGGACAGCTGATGGCTTGCTGACATGGCCTCAAATGAAGCTTAAAGCCAGGAATCAATCGCAATGGAATTTATTGGCTTCGGCATCTTGTGCCCCCCGCCGGTGCGCTAGCAAATAGTAATAAAGGTGGTTTTTATCGGGTCTCAATATTATTCAAGTTGAATCTAAATGAGTTTGGGAGCAGTAGGTGTTACAAGTTTGGAAGAGTTTTATTCTTTCGTTGCCCTTATCGAGATAAACACTTTTACTCAGGCAGGGCACTTCATTGTATTTATTTTCTAGGTTTATTGGTTGCACCAAATGTACAAACTACCTTAGATAAGGAGTAATATGTATACTAGTTTCATTTAAATACAACACGAAGTGACAGCCATGATTAAATCGTCTCCCGTCATCCCTCTGAGCATTTTGGTATATGTATGACCATATCTACATACATTCTGTCACAAAAGTACCTGGAATTGTTCAATAAAACGCAAAATAATTGTTTAATCATCAACATTTATTTTCTCGCCTTCAAAATAGGCTCCATTTGAAGCAAGTTTTGTGAAAAGAAAAAAGTCACAGGGGGCTAAATCCGGTGAATATGGTGGTTCTTCGATGATGTTTGTCGAGTTTTTGGTCAAAAAAGTGTTCATAATATGAGCCTTGTGAGACGGTGCGTTAACCTCCAGCTTTCAAATAATATTCTTTATTTACCCTAGAACCATTTGGAACGAATTCCGAGTGCACAACATCATTATAATCAAAGAAAACGCGCGCATGACTTTCACTTTTGACCGATTTTGACTAGGTTTTTTGGTTTTCGTCTCAAGTGGATAGCGCCATTCAGCCGCCTGTTGACTGGTTTGCATGTCAAACTCATATACCCACATCTCATCACTTGTTATGATGCGTTGGATAAGCATTGGGTCCGAATTCACTTGCTCAAGCATTTCTTCAACCTTCACCTTCTTTCGATGAATTTTTTGAAAGAGTCAGCAGCCCAATAGATGGTGCCCAATTGATGGTGTAAAATGTTGCGAACTGATTCATGAGACACGCTAAGGTCACGAGTCACCTTCCTCAAACTTAAATGAAGGTTTTCCAGCACCATTTCTTTGATTTTGTTGACGTTTTCATCCGTTGGAGACGTTGATGGGCGACCAGATCGGAGCAAATCTTCCACGACTTCTCCGCCCTCTGCCTTATACCACTCATAGAGCCGTATTTTTGATAAAACACCCTCGCCATAGGCTTTTTGCAACATTTTCAACGATTCGGCACACGAAACCCCGTTCAAAACACAAAATTTAAGACAAATTCCTTGTTCGATATTTTTATCCATAGTGAAAATCGCAGAGTACACCTGAGGTTGACTGATATAATTAAATGCCAAAAACAAGCTAATTGACAGATCACGCTCAAACTTTGTGACACTATAGAGGGCAGTTGTACCAACATATCAACAAAAAAAATTTAGACATTTTAAATATCGATTCTTTTATGCTATTACATTCAACCATTATGTGAACAAAACACCCTTGTGCGTAAGTGCGTTGGTATAAAAATTAGTAGTTAGTATGTATTGCGAAAAACGTCATGGAATATAATTCACTGGCCAATAGAAAAATAATACCGATACGAGTATACCTCGTGACATTTGGGAAAGAACAGTGAAAAGCAGGCAAGTTCAACCTCTTCGATTTGTGTTGTAGCAAAAAATATACAGCAGCAATCACAAAAAAAATTCAAACGTCACATTCCTCTACAACATTTGCTCATTCTGCATTGGTCTTTCTGTGCGAAAAATTTCTTTCCAGCACAGGACTTTTATATGCAAATATTTTATTACTTACCACTTCGTCAAAGTCGCAAATAATCTCATTCAAAACTCGTATGCCCACTTGCTCTGTGTCATAATTTCGAATTGTTGCAAACATAACGGCAACATTATCATACACTTCATAGTAGAGTTCACTCGTCATTTGTCGTGACATATAAATATCAGCTGTAATAAGGTAAAAAAATGCGCTGAAAACAGTTCTCTTCTGGTGTATAAAACTCTGCTTTACTCACCGACGTGCGATGGTAAAATATTGTTGATTAGAATGGAAATGGTCTCGTTCGTAACTTTAGCATCGTCCTGCTTTTTTAATAACTGACGTTTCCAGCTAAAAATAAAACACAGTACGGGTATTATTAAGAGTTTTAAATTAATATTAAATTATAAAAAGTCCAAATACAAGTTTTTGGTTTTTTGAAGTGAAAACTTCTTTAGAATCGTTGGGAGTCATTTGAGACTGGATGAAACGAAAAAGCGACACTACGAAGCGTTATATGTTGATATACATACGTATATGTGTTTGGCTGCGTACTGCTGAGCCACGCTAGTATAGTGAGTATTGTATATAGTATGTATACTACACTGCCTATTACTTGCTTTGGTGTTTAGACCAATTCCTACGAATGTTTGTATGTATGTTAGTACATCTGTGTAATATACGCGTTACGACGCTCATAATAGCAACTGCGTGTGTTGTATTGCGTCCGTATTTTTATATTCGTAAATATTTTCATTTTTAAATATTTACCGCAATTGCAGGTGGTGTTGCAATATACCACAATCAAAATGACGGTGCTCGTATTGTAACTCCAGAGATAGATCTGAATGCACAGCAACTAGAATCACTGTCTGTTCAGCTCTCTAAAGTGGGAGAAATATGTGCATGCGAAACCAGATTGAGCAATGGAAAAACAGTTTTAATTGTGGCAATTTATATTTCACCGAATCAATCAATAAATAGCATCACGGAATTCATTCACGAAAATTTAATAAAGTATACACCAGAAGTATCGCGGATACTTAGAAAAGATTACGATAAAGTTCCAATGATTTTAAGTGGCGATTTTAACGTAAATTTAGCATTGGACACAGCGGTTCCTTTAATTGACTTTCTCAATACAACATTCAATTTAAAAATATGTAACAATCGCACTGAATCGACAACACGATCAAAAACAACAATTGATGCGGTATTTCAAAGATATGTTGACAACATCGAAACCAAAGCATTTGTATCATATTTTAGCTATCATAAGCCACTCGTATCATTTGTTGAAATTGAAAACATTGAGGATGAATAATAATAAAATGAAGAAAATAAAATATGAACTTTATAGCAATATTATAATGAACCTATAATTATCCTGCTCCTAATGCTGCTTTCGTCTCATTCTGTCTCAGTTTGTTTTACGGAAGGTTTCACTTCTATCGCGTCTAACCGTTAGACTGGTATTTTTTTTTTTAATGAACTGCACGCAAATCGGGTGGCGGAGGAGTCGATTTTGTCGGATTTTGGTCGAGTTCACTAAAACAGATTAGTCATGTCTGCAATCTCATCCTAATTGGCAAAAATCTCAATTATATATGGAATACGAGTTGATTTACTTTTATACGAGTATAGCTGAAAGTTGACGAAATGAAAATTCACTTCGTCAGAAATGTCGATTTTCGGGTGACCCCGACATTCGATGCCATCTGCTTTAAAGTTTTAACTGAGAATCGATAGTGAAACGGGAGATATTTTCCCTTCAATTGGTGAATCAGTTGAACCTTATATGTAATATATAATAAATGCTATTTTTTAATATACAGTGTGCCACTTAAGTCACCGTACTCTTGTTATATTTGCACAAATCACCCTGTAACTTGGCCAAATTTTTGTTAAATTTAAAAACCTTTGATGCAGGCTAACAAAACAATATATTTTCTTTTAAATAATAAACTAAAAATGGTAAGATTTCAAACTTAATGTAATATTATTAATTAAAAACAAAAGGAACTTCAATATTTGCGTTAACAAAAGTCTACGTACTCTTACAAACTAATATAAACGTATTAACTATAAGGAACATTATTTTCATTACAACTTTTAACTTAGTATCTAGTGGGATAACCCTTCAGCTTAGTCACCTCTCTGAGGCGATTTGGCATTGATATCACTAGTTTTTAAAGTAATTGGATCTATTGTGCACCACTCTTGGTACAATGCATCTCGCAGGAGGTTTTTATTGCTTAGGTGTTGCTTTCTTTTTTTTTCAGCATATTTCACACCTGTTTAATCGGATTGATATCCGGGCTCTGTGGTGGCGTCTCCAAAAGGTGTGGAGTGTTGTACGCGAGGTACAGCCTGGTGTTCCCTGCTTTGTGTCTGGGGTCGTTTACTTGCTGAAGATATAAATCGGAGCCTATTCCCCATTTCTCGGCGTTGCTCTTCATATTTTTATTTTTTAAATATCAATATACTTGTATTGATCCATCACTCCGTCGATAAATTCCAAATTTCCGACTCCTGCTGCAACCATGCAGCCCCAAACAATAATACCTCCGACGCCGTGTTTTACGGTTTTCAAGAAATTTTTTGGATTTACGGCTTCTCCTGGTCTCCTCCATACGCGGAGACGCCCGTCTGAGCCAAAAATATTGCGAAGAGTATACTACCTAAAGTTATATGTTTTTATCGCTCTACGCACTGTTTCCGGTTGCACCTCCTTGTCAATGTTGCGATCAGCTCTGACGCAATCTGCACTGCGGAAAACGGATCCTTGTCCACCAGATGCTTTATTGTGCACCTGTCACGATCGGAAAGTGCAGGTGGCCGGCCGGATCTTTTGTTATTTTTAATGCGCCCTTCGTATTTGAATCGCCCAATGACAGTCTGAATAGTAGATTTGCAAATCTTAGCTATCTCTGCATAAGATTTTTGCTCCTTTGTGTGGAGATGCAGGATCTTTACAGGATCATCGAGTGATAACTCTTTTCGAGGCATTTTTTCTATAAAAATCGAATATTTTGTCCAACTGAAGCAAAACACGCCAACTATAATGAATTTACTCTTTACTGCACACATTTTTCAAAAATCCCCGTTATTTGTAAGAAGAACGCTGGCGCTAGACAGCGCAAGAAATTAAGAGTACGTAGCCTTTATTGACGCAAATATTTGAGTATGTCTACATTCGTTGCGGCGCCGTAGCCGAATGGGTTGGTGCGTGATTACCATTCGGAGCTCCTCCTTCTATTTGTGGTGTGCGTCTTGATATTGCTCCACAAATGGAGGGACCTACAGTTTCAAACCGACTCCGAACGGCAGATATTTTTATGAGGAGCTTTTTCATGGCAGAAATACACTCGGAGGTTTGCCATTGCCTGCCGAGGGGCGCCCGCTATTAGATAAATGTGTTTCTTAATTTTGGTGTTTCACCGAGATTCGAACCAACGTTCTCTCTGTGAATTCCGAATGGTAATCACGCACCAACCCATTCGGCTACGGCGGCCGCGCCCTTTATATTATATACAGGGTGTTTTAATAAGAGGTGTTATTTTGATATTCAAAGAAAAATGCTATTTACTTGTATATGTATAAGTATATGAATTAAAATGTATTTTTTTAATACAATCTTTTAATCTGTCCGAATTTGTGATGTTCGTTTTGATGTTACGAGTATTCCACGAATTGCGTAGCGTACAGTTTTATGCCGCCTCCAAATCGGCATTATTTTTTCATGGCAAAATAAACTTAGAGCAGTGCCGTTGTTCTTCGAAGGCAGACCGCTATTCGAAAAAATTTTTTTTTGAATTTGGTATGTCATATTCTCAGTGGATCCACCGATTTATAGCCACGAACAAACCAACGTGGCTACATCACAAAGTGATGCAGTGTTGTTATCCAGCAAAACTTGATTCCGGCCAAAACTTCACATTGTTTGAGCGACAAGTATGAACTCACCTTAGCATTGCAACAAGTTTGCAATATTACCTACCGTTCTTCAAAGATGGCAAGTTACTAATGGTTAGTTAAAATACTGGATGTAGCTAGAAAGAGGTGCCAAAATCAAAAGCAGCCCACCCTGTACTTACTTATAATCAACTTTTGCAATGAACTCCGATTGCCTATCCATTAGCTGGAATATTCCCAATGTTATGCACATCACAAATATATGCGAACATTCTGGATATAGATGATCATTAGTTTTAAGGCTCTGTCCATAGACGAACCTATATGAAAGTGTTACAAGGACTGTATAAAAAATTAGCGTGAAAACTCCAACACTCAATTTGAGCATAAACGGAATACGTGTGAATAGGAAGGTTATGCATATGCTCAGCATGAAGGATTCTGTGACGGCCTAAAATGAAGTAATGCGTTATACAAAGTTCATGAATCTTTATGTTTAAATTAGGTCTTTAACGAACCCAAGCATTGAAGGAATAAATTTCATCTTTGATATTATCAACTGCGACCCCCTCGTTACTGTTATTGCTATCTATCTGAAAGGAAAACATATTAGTTGCACACACTATTACATCTAACTAGAAGTTTTTATTAATATATCGTGGTTATCGTTCCTCATACCATTTGCAACAGAATGCCACTTGAGTTCAGAATAAGTATCACTAAATACATGGCGCTGCGCGCAATGACATTGCTTTGAATGCCATCTGAAAGTTTATAGAACCATTTACTGACTTTTTGCTTTGGTGTCGATGACTCCGTCTTGCTAATGAACATAATCCATAGCTTCTTGTACCACACCAATGCCAAGAATAGTAACATTATAATATTGCTAACTCCAACCAGCACCCAAAAGTTAAACGTTTGACTATGTGAAATAGATAAACATTAATATTAATTCTTAGATATGTAAATTAAATTGCACTTTACTTACGATGAATTGACCGCCTGCATTAGGTTGGTACACAAGAGCGTTATGTAGGAAACAAGCACACTGTATTTCAGCATAATGTCTGGCTGCTTCATGAACATAATCTCCCAGCGCCAGTCTTTGAAAAATAAAAATATCGACGTAATATTACTTCGAAACTTTTGTCCATCCATTTCGTTTTGGGTTAAACGATTATCATGTCCAAGGCATATTTTAGAAACCCTAGTAATTAGATAATCATTGAATTTACAGTTGCAGTCGGGAAATTGGGAGGTTTAAAAAATAAAATGTTCTCACATATTTCGAGATTATAATATATTTATTGGATATGGGAATAAGTTCCCGCCCTCGTAAAGGAGGTGTCCTGTTGATACTATTTTTGTGTTCGCTCTAGTAATATACTGGTGATTTAAAGGTGTATATGTGAAGTCTTAATCGCAGTAGTTGACATTCGTTTGATGCGTAAATATCCTTTTGTATCTGACGTCAAAAATGTCTACACTCGTCCTGAAAAAACAGCTTCATTACTACCTTTTAAAGAAAAGTGCAGCTGAAACGTTGATAAATATTTACGGTAATCACGTCCATCAAATACAATTTGTAAAGAGTGGTTTCGACGCTTCCAAAATGGTAATTTCGACGTGAGAGGTAAAGATCGCGAAGGAGAACCGAAAAAATTCGAAGATACTCAAGTACAACAATTATTGGATGAAGACGCATGTCGAACCCTTGATAATATATCTAAAGGTCCAGAAAGCAGATAACTGAGTGCCTCATCAATTGAAGAAGAGGGATATCGAGACGCGTTTGGTGACGTGTGAAATGCTTCTTGAACGGCAGTAAAGGCAGTAAAGAAAAGGTTTTCGTTAACGCATCGTCGTGACGATGAAAAATGGATCTATTATGATAACTCCAAGCGTCGAAAATGTTGGAGCCTGCCAGGTGAGTCAGGTCCATCGACAGCGAAAAAAATATTCATGCTTCAAAGGTTATGTTGTCATCAGAAGGGTGTCATCTATTATGAAACTGATTTTGCTACATAACAGCGCCAGGCCACATGTTAATAAACCAGTCCAGAAATATTTAGAGGGACTAAATTAGGAAAGCTTGCGCCACCCGCCGTATTTCCCAGACATTGCACTCTCGAATTACCATCTGTACCGATCAATGCAGTCAGCCCTTATTGGAGAGCGGTTCATTTCTTACGAGAGCATCGCAAACTGGCTCAATGAATGGATCAAGTCAAAGGAACTCGAATTTTTCGTCAGAGGAATCCGTATGCTGCCTGAAAGATGGAGTAAAGTTGTAGCTTCCAATGGCACTTACTTCTCATAATATCGTGTATTTTTTATTTGTTTTAATAATTCGTAACTTTGGCTAAGAAAGGACGGCAACTTATTTCCATACCCAATAAATTAAACTTTAAATATTTTAAACTAACATGTTTGTTGTCGTTGTAATATCGTAAATGCTTGGTTGTCTTTGACCGGATATAAATCTGGTTCATTCTGGTGACGTAGAACCGACTGTCGGGGGAAACGATTCAACAAAAAATAGCACAACTTAATTAATTAATTAATAATTGGCACTTACAACCTTTTTGGGTTTGTTCCACAAATTGAGGGACGGTTTTAAGTCGACTCCGAACGGCAGATATTTTATTATGACGAGCTTTTGCAGGGCAGAAATACACTCGGAGGTTTACCATTGCCTGCCGAAGGGCGACCGCTATTAGAAAAAGTGTTTTCTTTATTCCGGATGGTAGTCATGCACCAACCTATTTGATTACGGCGGCCGCAGGGAGTCATTAGGAGACCTCTAAGAATGCCGATGAAAAAATGTATCATCTAAGTTTGGTGAAAGTCGGACAATGGCAAAGAAAGTCCTCCGTATTTCGCCCATCCTCCAAGCAAAATGTGCACAGTGAATCGTTGATAATGACTATGGTGAACATATGCCGTCCTTATGAATAGTGTCTCATAATAAGTCCTATCAGGGCCCGTAACTCACTCCTCCTCTGTCTGATAAAGAATTTTGCTACCACCGTGTCAGGTCTTTTAAGGAAACACTTGGTTGTTTTGCATTTGTCAGTACTGCAGCACCGGTTTCAAGTGCTTTATTAATGAGAGACTTGTTGTACTTGAATGTCGAGCTGGATGCTCCCAACAACCAAGGATGATAGATTACAAAATTTGATAATCCGAAGTAAAATTGTGAGAATAACTTCTGTCGCCGCGTAATAGCGTATTCGTTAACGGTCTGATGTTGGATGTTGTTTTGAATCTCTCCACTACTTTAAACAATCGCAGTTTGCCAATTCATCAGCCAGTTCGTTGCCTTGAAAACTGACGTAGTTCTAAACTAACTCCATCTTGCAACGGAGTTTAGCCTCAGGTCACATTCCTGGATTATTTTTGATAATATGAGAATGGTTTCTAAGACCTCTAGAGCAGCTCGGTTGTTATTGCAGACTCCGACAACCAAGTCTTCGCCAAATATCCCGTCTGCTACTTGAAGTATTGCAAAGGCTTGCGATTGAAAAACGGTAACTAAGACATAGTGTGCATTTCAGGTGAAATGGTTGTCAAAATCCATACAAATTACATTGCTTTGAAATTTCGTATGTATCTATGGCAAAGTAGCACCTAGTTCTCGAATACTCCGAAGATATGGCATTTTACGCAACGCCTTCGCAAAGACGACTTTGGTAATTTCTTACCAAAATTTTTCGATCATATGTGTATAATATATATATATAATTAATAAATTGATATATATAATTGATAAAATTGCTTCTGCTTATTCATTGCTCTTAAATTTGACGTTTCTTCTCATTTGAGAATCAATGTTGCTAGAAACATTTTACGGCAAGCCAAATGCAAGTTGCAGCGAAATTTCATGGCTGTGAAGTTAATATTAGCCTCAAAGCAGTGTAGTCTCTGCAGTTACAGCATAAATGCCGTCCTGCTCCAGAACCACTTTCAGTCTTGGAACCATCAATGAGGAAAGCTCTTAACGAACTCCTGAAGAGAGTGTCTGGATATCTCCGCGGCTTACTTGTAGGAATAACTCCCCGAATGAAGTGTATAGAGCTAAACGGCAATTATAATATATTGAAGTGCAAAGCGTTCTTTGTTGACGAATAGAGTCTACCTTATTTAAAGTTTAGGAGCTTATTGGTCCACCCTCGTGGATATATATGTATGAATTAGAGGTTATAAAGTGTAATTCTTTTTAAAATAACTACTTACTGTATCCTGCCAATGGGCATATTGTCAACCTCTCGGCTCATCTCTAAAGTTGCTTGATTACGAATTTGATTGTATTGACTTATGCTATTTTGCATAAAGTTCATTGAGATATCACTTCGGGGATCCTATTAATAAAGAGCGCATAAAAAACACTGATAAATGAATATTTATTTATACTTACCGCTCCCTGTTTCGGTTCCAAACGTTTTCGCATTGATGCTGTTGGACGTTTCATCGTTATGTAAGACGTTGACTGGAAAACACAATAACATTTTTTTTAGGTTTTAAAATTAACTGCAATACTTAATTTAAGAATAAATTACATATACTAACTTTTGAGGATGGCGGTTTTATCAAAAAAGTACGAATCTGATATTTTTGCAGCACCGGATCATCACGTGCCTTTGCAGTGCCCTCCTCATACATAAGCTCACCATCCAATTGTTGCAATGTTTGCCCACTAACATGCACGCGGCCAGCCTCGCCTGTGGATTCCAAGCGATTGGCTATGTCAACATCTTTCGACCAAATATCAAACTGCCACTTATTTGCACCAATGACGCCAGATAAAATATTTCCTGAGTGTACGCCAATACGCATATCAATATCCAGCTTTCGTTTCATCCTTTGGGGGGAAAGTTTGGAATTCAAGTGTTGGGAAATCTATTTTTATTTCAAATACGTAGTTACATTATGCATATGGAGTTACCTTACATCGCGTATATCTTTGATCATACGTAAACCAAGGTAAGTGCACGATCTGGCATGGTACTCGTTGGGGATGGGAACGCCGGCCACGCAGTAATAGCAATCGCCCAAAAATTTAATACGCAAAACATCGTACTCCTGCAAATGAAGTTTCTTGTGTGATTGTTCGTGGAAACGAACCTATTATGTTTTCGTTTTTTTTTTTTACCTGTGATGCTGTGTCGAATTTGACAAATAAATCATGTAAAGTCTCCACTAAAGTTTTTACATCCAACGTCGTAGTCAGATAAGTGTAGTTGACAACATCCGCATATAAGATTGAGACATCATTGTGTGGCTCAATAAAGAGCTTTCTATGTTGACCAAAGTGAAGAAGATGTGGACAATATTGTAGACATTAGTTTAGTAAAAAATCTATACGTAAGAATACATGGTTCTTGATATAAAAGCTGTACGCAATCATGCAGCTGGAAATCTTAAAAAAATTATGGAATATAACTATAACCAGGACCCTAACTACGGAATAGCACTAACCAACGAAAGTCGGTTTTGATATACGTCATTTGAGATTTTTAAAAGTATCTTTCTAGAAACTGACAAATTGACACCATATCAAGGCGACAGGAACAATATCTCTGTTCACCAATCCCGTAGCCATAACGTCAAGACTTCAGTAAGGGTAAGGCTAACACATATGAAGTACTATGAAGAGAAGAAGGCAAAATACATCTTAAGGCCACAGTTCATACCTCAAATACATATCTATAATCTGCCACATAAATACTTTACTAACTTTAGCCGAATATAACAAAGTGTGCCAGTTGCTAATTATTATTGTTAATTAGAAACACCAGGTAAGGCCAATCCCTTTTTATCCACAGATTTCGCATTAAATACTTTACACGATCCATGTCGAATACTGAAGCGTTTCTATTCACTTGTAAACAATGTAGATACCGAATCTTCACTCGATTGTTTTATCTTTGTAAAGTTCATTCAGCTCATCATTGTGTCGTCTACAATACTCGGTGGAACCAAAGTGAAAAGATACGTCAATTCCCCAAATCGTCCAAACTATTATGCCGTGAAGAATAGGGAAGACATGATGAAGGGCTTATAAAGTGCGGATTTGACTCATCGAGTGAAGACTTTTGTCATGAACTCTTGGCAAGAAAGGTTGTCTGTTGGATTTTAAGGCTTATACGAGGTATGTTCAAAAAGTATCGCGAATTTTGAATTTCCGCAGGTTACGTACTATATATTCGAATTTCAATTTTTTTAATAATAACACAATTAGTTCCTAAAACTACACAAACCGAAATTGGTGTTTGCATTAAACTATACCAAACTCATAAATACTTCTGCGTCAAGAATAGGTATATAAAGTTAAAATTTTAGTATTTAAATAAAAATGTTTACTTACTCGGTATCCAGCTGTCGCCATAATGGAGTTGGCGTAGAACTATGGAAAATCAAAAAGTTTAATTAATACAAATTTTGAATACTCAGTCCTGTCTCTATAAAGTTCACCAGCTGGTTTCTGGTACGACGACACTTTACATATCAAAAAGTATGCTCCAAAAAGTATCAGAAGCTCATTATCTTCACACCGCTGTATGAAATTAATAGTGCGGGAGCCAGGGGTCGATTTTGGACTGCGTTTTTACACCGTTAAATTCTTGACTATGCTTGTGACTTAGCTATCATGAATAACGAAAGTAAACGTCAGCTGGCGTAACCGCGGTGGGTGTGATTGTGGGAGGGTACGAAACGTGTCGAAAAAAAAATTCTACCAACTCATTTTATACCGGCTGAATTTTTTTTCATGTATTGTTGACATTTAGTAGAATAAAAAAAAATAGTCAGCTGCGCCGTAGAGGGGGGGCAAATACGTCAACTGATCGCAATGATACATTCTTTCTTCGGCTGACGGCCTTTCCACCGCCATAAACGCAGCTGACCATCATTATTATATTTTCATATGTGTCAAAAATTATGTAAAAAAAATTCAATCGGCGTAAGTAGTTGTACCTACTTTTTAATTTTTCTTACAAGTTCGCCTGTTCAGCTGACGTATTTTCCCTCCTCTACTCTACTAAATGTCAACAATACACCAAAAAAATTTCAGCCGGTATTAAATGAGTTGTTAAAAATTTGTTTTCGACACGTTTCGCAGCATCCCACGCACGTATCCACCGCTACTGGACCAGGTGACGGTTGGTTTCGTCATCCATTGGATGGCGTCTGCCTTCAGTATTAAAATCAGTCGGCATGAAATGATGAGGTCAAAATGACCCCTGGCTCCCGGTCTATAACCGCTTTACACTTGAAAAAAATTAGAAATTTTGAAAACCTACTTTCAAAGTGAGCGTATAGCTACCCAAACGGTGAATTTACTGCCTAAAAGTTTCGTTGGAGCATTTTCCTCGGGTGACCCACACATAATCAAAGAGTGGTAGTTTAATATCTAAATATTTTGGAGTGGTGGCATTGTTGACCAATTTTCTTTTCGGAAATGCTTTTGGTAACGGCATTTCGTTTATGGAGCGTACCGTATGCAGTGCAAACCGAAGTAGCTGTTTGACCGAAGTTATACCTCACAAACAAAATTTAAGATTGGACCGAGATTTTTTTTTTTGCATTTTAAAATGAAATCAGCCGATTACCCATTACATATGTACGAGGAGTGGCAGTTAAATTCCGGATGTTTAATTAGAACTATTAAGAAGTTTGGCTTTTTTTTTAGACATGCTTTTTGGAAGTAAGTTTTTTAGTGATCAGCTTTCAGAGTGACGGCAGAGATGGGATGAGTTGAGTAATAAACAAAGAGAGTAGTGGATGAAAAAATGTGGTGAGTGGTTAACAAAAGTGAGCATGTACAATTTGCGCCTGACGAAAATGCTGATTTTTTTCGATAGCCGTGACATCATTCAACGTGAGATTGCCTCTGCGGGGCAGACATGTAGTGTACAAGTGTAAAGACACCTTCTATTCGTCCCTTCTCTGCTCGATATTTCTATGCACGATTAACTTGACGAAAAATTTGCATATGAAAGCAACAACAAAGTTATAGAGTAAGATTTGCGAGTAGAAAGGTTACAACTACTTTATGGCGAATTAAGTAATGTAGGTGGCGCCATTAAAAACAAACTTTATTTTTCGCGATTTTGACAAGTCTGACGTCAGCTCCCTTTGCAATACAAAACGAACGAAGAAATCAAACAAAAGTAGGAAAAGTTGCATGTTTGTGAAAACTCAGTGAATGGCTTGGTAATATTGTGATTTGTGAGATTTACTATTTTATAATATGAAGTCGCATCGCACGGCGACGCATTATCAAGGTGGCGTACATGAAGTCAACGAAGCTGTAACCGCATTGCTGTGCGAGATACCCTCGGAGGACTACAAATGGTTCTTTCAATCGTGGGACTAACGTTGGAATCATTGTGTAGAGTGAAGGGGAGACTATTTTGAAGATTGTTAATATAATTTTGCGGCCGTCGTAGCCGAAAGATTGGTGCGTGACTACCCTTCCGTTTAGCATGCTTGTTTAGCATGTTGCAGAAGGCATTTAGTGATTCGACCACGTCGCAGAAAAATGTTTATACGTGGTACAAAGACTTCAAAGAGGGTCGAGAACGTGTTGATGACTTGGAGCGCTCCGGACGACCATCGACGTCAACAGATGACCAACACGTCAATAAAGTGAAGGAGTTAGTGCTCAAAAATCGTCGGTTGACTGTTAAAGACCTTACTGATATGATCGGAATATCAGAAGGATCTGTGAAAACCATTTGGGCCTACGAAAAGTCAAATCTCGTTTGGTACCGAAAACTCTCAATTTCTTGGAAAAAAGTCGTCGCTTTGATGTGTGTGAAACAATGCTTTCAGACTATCAGGACAAGCTCAAATGCATAATTAAGGGAGATGAGACTTGGATTTATTCTTACGACCCTGAAACAACCGACCAATCAAGCGAATATCGTGGTAAAGGTGAGGCCAGACCGAAAAGAGCACGTCGAAGTCGTTCAAAAATAAAGGTCATTCCTTCCACCTGGCCAAACTGTTAATAAGGAATATTATTTGAGCGTTATGCGTCGTTTACGTGAAGCAATTCATCTAAAAAGACCAGAATTATGGGCCAACAACTCTTGGTTTTTGCATCACGATAATGCACCGTCTTACACTGCACTCGTTCTTCGTGACCATTTCGCCAAAAATTGCACGCATATCGTTCCGCAACCACCGTATTCGCCTGATTTGGCTCCGTGTGACTTCTGGCTATTCCCAAAACTCAAGAGACCACACCGGGGAACGCGTTTTGTGTCGATTGAGGAGATAAAAGCTGAATCGAAGAAGGTGCTGATGTCTATACCGGAAATGGACTATTTGGCATGTTTCGGGGATTGGAAAAATCGTTGGCATATGTTTATTTCATCAAGAGGGGATTATTTTGAAGGGAATGAAATTGATTTACAAGAATAAATAAAGATTTTTCATTTTACAACCAAATTCACCTTACTTTTTGCCCACATTCTTAATATAATTTTGCTCGTAACTTTATTTTCTTGTATTTTATTGACAAATTCCCGGAATTTAATTGCAACATCTCGTATATACATACATATATTCAACATATATACATACATATGCCCATACATACCCCACATCATCGTTTGCTGATCGTCTATGGTTTTTATTTTCTTTCATATGTTCGATACGTATTTTCACGTCCTCTTCAATTTTATTAGCAATTTGGGCTGGTATAATACTCAAAAGTAGACTTTTCTAAAATATACCAAATGGCATACTTCAAAATTTTTAGTAACGTACAATAAAGAATACAGATCATGAAACAAATTTACCTCTTGATCTCTAGCAGCACGTAACACTAAAGTCTCTTCTACACATTGCCGTTTGTCGAGAAATGTCGTACGAATAGTCACTTCACGTGTCAGGCGAAAGAACAGACCAAACATATTGACACAGGCCAAGAAAATGCCTTCTGATATGATTTTTGGCAAATCAGTTTCTTTCAAACCATCAATCCGACGACGATATATCACGAACGTAAAAAGTATAATGTAGGATATTGATACAGTCACACCTAAAATAAAAGCATGTAAATCTTCGGCGATTGGCATAAATATGTAGATGGTATATATAATGAAACTGTAGTATGTCGGTACGGTAATGTTGTAGTCTTTGACGGCGCGATAGATGGGTATAGATATATCTAAAAGTAAAGCAAAAATACATTTTAAATTTCGATTGAAGCCCCGTTCGAAACATGGCTCCTCACCCATCACTACAAGCGCAGAAACCGCCAAACAAACTGTTGTGAACGCCAGCCAATCATATCGTTTATTGGCGGCAAAACGAAAATTGATTAGCAACACAAAAAGGATAACTATTGTGCAGCCCATGTAAATTCCTATATCTAAGTAAATATCTCGTTGTTCCTGGAAAAATATTATTTTTCGTTTTTTATCTCTTTGCATAATATATATTAGGTTAAAAACGTACAGTTGTAGGAAACGATATTATAAGCAACAATGAGTGTACCATTGCGGTAAGTATTAGAATAAATATGAAAATTCCCAGATGACTCAAGCGCAGACGGTTCATGTAGGATATATAGTATTGTTCCAATTCCAGATTGCGGCATTTTTTCTAGAATCCCACATGAAATATAATATTTATAGTATAGATAGATATATTATAGATATGTACACTAGAATATTGATTTTACCTTCAGGTAGCCCAGCTCCCATTTCTTTTGGTTCACCAAATTTGTTTCATGGTCTTCATCCTGAGCCCGATTAGTCTCGGTTGAGGATTCTAAAAACGAATTCATATTATCTGCCTTGTGTAGTTAGTTATTTAGCATCAGTGTTCTAAAAATTAAAATATGTAAAATATTTAAATATCTCTTTAGACAAGGGAAAGAGATCTTTTAAAACAAATTATTATTATTATATTTCTTGTGAGGGCATCTAACTGACAATTACATGCGTGAGATTGGTATAAATAGATATTCTACAGATATTCTGGCAAAACTTTATTTCAATATCATAGCGTTTGAACAAATAGTGCAGTGACGTTATAGCTATCGGTAGAAAAATTAACTAAGTTTATGGATCACCAACATGTTATCATATTTATATGAGGGTTAGTGGTGCACGTGGCTTAGAAACCGTTTTCAGGTATACACGGCAAGAAACATATTAATTAACCGAAATCAGTGAGCACTGCACAGTAGATTCTATAAAAGATGAGCGTGAATTCATCAAATTTAAAGGGTGAAGATAGCAATGATGTACAAATTCGTTTTTAGGTTTCAGCCATATTCAGTAAGGTTTGCTATTTCATCAATCATCGTTTCTTGCTTACCGAACGTGCCGAATGTAATCAAGAATTCTATCGAAATTCCAGCGAAGTTATAAATAAGCAACGTAAATTTCGTTGTAAGATCAGTCGCCATAATGACTTGATGCGCAGATAACTCGTCGCATCTTGAAAAAGTTTGAGCGTCAGCACACCTTTTTTGGATCTTAAGCCATGAACCAGGCAGAGATTGGTGCTAAGCGAAGAAAATCTATTTGGCGACGATCTGCTGCAGTTGGAAATGCTGGAAAATTGGGCCGCTGAGGAAACGGGAGAAAAGGACGAGCTGGTGTGGCTGTCTTTGAATGACAACGAAATGGTTAACCCGTGCATGCTTACAGATGAGCTGAAAGATAATGGGTTCGTGTATGGGTGTACTGTTCGTAAACTTCGCTTAGCAGACTTTGAAGTAACGTTTCCGGATTGGAGTGGGCCGAAAAAAAGTGTTTTTAGGATCGACTTCTAATAGTGCGGAAAAGTTGCACTGTTAGACTAATAAAGTGTATGCCAAATTTCAGCCCAACCGAACGATATCTTCTGTCGCCAGCAGAGGCCTTAAGTATTGAAATTTCAGTTGATATTCTGAAAAATTTTATTTTTTCAGGATAATTTTCTTTTCTCTGTGCATACATTCCGGAGCACATTTCATACCAAAAATAAGGACTATAAACTTATTAGACATACATTTATCCCAGATTAAACTCCTGTACACTATAAAATAATAATAAAACGTTATTGATTGTGCAGTTTTTTCCTACTTTTTATTGCGAAAATACGAGTACATAAATATTTTTGTAGCCCCGAACCCACCAGACGGAGGTTGCTGCACTTTTTGTTCCTATTTTTTGGTTTGTTTTTGCTTTTTTTTTTTTAATATTACTTATTTTGTAAATTTTAATATTTTTTATTTTATTTATTTTTTTTTTAACAGGGTTTGTTCTTTTTTTCATGTTTTGTATTATTATAAAAAAGTTATAAAATAAAAGGTATTTCAAGAAAACACTGCGGTTTTTAAACTTAAAGCAATAATTCATTTCATGTTTACTCACGTTTTTTCGTTTTGTCCTCATTTTGTAATACGAGTATTGATAAAAAATTATAAAATAAAAAGTATTTCAAGAAACTCTGCGTTTTATAAACGTAAAGCAATAGCTGATTTCATATTTATCAAATCAGAGGGAGTATTGTGCTTTGTTGTCAAACTGAGGCATAGTTTGACGGGATGTTAAAATACCCCGAATGAATCCATCCTGAGCGTCACTTCCGCATACTTGAAGCGATCCTTCAGTAACGAGTTTCACCATTCACTCCACCGCAAGTGTGTGGCATGGACATTGAGAGAACGCCCAATTCTCATACACATTGTTGGATGATAAAATCTCCGTAAGAATTTCATTTGTTACGTTCTTTAGAACGGGGGGAGAGGTTATATTTACCGAAGACCAGTTTATCATTTTGCTATAATCATCAGCATCAAAATCGAGATTGGGTAGAGTGCGAGATGCATGTAGTAAACTGTTTCGCTGTTGCAAAATTTTTGCGAGAGCATCGAGGCGAATTTCTCGTCTCTAATCAGTCATCAGTCCGGATGTTTTCTGGAAGTGCATAATATGCTTTCCGATAAATAGAAACATTAACGACATCTAAATATTGTATTTAGGTGCGAGTTACCGAGTCCGTCTGATAGTTTCAAACAGGAGCCTTGGCCCGTTTTCAAGAGAGCTATTATTTCGTATTTTAAACCACATTGGGACATAGACGGTCAGTAAATATTTTACAAGTATTCTGGACCACAGAATTTTTTATTAGTAATTTGCTTGGTCATCTCTTCGTGGCGTCGTTGTCTTTATATAAGTTTTCTTATTTCAGGTATGTCCACTATTCCGATACGGCCTATACGAGACCTCTTTGGTCTGACAGAAAAGCTTGCTCTTTTTGAGGAGCTTTTTTTCTCTTGGACATGAGCAATTTGTAAAATCTGGACTCTTACAAGTTGAAATATCAAAAAGTCATCAGCACTTTTTTTTTAAAGCAGGACTTCTATGTGCAGAATACAAACCCTTTTTAATTTATTTACTCATTTATCATGTATATTACGCGTGAATCTGAAACTGTGGGAATAGAAGCCTTGTTATAAATACAAATGATTTTCTTGGTAACTTGTCCGGCTATGATCGAAAATGCCGGTTCTCTGTTTCCTCCTGACTCTACTCCCACTTCCCGTCTTTGAAAAAAACAAGCTCTCATTACATCTTCATAACTTGGTAGTTGATTGTCGACATATAAACTTTTAATAAAAGATTATAATTAAATGGAATCACTGGAAAACGATTTGAATTGATTATGTGAACTGGTAACTGTAGTGACTGTCCCATTAGTATGCGGATTGGAACCTCACAGAAAGTGCGGTATAGATATTGCTACAATTGCCACCGTTCCGGTAAAACCGTGGCAGGCTTTGAGGTAGGTTCTCATTTCGTTGCCGTTAAGTATGGGGTACTGGTTAGGTTGAGCTTGCTCCCTATTAGCGCTGTAAACCCTCGCGTCTGCCTCCCTGCTTTGCAAAGATAACCACGAGGTCATAGAGACGACTGTACGAACGAACCGGCGAAGCGACCTCAAGGGGGGATCAAACAACCAAACCAGAGTAATTCTCTGAAGCAAACAACGGAGCACCTAACTAAAGGCATCGAGATACCGTCACCATTTCAAAAATGCACACAAACAGCGAGATCCCCAGTACGTGTAACCAAAATTAATCCAGAGATGGAGGTTATCATCGTGGAGACACCGAAGACGATTGCTGCCTCCACTAGAGAAAGCTACATACCGCCAAGGAGTACTCCCATTGACAGCTTTTTTGCGACTGTTTCGGCTATGGACGGCAGAGCTGAATTGGGCACACAACAAGATATGGAACCTGTAGGAGGTGCAGCTCTGTTCCAACCGCAGACGGTGATCCAGCAGCCCCAATTGATGAAAGCACGCTTAATGTCTCTGGGAAAAGAATTTATTGAGTTGCAGAAGTTCTGAACATCGCAGAGAATATGCATAAAGGCGGTGTAGCATCATCAAACGACTTCATACTGAAGTCATGCTGCAGATGGATCCAGAGAAAGGCGGAGGGGTTGGATGAAAAGAATACTCCAACCCAAGAGATGAAGGCTCCCCTTGCTAGTACCCGTATACTACAAGCAGCAATACAGGGCGTACTTAACGGATATTACCACCAAGAAAGAGCTGTTGGATGCTCTAGAGACACAAGCTAAAGTCAGATGGCCAGAAGACTGTGCAATAAGATTGCAGAAGACGCCAAGATGGTACTAGACCTGAAACATCTTCGGGAAAAATGGGCCCGGTGCTCGCTATCGGAAGCAACATGCCCGATTAAATGCTACAAATGTTGGGAGTATGGACATGTAGCTACAAAATGTAAAAAAATTGATAGATCAAATCTTTGCAGAAGATGCGGCGAGGTTGGAACACAAAGTGTTCTAGATTCCAGAAGGCAGTTAATAAAAAGCGTGCATGAGGATAGTACAAACTAACCTCAACCTTTTCAGAACTGCTCAAGACATATTGTGGAGGAATATGAGCGAGCTTAAAGCTCACATCGCTCTAATCTCCGAAACATGTTCTGCTATTGACACCTATAACTGGTTAGCTGATAGCCAGGGCTGTGATCTGGACACCGGGAAATAAAGCACTGCAACGCAAGCCAGATGGTTCACAGAAGGGATATACATGGGCGCAAGTAGATGGCCTTTTCATTGTAAGCTGCTATGCCTCACCGAGAATAACCTTAGATGAATTCGCGGATATGTTGACGCGGATAGCAACAGATTTCCGACACAGCAGACCTATTATCATTGCAGGTGACTTTAACGGGTGGTCGACCACGTGGGGAAGCCTACGGACCAACCCCAGAGGAAGAATACTAGAAAAAACGTTTGCTAGTCTGGATCTGACGCTTTTAAACACGCCAGAATGGCACACGTTTGATACAGGTACTAGCCTATCAGGCATATTTCAAGCATGTACACCCGCAATGATCACCATGCAATCATAATGGACCTGCACACAACTTGCACGCCCAAGCCGACAAGAAAAGTGGAAAGAGTGTCTTGGAAGGGAAATGCTTTTGACGTAGAATCTTTCCTAGCGATCTGGAGCGGGGCGTACTTTGCTGCTGAACCTGCAGAACAGCGAGCAAACCAAGTAGCAAAGCGATTGGAAGAAGAAACTTCTAACCGGGAGCCTGTATATTGGTGGACAGACGAAATCGCGAAACTTCGAAAACGATGCAACAAAACTCGCAGAAGAGCTAAAAGAGCGCGTGGCCGGCCATCTTATCCTGCTCAGTAGGCCTTTCATAAAGAAGCCTGACACGCATTGCAACAAGCAATACAGCAAAGCAATTTCCGTTGCTTTATTGAATTAAGAAACTCTGCAAATACTGACCCATGGGGTAAAGCATATAGGACAGTTATGAAGAAAGTGAGAGGAGCAAAGACCCACAAGCCCTCTTGCTGGGAAAGGTGGCTCCTTACATATTTCTACCCCAAAGCCCTGTAAAGGTAATGGATTTACATGCCTCTCTATTGCCCACTCTTTCAAGAATCAGCGACTCAAAAGCTCCAGGCTCAGATGGTGTCCCCAATATTGCTTTCAAAGCAGCGGTCCAAGCGTGTCCAGAAATTTTTGCTGAACTCTACACTGAGTATATCAAGTCTGGTATATTTCTCAGGCGACAGCGTTTAGTGCTACTGCTAAAACCGGGCAAATTGCCAAATGATCCATCAGCATACCGACCCTTATGTCTGTTAGATATAGTGGGGAAGGTACTAGAAATAGTCATCTGTGGGCGGTTGCAGAAATACCTAGAGCGGCCAACAGGACTTGCAGAGCGACAATTTGGCTTTAGGCGAGCAAGATGCACTGTCGACGCCATTCGACTGGTGATAGAAATAGCGAACGAGGCTTTTAACAGGACAGGTGGCGCATCCGGCTCTATCAAATATTGCGCTGTAATAGCGTTGGACATAAAGAACACTTTCAACTCAGCAAATTTGACGCTAATTCTTTCAGCACTGAGTGGTCTTGGAGTGCCTTCGTATCTGCTTCGGATTATCCGGAGCTATTTCGATGGCAGGATTCTTGAATACGACACAGACGACGGACCTCAGAAATACACAGTGACAAGCGGAGTACCGCAAGGCTCGGTTCTCGGCCCTTCTTTGTGGAATGCAATGCACGATGGCATCCTCAAAATGGAGCTGCCCATTAATACGACACTGATAGGATACGCAGACGATAATGCCCTGGTTGTAACGGGGAAACAGGTCGTTGATGTGGAACTCACTTGCAACTTTGCAATAGCGAGGAGTGAGCGCTGCTTATACATACAATGCCAAACTCCAGCTAGCAGCGCAAAGAACTGAAGCAGTCTTGTTGAGCAAAAATAAGAAGAGGGAGAGTTTGCAGGTAAATGTCGGAGGTCTCAACATCCAGTGCAAGCCGGTTATACAGTACTTAGGGGTTATGATTGTATCACGCATGACCTTCAGAGAGTACGCGGTGAAAGTCAGTACGAAAGGCGCCGTAGTTGCAAATGCTCTTACACGGTTGCTGTCGAACATTGGGGGAGCCCAAGGTGTAGGAAGGAGACTTCTATCTACTGTTATATGCCGCTCCCATTTGGTCCCAAGCCCGAGAAATACACCTATGAAGGGCCAGGCAGGTTTATAGAGTGAGTGCTTAGCGAGTAGCCTGTGCATACTGGACAGTATCTGATGATGCAATTTGCGTGATTGCGGAAAATTCCACTAGATATCCAAGCACGTGAACTAAACCATCTCTATCCAAGGCAAGGTGCAAAACCTACAAGGGACCAAAAGTTAGCACAGCAAATGGTCTCACTTGACGAATGGCAGTGAAGATCGGTTTATTCTTCTAAAGGCCGCTTGACGCACGAACTTATCCCTAACCTTAACACGTAGTTACGGCGAGGACTCGGAGAAGTGGATTACTTTCTCTCCCAGATGCTGAGCGGACACGGGTGCTTTCAGTATTATCTGCATAGGTTTGGTCTCTCCGCTTCACCACTCTGCCCTACCTGTCCAGAGAATGTTGAAGACGCACGACACGTACTCTTCCACTACCCAAGACTCGCAAGAGAACGTGAGGAGTTAGCCGCTATCCTTGGAAGACAGCCACGTGAGACTAATTTAACTGGCAGTTCAAAACGTTGCTGGGATGCTGCATGCAAGTTTTCTAAGCAAGTATTGCGTACACTACATAAGCGACGAAGAAAGGCGAACGATAAAGCTGTTTCAGTACCGGCAGCTAGAACAAAATAATATTAATGTCCTGTGCCGCGTCTGATCAAACCAAACTTCCCGACAAGCGCTAAAGCCAAACAATAGTGTTCCAGAGGAGGACGACTCAGACATGCAGAGATCAATTACGGACGCTTGAGTTAATGACTCACGACCATATTATATGCAGACAAGACGGTAATTCACACGAAATTACCGCACACTGTCGATGTTCCACTTACTTCTATCACCGACATATAACCGCCATACGTCATAGGTAGAGAGCCTGGACGCAGGTTTCTTTTGTGGTTGTTATCCACAATAACGGCTCCACCCTCGATGTAGTGCAAATGCGGTACCGGGGTGGAGTCAGCCGAAAAAGGGGAGGTCTGTTTTTGTGGGAGCGTGCCTCACATATCATTGGCGCGACGGCATCAATTGAATGTTTCTGACATTTTTATCCTCCCCTCCCACAAAAACAAAAAAAAACAAAATACAATCCAAAAAGTCGACGGGAGGGAGTTAAGTAGTTATTGCCACCATTATGTGACCACAGATTATATATGTATATATATTATTGATATGTATATATAGTTGCAAATGTACAATAATCAATAATCAAATGTACAATCATGATGAGATTCCTCGAAGGATATGATCCCCATAAATAGATTAGGCAATTGCTTTTGTACCTCATGCCACCAGAATTGAATCTTTGGCCCGACCTCATAGTCAATGGTACTACCTACTTTTTTTTTGCTTCAGACTGAGGGTCATCTCTCCCGATTTAGTTCGTTACTCTAACTAATTACACACCTTTGCCGCCTAAAGACCTCGTTTGAAAAGTCCACTATAATCTCAGCATAACCACTAGCTTAAGAAAACCCTACTAAAATTATACCATCCTTCAATCCATCTAGTCCCCACACTCCGAAGATTCCCCAGCCCACCTTATCGCTGATTTGAAGAGCAAACAGCAAGAAACCCAGTGCTGCAGAGCTTTTTGGACATGCTTATCTCCATTGCATTTTTTTGTATAACATCGTTATCAGCATTAATTATTGTTTCCAATATTAATATTATGAATTTGAGTGCAAAGGCACGAGTGTGCTAACTATTTATTTAAGCACACTTGTCCTCGTTAATTACTACGTACCACCTGTAAACTCACTTGAATGAAAATGGGATGTACATATGTAGCAATTTCCTTTCCCTCTATATTCCTTTGCCCAGGAACCCAGATGAGGGAAATGTTCGAGATGTTTGAGTTCCTCCTTACAGGAGTTCACGAGAAGAGAGGTGAAATACGGCGACGACCTTGATTGCAGCTTGGCTATCGGAAAAAATATTAATGTCTCCCTCCCAACAGCGATCCCATTTTGCATGTCTGCAGGATCGCGAAGACCTCTGCTTGAAAAACGCTGCTTGTTTCCAGCAGTTTAAAGGAGACCGAAATGCTGGCAGACTTAGAGTAAGCCCCCGCTCCCACTCCAGACTCCATTTCGGATCCGTCTGAGAAAACAGAGGCATCTATATCCTTTCCGACTATCCCCTCTTTCCAATCTTGCCTGCTCGGAAAGATAGCCCTAGCACAACCCTCAAAGCACAGTTTATGGATGGAGAGGTCGGTGCGAGAAGGAAGGGGAGATCTGCTTCAAGATGCTACTATGCCCTACAGGAAGTTGTCTCCAAAGGCCAATCTCCTTCAGCCTAATATCACTCTGAGAAGCAATGGATTTGACCTGCAGATCCACAGGAATTAAGTGAAGAATAACGTTGAGCGCAGCAGTGGGAGATGTTCTACAGGCACCAGTGATGCACAAACATGCAGTTCTCTGCCCTCTCTCTAATTTAGTGGTGTTGTAGCTCTTCTGATGAGCTACCCACTAAGTTGTACATCCAAAGCACGACACATGGCTTGAGACCCCATTTTTTGCTGAACATAGATTTACAGGCGTAGAAGGCTATATTGGCCTTCTTAACTCGATTTTCTAAGAGCAGCTTCCAGTGGAGCTTGGGGTCAAGTATTACACCAAGATACTTGACTTCCGATGAAAGAGTAAGACACTGGTTGTAAAGTCTAGGAAGCTTAAAAGGTGGAGGCTTGTATTACCTGGTGAAAAGCATGAACTCCGTTTTGTCAGAGTTGACTCTGAGACCGCAACTGGCAGCCCATCTGCTGAGTGTAGCCATTGCACCTTCCAAAATTTCAGCCATTAATGATGGGAAGGGACCTGAGACCATTAGGACCAAGTTATCGGCATATGCTACCACCTTTACCCCACCGCTGTTTAAGCGAGTTAAAGCTTCATTCACAGCTACTATCCAAAGGGGAGGCGAGAGGACGCCGCCCTGCGGTGTGCCCCTATGTACGAATCTAGTGATTCTAGCCCCTCCTGCCACAGCATTTATTTCCCTACCACCAAGCAGGGACGAGATCCAAAGGTAGATAGGTCTTTCCACCCCTAGCCTATTTAGAGCCGTGACAATTGACTCCGCCGTAATATTATTAAAGGCGGCCTCTATGTCTATAAAGGTCGCCAAAGTGAATTGTTTTCCCTCCAGAGATTTCTCTACAGTTCCTACTACCTCATGTAAGGCTGACTCGGTAGATTTCCCTTTCAGGTAAGCGTGTTGGGCTGGAGAAAGTCTGGTTTCACAGTGCTCTCGGATGTGATAGTCGATCACTCTTTCAAACACCTTGAGAATAAAGGAGGTAAGACTTATAGGTCTGAAGTCCTTGGCCAGGGCGTGGCCTCTCCTTCCTGCCTTAGGAATGAAGACCACTTTGGTTTTCTTTCCGCTAGCAGGTACGTGGTTTAGCGAGATACACGCCAAGAATATCTTTTGAAGAACGGGAACCACCACGGTTATAGTCTTCTGAAGCATTACTGGTATGATACCATCGACACCTGAATATTTGAAAGGGGAAATGCTCTTGATTACCCAGTTTATTCTGTTGACGGACAGGACAGGTGTCAGGGATATCGCAGGTAACCCCTCCTGCCGGTGCGCGTCTTCGTTACAGACTGAAACAATAGAGTTTTCCGGGAAATGGGCATCAATAAGGATTTTTAAGGATTCGTCTGCAGAATCAGCCCGACTCCCCGACAAGAGTGTTACAGGAGTGGTCCTTGGATAGGATCCTGCTGAGTCTAGCCGAGTCTTTTACGGATTCGATGGATTCGCAGTACTCTTTTCAAGAGTTGTGCTTCGCATCTCTAATGGCTTTCTTATATATATACATATATATAATTAGCCCGTACACCCTTTTTGGATGTTTGGCCAAGCTCCTCCTCCTATTTGTGGTGTGCGTCTTGATGTTATTCCACAAATGGAGGGACCTACAGTTTCAAGCCGACTCCGAACGGCAGATATTTTTATGAGGAGCTTTTTCATGGCAGAAATGACTACCATTCGGAATTCACAGAGAGAACGTAGGTTCGAATCTCGGTGAAACACCAAAATTAAGAAAACATTTTTCTAATAGCGGTCGCCCCTCGGCAGGCAATGGCAAACCTCCGAGTGTATATCTGCCATGAAAAAGCTCCTCATGAAAATTCGGAGTCGGCTTGAAACTATAGGTCCCTCCATTTGTGGAACAACATCATGCCGCATGCCACAAATAAGAGTAAGTGCTCGGCCAAACACCCAAAAAGGGTGTACGCGCCAAATATATATATTTAAAAATTGGCCTCAAGGCCAGCTTACAAAATGATCAGATCAAGAGCGAGGACTTTTCTCTTGATGGGCGCGATAACCGCTAAAGCGATTTTGGCCAAGTTTAACAAAGTGAGCCGGTCGTGTCTTTCTCTTGCTAACCGGAGCCAGCTGGAAACAATCAAGTGAAGCCAAATCTCTCTCCACCTGATCTTTCCAACGCAGAGGGGACCTTCCTTTTCCTCTGCTACCACCAGCTGGTACCGCATCGAATACTCTCAGAGCCGGAGCGTTTGTATCCGTTCGGACGACATGACCCAGCCAACGAAGTCGCTGGATCTTTATTCGCTGGATTCCAATGGATTCTTCATCAGATGCTGTCATCGTCTAGGCTTCTGCGCCATACGATAGGGCGAGCCTTTACTTCACTTATATTATTTTTATGAAAATATAGTTTTTATTAAGAGCGGAGAATTGAGCGAAGCCTGCAGCAACATTAAATATCCGGCTAGAGCGTAGCATAGAAAATAGTCTTGCTCCGAATCTAAAATATGAACTGCACACTTTTCCTGTATATAATCAAAGTATTATTTAGGGTGTTTCGAAACAATGCAAAACTTGTGCTGATATGTAAAAATTTATGCATGCGCTTTGCAACTTTCGAATAATTTGTCATGTATGTCCGTATGTTTGCATACCACTTTAATTTCTTATCATTTTAACCATAAACATTGTGTCAACAAAGATTTCTCAAACATCAATTACAAATAAGGCAGAAATATAAATATATTAAATGATTTTACCTATTTCAGATTTCCAAATTTGGAAATATATGCCGTCGTTCAAAATCTCAGTTTTATAATTACTTTATAACAGAATAAGAAATAAATAATAATTAAAGTTTTAAATGATTCTTACTTAACATTTACACATACACATGCACATCACTCCATTGCCCTCATTATCGATTTTTTATAGCTCTTTATACAATGGTTTTTAAAGCAATCAATTGATCGCAAATCAATAATTACACTGAATTTGCCAACCGGATGCAAAAAAATTTATTTTATTGAATTTGTATTGATTGTAATTACTTAAAAGTTGAACATTTAATTCCATGTGAATTATGAATACTGCCCGACATCCATATCTACATATGTGCCAGCTGAGGCACGATCGTCAATATCAATAGCTCAATAAGTTGTATCACAAATTGCTTATCATGCTAATAAGCAGTTCGAACTCTTGATATATGGTTCTCTGCTTGTCAAAACACTGAAAGTGACACTGAACACTACACCGCGATATACTGCTGGCGACAGTAATTTAATTTCAGTCTCGCTTGATTTCTTGAGCACCTTAACGATCTAAATTCGACGAGGCACTGAAATGTGTAACTCTTTAGTCAGAGACTGAGTTCTCCATCACCTTGGTGTTATCAGTTGCAGGTGAGAGTTTCTTTTGATTTGCCTAGATGGAGAGTATTCAGTTAACGAAGTATTTCTTCTAAGCAATAAAAAACAGTTGATAAAACGTTAAAAAATTATACTTGAGGTGGTAAAGGGTTTTCCAATAGCAGTTGTTATCTATCGCTATCTAGAGATGATTAACGATTTTTTATGGCCGGAATTGGATGGTATTGATCTGGACAACGTTTATGTCCAACAAGACGGCGTTATCTGCCACACAAGCAACAAAACCATTGATCTTTTACGGGAAAAGTTTCCGGACCGTGTTATCTCTCGAAGAGGTGATCACAATTGGCCACCGAGATCTTGTGATTTAACACCTTGTGACTTTTTTCTTTGGGGCCACGTGAACGAGAAGGTCTCCGCCAACAGCGCAGGGTCGATTAAAGACCTCAAAGATGAAATTGGTGAGGCTATCGAGGGCATAGGGCAGCCACTTTGCAATTCGGTTATGGAAAATTTCATGAAAAGGATATTGTCCTGTAAGCGTGGTCGTGGTGATCATTTGCCTGATGTTATTTTCCACTATTAACGGCATACCTTCCTGTTTATAATGAAATAAACATTCGATTATTTGTATTAAAAAATAGCATTTTTGTTTGAATATTAAAATAACACCTCTTATTAGATAACCCTATATTATACACGTACATACATACATGCGTGTACTTATACGACGAATATTATGGGATGAGCGTTTGATACCAATTTTCGATGACATGATTGAAAAACGTTAAGGGCGAAGATTTAAATGTAATTAAGTAGTATTTAGTTAATACTTCAATGACTTTAGAAATGCTTCTTAGGTTTTTTACTGCAAAACTAATAACTAAATACACAGTACAACAAATTTAGATTTTCTGAAGTTCTACTATAGAACCTCTTCTTTTCGCCAAGCGAAGTGGCGAATAGATGAAGCAACTGGTATAAATGAACATACATACAAATATTGGCAACGCGGGAATAGAGCTGCCTTAAATGACATGTGATTGTAAGACAGCGAGTTATACCAGGGAATAGAAGGGACCTATAGAAACCGTAAAACATGACATGTGCTGTACTATAACTTTTTTACACAAGGTGGCGCAAAATTAATCATTAATTTGATTTTTGAATACATTTTTTACTAAATACAAAACAAAATAGTGGATGTGTGAAAGTAGTAATTTTGAGTAGTAGAAATCTCTATAACATTTTCAACCTTTACGAGCTCCATTGCTTGTCTGTTTGTATAATGCAGCTGTCGAGTTCGCTAACCCCAAATATAATTGACTTACGACGCTATTTGCAGAAATTATAAATCATATAGAGTGATTAATTTTGCGCACCTTGCACATAAAATGTCTACTTGTCGTGTACCTTCACTGTTATATGGTCCCTTTCCTGTTCCAGACATATTGTTGGACAATGATGTTTGCTTTGACACTAGCGGCGGCAATTAGGTAGCTGAAAAATGATCTGAACGTATATGCGCATGCACCACACAGGTTAGAGAAGCATTAAATATTAAATACTAGCTTACATCTGAAAAGAGATAAAATGGAATTACGGAGCGAGTTATAGCACTTTTACTGGAAGGTTTTATGTCAAAATTTCAGGACAATCAGAGCAAAATTAAGGGAGCAGTATCTTTAAGGGGGAGATTTCACTGTTTTGTTGTTTCACAACCGAGTTTTATGAGTTTTTCATATTTAGGAAGGCCGACGCTTCTGCCACAACGTGCCGAAATTTTAAGCCAATCAGAGCAAAGTTATGCGAGTTATAGCACTTTCACTGAAAGGTTATATGTCAAAGTTTCAAGACAGTCAGAGCAAAATTGAGGGAGCTACAGCATCTTTACCGAGGAGATTTGATAGTTTTATTGTTTCTCATCCGATTTTCATGATTTTTTCATGTTTAGAAAGGCTGACGCTTCTGCCGAAATTTCGAATCAATCAGAGCAAAGCTGAGTGCAATAGCACTTTTTCTGAAAGGTTATACATATATCAGTTTTGTTGTTTTACAACCGGTTTTAATGGCTGTTACATATTTAGAGAGTCTGGCGCTTTTGTCAGAACAAAACAAACGACAAAACAGACAAAACTAGGATACATAATATGGGTGTGAAAATTTAGTGACTGCGATAGCAATATTGTGATTTGTGAGGTTTTAACTAAAAAAACTAATGAAAATGAGGTTCCGTGTGGTAAATTGGTAAAGCTACAGTTAATATAACGGCTCCAAATGCAGTTTTATGCGTTTTTATATGGAAGACGCCGTAGCAATAAAGTGTGAGTATGTGCGTATAACTTCTTGCCTTAGGTAGCTTCTATTGCTTTCGGCTACTCTTTCTCTTTACAAACAAGTAATTCTCCTTTCTTTTGTTTGTTTATTCTTGGGTACTGACGACACAACGACTTCAGAAGGGGCACCCTTGTATTCTATCAAACTTGAGATGACAAGTAGCTAGAAGCAGAGATGCATGCGCCAAAAGTATTCAGGCTTAAGTTGAGAGTGTGAACCTGCAAACATAAAGTATATTAAGGGTTTAAATTAAATACATCAATCAAGTTATGTTGTCATTCGTTTTGACTTCTATTTAGCAATTCAGTGATCGAATTCAGAAGAATTATAGATAGATGTTTTATTTGGAGAAAGTAAACTTTGTTTGAAATATGTTTGTTTTTTTTTTTTAAATTTGGGTAATATGAATTCATTAATCACTTTTATTCTACCTTACAGCTGCTAGTTAATCAATACGCTTTTATATTCACATCACCATAACGCATTATACTATTTGCTCTTTCTTTTTTATTGCTTCGATTTAAACTAATTAATCGCAACTTATTAAATAAAACGCGACGCTTTAGATTGTTTTTCTAAAACCATTTTAATATACTTATAAATATTGAAAAATTTTCCCAAACAAATCAAATATCAGTTTAAAATTTTGCTGCAATTTCTTATGCAGCTGGTTCTATCGGGTGCTTATTTAAGAGCGTGAAAGCTTTTGTTTATTAATGCATCTTATACAATTTACAGAGACGGTATAATATTGCCACTAGTACGTAAATAATAATACTAACAAGCAGATTGAATGTAAATTTATAAGTATTCGGCTGAAGTAAGCTGGATGCAGAACTTAAAATGATAATACAAAACAGATATATAGTTGGAACGATTTTCTCTTTTATTGTAATCTGGTAATTTTATTTATTATTATTATTTTCTTTTAATATTAAGCCGGATATTTCCGCCGTGGCAACGATCAGTCCAATTTTTGACTATTTTTTCCAATAAATCTAAATGAGCCCAAACAGGAAACATACAACATAAACGATAATCAATTGGTTTAAATTTTTGCACGAGCTGCATTTTATAGACACGTAAGCCGAGATCCTTCGTAAAATTGTCCACATAGTCGAATGGTAAAGGCTAACAACTGGAGAATAGATTTTATTTTATTTCAGAGTAAATTCTCACAATTTGGAAGTGTTGTTCCTGGCATTAAACGATTTATAATGACCCGCCAATTCTTACTGAAGAAAAATATCGCGCCGGGCTTGGTATAATATAACATTGGCAATTGTAGGCAAAGTGGTTGTAGGTAGGGTGTTTTTTTAGAGGTTAGGTTTTCAAGATGAAATAAAACGTATATAATTTAATGTTATGGCCAAGAATTTAGCTTTATTATAAAGATAAGGGTTTGCCATTATGTTTTAAAAATGAAACCCATTCAACCAAAAGTGAGCTTCATCGCTGAACAAAATTTTCTTCGATGCGTCGCGCGAACCGAGCCATTATTTTCGTAATAAATTTGCACGATTTGCAAACGTTGTTCAGGTGTAAGTCTATTCATTATGAAATGGCAAACCAAACTGAACATAAATCAAGTGACAGCTGTCAAAAAGACCATCTACGAAAAAAGTAGTGCCAACTTGAAAACCTAACCTCTAAAAAAACACCCTATATAATTAATTATTTTATGAAGTTTGGTGGAAATATTAGGGGGCCGTTCAGAAACAACCTTCATAACTCCCAACTATCCCGGCAATAATAGCTTCTTAATCATTTGTCTGCAAAGTGCACACGGGAACTTCTCTATAGTTTGGCACATTATAATATATCATTTTCTAAACTTCACTAAAGTTCTCAAAATATACACTCACGCGCGTGTTTTTACTTACTTTTATAGTATACTTCTATTGGAAGTGTTACAATGAAAATTAAATGCAAATGCATTTACCTATATCATGCATTCCAATTTTAAACGAGAATAACAATTCATTGGAACACATTACAGCAGTATAGAGTTGCCGGATGAATATAAAAATATGCAAATGAGTGTTATTTTTTTGAACCGCGGCCAAAGGCCTCCCACGCAGAAAAAAATTCTATGCAAAAATTGTACAAATCTACAAAAAGCCTTCTAGCCGACGCTCCTGTATAATTCAGTTTTATATGTTTATAATGCAAATCTATTTCTCAGTTCTTAACTAAAGCAAAAAATACTGTATATTTACAAACAACCTTCTAGTGAACGTCTCTGCATGCGAATGTCGTTCTTATTTCAGGTGTCTGGCATTATCAACTTTTCGCAAAATTACTCAACTTATAAGCCTGCGGAGGGTGCGTTTTTAGTTTTAAGATAGGGATACACCCCTGTATGCCCCCAATACAAACATTTTTTTCAAAGCGTGTTACACTTTGCTAAAGATTTTCCAAAATGTCAACACAGTTTGCCATTCGCAGCTGTCGAACGATATTTATCGATATCGATAGTTCTTACGCAAATAAAAAGCACCCTTTATTAAAAATATTTAGTTGTACTTCCAAATGGTACGGAAAAGGCCAACACTGGCTGCCACAATTTTGACATTTGTCTGATTCCACCAGATGGTGAATTTACATTTTCAATGCATTTTTCTGCGTTCTACTATTCATTCCGTTTATGTTAGTCTGTTCTATGGTTGCGTTTTTGGTTTCGTTGAAAGAAAAGTTAGTGAATTTAATGTTATTGTAAATAAAGGCGAATGTTTAAACAAATCTCGGTTGAATGAGTACAACTAAAACCTAATGAAAAATTTAACATAATGGATAATAAGAAGGATATTTACAATTTGTGGGTGCAGTATACGACCAAGGCGAGTACAAAAACATAAGTGAACAAAAAACAAATAAATAATTCCCATAAAATGGGTAGTTGATTTGAAACTGTAAATTTTGTTCAAGTGTAATTTGTGGTTGTGTGCCACCCTATCAGCGGATCATTGTATCACAAATAATTGTTGGGCGTGTTTGAAGCATTAATCATCATCTGTAGTATCTCAGGGGCTATTGGCCACATCGTAAGAATGGACAATCAAAATAAAATTGCATACGTCTAAAGCGGCTTTCTAATTTGAACATAAATAAACATGAAATTCACTGTATATGCATGTGTCATCAATTTATTTGTTTATTATATATCTTTTCTTGATTGACTATAAGATTATATAATGCAGCACATTATGGATAAACATAATTTATATACTGATAACAAAACCACCCGGCCGCCCACTTACAAAAAATATTAGACTCAAATTGCATTACAACGCTGTCGACTCATTCCACTTAGTAAATAAATAAACGCTTGCTCTCTTCGATTTCCATTTACGCTCATTCAACGCTAATTGTGCTCTCGTTATCTCTCTCTCCAAATCATGTTTTCAACTTTGTTTTTTTTTCCGGCTTTTTTTTTTGTTTTGCATGAAAACAGAATGATGAGTCCTATTTTCGTGAATTCATTGAACGTTTTGTGAATATCTGGAAGAGTCAATTACCGGTAGATTTTACACGTGACGGTCTACCGCTATGGCATGAGGTGCATCCGGATAATGGTCCACACCTGGGTCGCCTGCCGGATGAGTTGCTACCAGCAATAGGAAAATTTATTATAATCGCCCGCGATGCTAGCGAAAATGTATGTACAATGTATTGCACAATATATGTATAAACTTGATAAGAAATCGGAAGTTAGAGTATAGCTGTTTTTTATTCTATTTCAGGGCATCCTCGACGATGAACAGATACGTCAGATTGCAGTGTTGGTTGATTGCTTGGTGATAATATGTCGACATTTTGATAACATTTTGGCGGTTATAAAATACGAGTATAAATCGAATTTAATCGCTATATTAACGAACACTTTCAAAGAGGTAAGCAAGACAGATAAATACACTAGTAACAAGATAGATTTTTTATTGTATTCATATTGGGAAATATGTATGTCTTATCTTTTAAATGTAACTAAGAAATATCAATTTTATGAAGGACAACTTTCACGTTCTTATCCCGCCTAAAGTTTTACTAAAAGCTAAATGTTACGTAGGCAACGACCACGGCAGCAGGATTAACGGAACGACCCGGAATTATATTTGACAAACCAGTGTCAGTCTAGCGAAATGTCTTAATATTTAGTGATAGTGTTTCAGGATAAAATGATAAATGAATGATGCTTCAGGATAAATATATGAAATATATGCATTATATTTGGAAACAGTTACCCAGTCATAATACATTTCTTTATTGCACGCAATTTGAAGGTCTCATGGGCTAGGTCCCTGAACGCGCTATTTACTACTAAGGTGCGGAAACTGGGGCCTAGAACTGAATGCGCAGTTATGCGAAGCCCAAATAACCTCTCACTGAGTTTCACTTTCAATAATCTCTTCTCAACTCAAATAATAAGCTCATCAGCAATAATGAAGCTGTCAAGGAGACGCTGCTCATCATTTAAAAAATTATCTTCAAGTTTATAATGAGCTACGATCATCGCATATCTGAATACATTAAACAGTCGGGTGTACCTGGAAATAAAAGTTCTTTTATTTTATTTGCTAAAAAAAATTACCACTTCTAAATGTTGAAGATTCAATTCAACCATTTTTATTAACAAATTCATAATAAGACATGCATGTCTTTGCTGTTAACAAAAAACGTAATAACATATGGAATATGCACATTGAGCAATCAGTAATAAATGGCACCAAGAAAGATAACAAAGAACCTGTATGTGTACGATAGTAGTGCTATGAATAATTGCCTGTAATCCAAAAGTGTAAAAAACAAAAAACAAAAATAAAATAAACGGTTACCTGCGACGTGAGTGAAATATTAATACATATATACACAATAATTGGCGCGTACACCCATTTTGGGAGTTTGGCCGAACTCCTCTTCCTATTTGTGGCGTGCGTCTTTGATGTTGTTTCACAAAGCTGAATCCGAACGTCAGATACCTTTTATGAGGAGCTTTTTCTTGGCATAAATACAGTCGGAGGTTTGTCATTGCCTGCCGAGAGGCGGCCGTTATTAGAAAAAACTTTTTCTTCATTCTAGTGTTTCACGGAGATCCTACACACTTCCGAATGGTAGAGTCAGGCACCAACCCATTCGGCTACGGCAGCGGAAATATTAATAGGGGAATTTAATTTATTTATTTATTTATTTATTTATTTAATTTAATCCCTATATTCTGTGAAATTTGTCTGTGGCTAGAAAGAAGTTTTATCTATAAAGTGTTTTACATCCACATACATATTTTTCAATTTTCGTAATACAAATTAATCAATAGTTTTTTTTCTGCAGTGTATATCCCGCCAACAAGCTTCCATAGAAGTAGTTCATCTCTTTTGCAGCTTCTCCCAATTTTTGGAAGTAATGTATGATCCATACTTGACTTGGCGTAGCTTCTTGCGCGGCGTTTATGCGGATTTTCACAAGATACCATACAAGCCACATACGGTGCATGTTGAAATTGTGCCTTTTATTTATGGTTTGCAAAATATTTATTTTAAATGTCTGAAATAATAAAAGAAAACATTTTCTTGTAGATTGTTTCCAAAAAGATGAAATCACCAAATTTCCATCAATTGGAGAATGTTTGGTGAATGCTTTGGGTGCTGTCATATGTGGATCTCAGGTAGTATGATTGTTTATATTATCTACTGAAATAAATACAGTGTAGAAATCGTGTTTTAATTTATATTTTTGTAAGCTTTTTGTCTAACATATGTATGTACATACATACATGCGCGTACATACATTGAAGGCTTTTTAGATTTGAAGTAAATTTTTGATTTTTGCTATCATGTACTATGCCTTTTTCAATATTATGCATAAAGATTAATTTGCAGTAAAGAAATTGTTAAATAGGCTTCTAACAAAAACTTTTCACATCAGCATACATAAATTTTTGTCTACTTATTTATTAATAAATTGGTCTTTATGCATATTCCTATTGCTTTGTTTGCTCTTGACATCAACATAACATTTTTATTTTATTTTTTGTTATTAACCACCCTCATTGTAAATGCTTCTATTTCCTTATTTCATATTTAAATTTACTGTGATGTGCTTTTGTTGCAACTTAACAACTTGAATTTCAAATCCATTTGTACCTGTATGTATAAAACGAAAGCAAATTCTGTACAAACACACTTGCAGAAATCGCTAGCATCTTTCGCATCTAAAAGTACAACAAATTGTGGTGAAGGGCAAGAAATCTGTGATAATTTGGTGAGTGGTTCTACAAGAAACCTAAAGCAACACTGATTAATATTTGTATTAGTTCTTTAAAGTTTGTATTTGTTAACAACTTTCTATCGCTTTATATTGCTATTACTTCAATTGTAATTGTATTTGTGCTAAAAATGTATTTACTGTAATGCTGTTCAAATTTCCTAATTGTAAATTGGACAACGCTATTAATGGAAACCTTTCAGCTATACTTTCAAAAAAGTTTTATTTTTGTGACGAATGAATGGTGAAAATATTCAGTCTCAAACATGCAAATACCGAAGTTTCTGCTTCTGTTGTAATAATATACGAGTAAAGTCGTCTCATTGTCGTGAGAAAGTTCCCATATCATTTTCTTCTTCTTTTTTTGATTTTTTCCGTGAAACTTGCGTAACGCCTGTCGTTTAGATCCTATTCATATTTTATTTAAATATTTATTATTTTATCCAGAATTCGCTCATCTCAACTATTATATTTTCTGCCGGGTCTCCAGGACTCCTAGTCCTATAGGACTTGTATAGACCGTATTCAGAATTTTTTTTCCAATTTTGATCAGGGCTACACATTGAGCTTAATGTTATCAATAGACGAAAAAAAGTAGTTTATTTTTTTATATCAATAATGTGAACGTTATGTGTTTAAGGGTTACATGGGTTTCGTCGGGTAAAAAAAGGCCTCTTTTCATTTTTTTTTCTATGTAAAAAATTATTTATTTAATTGAAACTTTTTTCTGTCTTATAGATACATATTTAAAGAATAATTTTTGAAATTTTCAAAAAAAAAGTTAAAACTCTCCATTGTGACGTCATTTCCTATGACCCCTCGAAAAAAAGGTGCGTTCGCGTTGTCAGCATAACTTCTGACAGGCTCATCAAAAATGAAAAAACAAAAATAAGTGTTTTAGTTAAGACCATAAACTCGTGCTTAAACGAAGGAAAGAAAAAAAGTTAAAATTGGAATTTTGGCAGACATTTTTCCAAAAAAATGAAAATGTCGGTCAAATCTGCTTGACATTTTTTTTTTTTAAATAGTTGTAATTGAAAAAAAAAATCCTTCGTTTAAGCACGAGTAAATTGTATTTCGAACACCTGTGTAAAATTTCATCAAGATCGGTTGAGTAGTTTTCGAGAACATTTGACAACCGACTTTGAAAACAAGGTTCCGAGAAAAACGCGTTTAAAGTTTAACAATAAAAGTGGCTTGGAGCGCACACATTCCAAAGGCTGTATCTCCGAATTTATTATTCGGATCGACTTGAAAATTTAGGATAATATTCCTGAGATGTTGCAGAATTTAATACGCAAAAAAAAAAACAATCGATTTTTTTAACCAACGAAACCCATGTAACCCCTTAACAAAAAACGATTTCGTTTTGCTGATTATCATAGAAATTCGTCAATAAAAATTTTGTTTTGTTGATTATCGAAAAAAATTATCAAAATGTGTTTGTTTTCTAGTTTTCCAATACTTTGCTTTGACAATCAAACGTACAGAACATTGTTGTTGGTGCCACCACCTTTAATAAATGCGCCTTGGGATATATACAATAAAACCCTTTGTCAATTAGCACACTGGCTACTAGGACCTTCGGTGATTGAAATAAAATGATAGATTTTTTTTGTTCTTGATCATCCAAAAAACAATTAATTTTTGCTTATTTTGTTGTACCCTACTGGTTTTGATTACCCACACATATACATACAAGTTAGTTGAGTTGCCTTGAAGAAAAAATGCTCATTTAGAACTTTTCAAATAATTATAAAATAGATAATCTTCCCGAAACGGAAAATTTCAGCAAGAAAAGTAGTTAAGAATAAAAATTACTCATAATTTATATAATTACATTTTAAATTTGATGATCGGAACTAAAAATTTTACAAAAAACATAACAAAATTCGTTCAAAAATTAAAAGATAAACATTGAAAAGAATTTGCTTTTAATATTGTCAGCATTGAATAATTAATTTTTATTTTATTAAAATATCTGTTACCTTGATTATTTAAAAACTAAAATTCCAATTTTCGCATAAATTCTACAGAAATGGACAAAGAATCTAAAGTATCAGAAACATCGGTATATTTCGGATAATTTAGCTAAGGCTTATGGATTGTGTCCCACCCTTCCTTTATACCGGTTCAGTATCTACTTAAATGTAATCTGCTCGAATAAGTAATTTAAGAATGGTATTCTTATTTTTTAACACGGTCATGAGTTTTGTTTTTTGGTTCGGGAGTTTATTAATTCTTATAAGCAGAACCGCTTCTGCATTAGTGTAGATTGAAGATTGTACATCAGACCTGTTGTTGATGTTGTGGTAGTAGCATAAACATTCCCCATCCTTACTTACGGGGAATGCTGCTGGAGTGCCAGTCCTTGGCCGGATATAAATCCGGGTCGTTTCGGTAACGTAGAACCGACTATCGTGGAAACGACATACATCATCAACGCCATATATTTTTGCACAAGAAACGAAACAAAAAATGCATAAATAGTTTAACTTATTTACTAACTTACTTTACCTATTTACTTTTGTTATCCTTTATGCAAGGTGGCGCAAAATTAATAATCCTATCGGATACTTATGAACTTAGTAGTTGCAGTATACAAAGAGATAAGCCATGGAGCGCGTAAAGGTTAAAATAAGGATTTTGATCACACAAAACCTTTTTTGTTTATTTACTGGAAAATTTGTTAAAAAAAAAAGATAATTAGTTTGGCGCCACCTTGTATATTATATTAATTTTCATCTAACTATAATGTCATTCAGCTTAATGAACATATTCTACCAATTATAAATTATTGAATAGCATACCACCAAAAAAAAAATTTTATTGCTATTGACAAAAATAATATGAAACCATTATTCGCTACAGCGTAATGGCATGCGTGCCATTTGCCCGGCTACCGTTTCAGTCATTATGAAGATTATTTCTCAATGGGAAAGTGCCAGCGAGCTGCGTGCAGTTGCATTGAAATGTTGTGCTCTAATGGCCATTGTATTACAAAAGTCTAGTCCTGAAGAAGTGAGTATTGCGACGAAAAGTGTTGGAAAATTTTCACAGTTAAAATTATTGTTGTTTCCTTTTTTCATCTCCTACAGCGCCAAATAGATTTAGTTACTTTAATCCAACTTTACTGTGATGCTATACAAGCGCTATTAAATACCGATCATTTCACAAGCGGCAATGGTGCGGCATTTGAAATCGCTAGCGATGATGAAGCCAGCGATATGATTGTGGATGTGAATGCGCTTGCGGTTACAGTGGAAAATGTGTGTCTCTTTCTAGCCGATGGTCCGAAAGCGCAAATTATTTGTGAAACTATTGCGGAGACTGCGCTCGTGGATACGTTGATAAGCATTCCAAAGCAAATGAAGGTGAGATTTTCAAAAATATGAATTTTTTGCCTACTGTATTTTGAATTCCTTGCAGGCCTGGAATATGGATTATACGCCAGTGCTTTGTGCTACTACAAAAGCATTGGCTGTGATTACACGCAATTCGCCGGCAACAGCCGAGCATTTGCGTGTGTACGATAAAATAGAGAAATTTTTTAAGAGTTTGAAAGTGTTGGCACTACCTACGGATAAACTTTTGGATGCCTGCTTCAATATGGCCTATAATGAGCAAACTAATCTGCTGGTACTACCGGAGGTTGTGGTCAAATTGATTGAATGGCTGCCGGAAATGAATGAGCGTGAACAAATCTATCTAAGCAATGTGATACTGTGCGGTTGTACCAGTAATTATGCGACGTACGTATAGCATACACACACAAAAATACATATATCTCACACATTTTCATAACGAACTATAACTTTTCACTTTCTCTAGGAAATCCGCCGCTTGCGACAATCGCACTATTAAAGCCGCTTGTGAGTGTTTACATCAGTATGAAAAACTCACCGAAACTTGCATTCAAAACTTCATTAAGCTCATTGAAGAACTAAGCAAAGTTAGCATAATTCCCATTGAGTTAAAACGAGTTTTTAGTCTTTTGCGTGAGGAGAGCGGCTTTCCACAGTCAAAGCAATTGCTACAAACGCTAGTCATCTGCTCGTTGCATAGTCTCAAAAGTAGCAATGTTTGTACACAGTTTTTTACAATCAGTGCACCGAATGATGGCATTATGGTGCCCGATATCAAAAACTGGACCATGTCTGGTTCATATGGTTTCATTTTTCATATACTATTAAGGCTGCAAGAGAAGCCGAACAACAAATATGGCAAAAACGCAGCTAATACTGAGGCTACAAAGGATGGCGATCACCCGAATTGCCGACGCATGTTGCTCAAGTAAGCATTTAATATGTTTATTCTCTCTTACAGTTATTTGATTAATTTTGTTTTTAGTTTGCGCACTGCCAGTCACACTGGATTTGAAGTGTTCATACAGAATAGTGGCAATTTGGTGGTTGCTGCTTTAACGCGTCGCGAATATCTCACATCTGTAGTGCATACGAAAACATTGCTGGATGGTCAATGGCATTATGTTACTGTCGTGATCACACCACCAAAGCGCCCTTTTTCTTATAGCCAAATAAATGTTTACATTGATTTCATGCAAAAGCTAAGCGCCACACTCAAAGTGCAGGCCATCAATGAGGTATATATATACATATACATATGTAGCTGTAATATAATACATATTTACATAAACATATGTAGCTATAATATAATATATATTTACGTATATATTCATATTCACTTTTGTTGCCATCCAGCCTTTCAACTTTTGCTCAATCGGCTCTGCAGCTTTGCCACATCGCGGTCATCCTGTTCCACATCATACGTCCAGTGCTACCGGTTCTCCCTTGCCGCGCTCATCATCACAAGAGACGAGCAGTTCATATAAAGGTGTATTGCCTAGTCTGCTCGAACGCACACTGTCAACTAATGTAAGTTACTTTCAATTTACCTAATGTAGTTGTAGCAGCATACTCTGTTGAAGTGATAGGATTCTGACCCGGACAATTGAAATCGGGTCGCCTCGATATCTAAACCCGTCTGCTAAGGTACACAATTTTATGATAATCCAAAGAAAGCTGTTAAAAAAGGCAAATGCTCCTCTATTTATTCAACATGTCACACAAGAAATTTCCGAATTAAAGTCCACATTTGCAAAATTTGTATGAAAACGGAAAAAGAACTTGTGAACCGAAAGCATTTCGTTATCACGAAACTCGATTCTACGCAACCGGAATGATCGGATTTAATCTGACCAAGGACTTTCCCTGTAGAACCACTCTCCAAATACTCATGGGGAATGTTTATGCTGTTACAATAATAACAACTACAATCTAGACGCTTGCATACTGCCCTCTTAATCGGATGCCTTCAGAGTTTCCTAAATAAGTTCCTATGAATGCCTTGGATTAGAAATTGTCAGATCATAAAAAAATTATTTAGGTACAAATATTAGTTGGGGTAAAATAATCCATTATTTTTGCATAACATTTTTGCGCAAATAGCTTAAAGCTGCTTTATGGTCGATCTTTAGCTTCTGCTGTAAATTCTGTAAAATATCCGAATTTTATCTTTGTGGACTTCCATTGTTAACACCCTGTAATTCACAACTGAATGGAACAAAAAAAAACTGTTTTGTTTTTAGTGTGAGAGCATAAATTTTAAATTGCCCGATCGATACTTTACGAGATATCGATCACTACAGCTATCTTCCGAGCAAATAATGGATTTCTTTTTCCCTTTTCTTTTATGTTATGCCTCTGTTGAAAACCTGATTAGTTATCTCTTACGTCAAAGTGAAGCGTGCAAAATTTCACTAACATTGAAATAAAACAGACAAACAGGAGCCTTTTTCATGTAAAACAGGAGCCAAATCGAACTGAGAAATGTTAATATTATATATTTCAAAAATAAATGGTATAAATCCATTTTCAACATCCAGAAATAATATACTCAAATAGTTGTCATTTATGTAGTAAAATTACATGCATATTCCTAAATTCCTTAAACAATTGCCAAACCTAGTACAATTAAATAATTGTTTTAACCAACTAAACCGTTAAAATTTTAATACCTCGATAGAAGAAAACGTCGACTTACATCACTTCACTGGTTCATGTAAATATCTAATACAAATCAATCCCTTCTCATTCCTTCTACTTCCCGCACAGGTTTCAAATTATTTCACACTACCACTCCGAACACAGAGTTCGTTCGATCCGAATGTTAAAAACTTTCCCATCGGCATGCAAGACACTGTGTTTGGCGAGCAAATTTGTCTGCGTGGTGAAGTGGGTGCTGTCCTCTTGGCAGAGCCCACCACAAATATTAAAACCATATTCGATGCGGGCATACATTTCCCTTCGATATTCTCGCAAGACAATGATTTGCTCGAGCTAACATCGCGTTTTGTATTCTGTTATGCACCTGGTGGTTATTGGAGCCAGAGTTGTCTAGATCTCATACCGAGCGGTCGTTTCCCATCGCTAGTTCATGCACATCATTGTTCCATAGTAAAGATACAGGATACAATAAATAGTATAGGTGGCGTACAAGCTATATTACCGATATTGCATCGTCTCACAAAGCAACAGGACGATTTTTCATTGTCCAGCGCAGATGGCAATGATTCTTTGAGTAGCGGTGAACAGTTGCGTACACCGACCGCAGAGGAATTCTCCGACTGGGAAATGTTATCATCGAATTCCTATACTGGTACGTTGTGGTTATACATAATTATAATATTTATATTTTACTTTTTAACTGCTTTTTAAATGTTTTCAGAATGGAAAATGATACAATTTCCTATCGCCAGCTTTATCTGTTTCCTACGATACCTCACCCATTGCCATGAAAACAACCAGGAGAATATGCTGAATAGTGAATGTCTGCCAATGATTGGCGCTATGCTGCGCAAGTGTTCGCCCAGCTTATTTGATGTGAATGCACTGATGGCAACGCATCTTTTCATTGAATCACTGCAAAATCAGAAGTCGGAGAGCGGCAATGCGCACGGGAATTCATCACTTTTGGATGTGCTATACACCGACATCGCTTTTAACTTTCACATTTGGGTGCGCATGAACTTCGAAATAACCTTGGGACATGTGCAATATCTTAGTGCTATGATTAAGAATGATCGCAAGTTTTTTCGGAAGAAATTCGGTATACAATTCTTTTTGGATGTTGTGCGCGATCATTATAGCACGCCGGATAGCATTACACCAGATGATGCGAAGACCATACGCTCTGCCATGTATGCGATTGTTTGCTTTTACCTGCAAAAAGATGTGAATATTAAAGAAGTTTCTACAATGATTTCATTTCTGGCATCGGTGCGACGGGAAAACGTTTTAATTGAATTTTTGGAGATGTTGACATTCCACGTAAATGGCAAAAACTGCAAAGATCAAATGATTTTATTACTCTATGAACCGCAAACGGCAAATTTGTTGTATAATTATTTTGTGGATAAAAGTTATGGCACAGAGGTGCAAGAGGCGGCTATAAGGGTGAGTTAGAAAACAGTTAAAAAATGAAGGATCATTTATCTAAATTTATTTATATTTATATTTCACTTTTTTCTCTTAGTTCATTAACAGCTTGCTCAGGACTTTGTTCGTTAATCAGAAATACAAACAAATACTGCGACTACATGATAGTGCTAGCGATAAGTCACTCTTTCCTGGCTTATTTTCCTACACCATACCTATGACGCTCAGCTCCACCATACTCTTTCATTTGGTTGACGAAATGTTGTGCGGTGAAGCTGATTACGCGGGCATTGTCTTCCTTGTGCATCATGTCAGCACCTGTGAGTTGCCTGTTAAGTTGGAAATTGCGAAACGTCTACTGCAAACCACATTTGTTAAACAGAACTCGCCGCAGGCCATAGCCAAACAATCGGGCTGGCAGGAGTCCATTGCACGTCTACTAATATACAAACCGATTACGAATATAAAACCTGATGAGGAGAAACGCAAGAGTTTTGGCATTAGTTTGGATGTGTTGTTGGAAGATAATGACGATTTTGCGAATCAATCGGATTTGATTAGTTTCTGCGAACAGCAAGTGGAATTAGATCAATTAGGAAAACACCCAGACGATGAGCAACCCGATGGTGGTTTAATATTGAACGAAATACAAGCGAGTGTAACTGAGGCAGCTAATGTGATTGAAAGTGAAATTAAAGGTAAGAAAATTGTGCACCCAGAAAACTCATCAACTATCACTATCGCAAAGTGAAATATGATAAAGAGAATAAGTTGCCGGAGCATGTTAAGTGTCGCATCAGACTACTAATTCACAAGTACCATATAATTGTGAGCAGTGCACCTCCTACATATGCTAACTTTAATTATTTTCCCTTTCAATGGACACCTGAATTGGATGACGTTTCCTACACAGGTTAAATATGATTTCATGTGGTTAACTTCAGCTAAAATATAGCTAAAATTGCCATTTGCTGGCGATTGTTTAAGCGTCCTCGTTCTAACGACGCCAAATCAAAGTTACCAAATCGACCTAAATATATATCTGGCCGAGACAACATTTTCCAAAAATTGAAATATAAAGTGCTAAAACAAAGGGCGGCCACCCCAGTAAACTAACCTTGTCTAGTGAACAGACTATCATACCACCCCTTACGTCACAGGAACAACTCCTCGCAGCAATCTTGCTCCAAATACTTCTCCTCAGGGCTGGTATCGAATCCAACCCTGGGCCAGAAGTATTCTATTTGCTGCGTCTGCCATAAACGGCTCCACCCGAACTCCACCTCGGTTAGGTGCAATAAGTGTAACGGGTGGAGCCGCCTTAAGACCCATAGAGAATGGCCCACACGGAATGTGGCCACGTGTTGCTCCCGCCAGCAGGCGTCTGATGCCTCCACGGCTACTACTCCCCTGATAGGCCGGCACCACCAACCGCCACCACAACCCACACCTCCACGGTAAGTAGCCTATCGGAGCAACACAACTCCCCCGACTTACCCCACCCCCTTCCCTCCTGCTCCAACCCCAGTGCGGGGACAAACCATCAGCTCTTGGTCCCTCGCACAGTCTGTTCCGTGTGTCAGACTGGAATGCCTCGGAATTTGGTATCAGTCAAATGCAATTCTTGCAATGGCTGGTGCCATTTTCGGAAATGTTCCGGCCTGCGGACCACCCGTGAGTGGACAATTGACTACGTTGCCCCCTGCTGCAGAGCTCTGCACCCGCAACCGCCCCCACCGCCACCATCATCAGGCCGCAACAACTACAGCGGATTGCACAGCAGGCCCAACGTATGTAACCCCACGCGTCCCTCACCCCCCCCCCCTATGCTATTGCTTGCATCAGACCACTTGCCCATTATCGTCTCGATTGAGAGACCTGCCGACTTCGTTTCCGCGAACCATCGGTCATATTAACACACTTTTATTAGGTCGGGTTGTATGTATGTATGTATGTATGTATGTATGTATGTATGTATGTATGTATGTAACGGAATCTTTGAGCTTAATTTTCACTGGCTTCTAAAAATCTGATCGACTTGAAATTTTGCACACCTATCAAGGACCGATGACAATGCAATAATTTGATAAAAGTTTTCCATTTTCCTTATTAGGATTGCCAGGATTAATATTTTCTTTTTTTACCTGTGGGCAAAAAGTAAGGTGAATTTGGTTGTAAAATGAAAACTCTTTATTTATTCTTGTAAATCAATTTCATCCCCTTCAAAATAATCCCCTCTCAATAAAATACACCTATGCCAACGATTTTTCCAATTCCCGAAACATGCCAAATAGTCCATTTCCGGTATAGCCATCAGCACCTTCTTCGATTCAGCTTTTATCTCCTCAATCGACTCGAAACGCGTTCCCCGGAGTGGTCTCTTGAGTTTTGGGAATAGCCAGAAGTCACACGGAGCCAAATCTGACGAATACGGTGGTTGCGGAACGATATGCGTGGAATTTTTGGCGAAATGGTCACGAAGAACGAGTGCAGTGTGAGACGGTGCATTATCATGATGCAAAAACCAAGAGTTGTTGGCCCATAATTCTGGTCTTTTTATATGAATTGCTTCACGTAAACGACGTATAACGCTCAAACAATATTCCTTATTAACAGTTTGGCCAGGTGGAAGGAATCCATAGTGCACCACACCACGAAAATCGAAAAAAAACTGGCCAATGGAGTGGGGTAGCCGTTTCTTAGGCTCCCTCCACGAAATAAGTTCTTCATCCCGATTACTTCTTTATCAAGGCCGATAACTGCATAAAAATAGTTAAAAAAACTAAAAAAACACGCTTTTTTGCTAATCGAACTAAAAAGTAGAAAATAAAAAATAGTTTAAAAAAACTAAAAAACACGCTTTTATTGCCAATCGAACTAAAAAGTAGAAAATAAATTTTAATGACAAAGAGACCTATAATGAAGTAATAGCAAATCGAACGATCAGTCATAGTCAACTACCTCAGAGCAGAATTATAACAAAAATTAAGATACAAATATAATAATTCAAATTAGAGTTAAAAGCGTGGGATGCATTTTGCTTCACTTTCATAACCTTCTGTACATAGGTAGTTGCCAATAGAATGATTGTAATATTGACTATATCAAGCATCCCACAGTTTTAACTCGAATTTGAATTATTCTATTTGTATCTTAATTTTTGTTATAATTCTGTTCTGAGGTAGTTGACTATGACTGATCCTTCAAGTGCTATTACTTCATTATAGGTCTCTTTGTCATTAAAATTTATTTTCTACTTTTTAGTTCGATTGGCAATAAAAGCGTGTTTTTTAGTTTTTTTAAACTATTTTTTATTTTAACTTTAAAAAGCTAGATGGTTGCAAAAAACGAAAATTTCCCTGTTATTTTGACATTATAAAGTAAGCATGAACACTGAATTTCCTGAAAATCGTTATCATAACGTTCAGCCAACCAACGCGCACGGTGAATCCAATATTTGGCTAAAAACCGGTTTTGCATCCCGGTCTTCGCTTGAAAGTAATTCAGCACAGTAAATCGAGCTGTCCAAGAAAAACTAATCGCTTAACAGGTTAATGTTGCATATCTTTGCTTTCGATGGTGTGCCAATTTTTTGATGTTCACATCCTTCTCAAGGGCATGCCACCATATTACAATACCATAGTAGTACCCATGCAACGATAGAGCAAGACAATGCACAGTGGCATCCCATTCGCCTCATTTGCTGAATCATCTTGAACTGTAGATGTTGTTGTTGTTTTAACAGCATAGGTAGCCCTGTCAGTGTAGGCATATCATCGGTCATCTTCGTCTAGCTCATCTAAGGGTAGGCCCAGGAAACATGCTGTTTCGACAGGTTGGGTCCAGAGGGAGAGGGGGGTTAGATGAGTCGGTTTAAGGGGGCATGTGAAGAGGTGGTTAGTGTCGTGCGGGGTACCTTCACTAGCCCTGTCTAGTGAACCGCATATCACCCCACCCCTTGAGCTGTAGATCTTCTATATCGCTGCTGAGGTTAAATCTGCGTAAAAAATAACCATATTTGAGTTCTTTGAAGCGATGGACGCGTTCTGAGAAGAAGACTCCTGTTTCGAATAACATGGGAGGTGAAGGTGACAATTCAATATTCTCGTTTGATGCCTTACCTTGACCCAATCATATTTGGCAATTGGACAGCTGCTGAATACAAACAGACAAACAATGAAGTGCGGAAAGGTCAAAATAAAGATTTCCATAACCCAAAATCAAGTTTTTTATTTAGTAAAAAGTTGTTCAAAAACCAAAATTAACTCAGAAGATGATGATGATGATTTATTTCCTTGCTAAAGCCTACGCTTTGGAGTACTTTTCCAGTAATACTTGTACGAAACTTTTTTTTTGGTTTATTAACGCATACGAGCGTAGGGTCCTCGAACTAAATCACTTAGAAGTTAAATAATAATTTATAATCATATATGTAATTATTATATAAATGAACTTGAAACAAAGCGTCGAACAATTTAATATGCCTATCTTTTTGTATACCAATTTATTTTACAGAGTTGGCCGAATCGGTTTCTGGTGCTGTTGTGGAAAACGTTTCATCTGTTTTTTCAGTACTACGCCAAACAACTCACGATATTCAAGATACCTTCGAGTCATTGACTTTAGGCGGTTCGGCTGACGCCGAAACAACGGTAATAAAATAATGGAAATATATCCCTACTTCACTGAATAATTTTCTTTATATGTGATTTTCTTATTTAGAGTCTTTCACGTCGGCGCACAGAATCTATAAGTTCAGATAGTTCAACACAATCGCCAAAACGCAACGTAAAGAAAATTGACGCAGAAGTAAGTATAATTTGTTCTTGCTGATGCTGTTGAATCTAATAGTTAAGTAAAAAATATCTTTTCTAAGAACAAAACGACTGATTTTGAATTTCCACCTGATGCCGATGTGGATGGTGAAGAACAGCTCGTGTACCTGGTTTCAAATATATTATTCACTGTTTTCTGGCGCGGCGTTAGCAATGACCATCCACAATGTTGGAAGGAACGCGGCCAAGTGTTGGGCTGTATAAATTTGCTGGCACTCAACAACGATCTAGTCACATCACATCTCTCGCTGCGGCTACGCATTCTGGAAATGGCTGTACAGGCATCACTATTTGATTTGTCAGAGAATGGCAATCAAACATTGATAAATCAAGAGGTGCGCAATATTTAATTATATACATTAGGATGGCCCGAAAAAAATGTCCCTGTTTTTTAATTATTTTTTTTTAAACAAATCATATAAAATATCCTTTAACTTCGGGTAGAACGTAGCGCGAAGGCGAAGCTAGTGAAGTCGTTACGGCTATAAGCAAGTTATTTAAGATTATTCCAGTTGGTATTGGAGTTCCTTAGGTCGGGCATCTGACATACGTCGCTAGGAGGTCTTTTGTCCACCGCAGCTTCTTGTGCCTTGCAGATTCCGAGAAAGGACAGCGCTGCAGACTTCGCGCGTATCTTTGCACAGTGTATGGCCTCTCCAACCAAACCACCTGCGTTTGATGGTTACGTCGATGGGGAGTTCATTGCTCGATTCCAAAAGGTCCGTATTAGGAATGATAGGAAAGAAGCTTTTGTCTGTATCAGTTAAAATGTTAGCGCCCAGGACTTGCAACCATATATCAGCATGGACCTTATATTGGAACTGAAGATCCGAAGCTTTACTTATTCCATTTGCAACCGAGATAACAAAAACCCTTCTTGTGGTTGATTTCCCTCGGGTTTGTTTACATTTATTTTAAGGCCAACTTAGATTGCACGTGCACTGAGCATGTCTCAATTATTTTTTATATCCGACCGTTTGGCAGCAAAACAAAGCATAGTGGGGCATTTTTTGGACATTCCTTAAGCGAAATTAAAAGAGGTGATCAAATAATATCGATCTGTAAACATTTTATACCACATTTAGGGAAAAGAGCATTTTTACGTTGGGAACTCAATGGAAATATTTACATCGTTGGCGGCGCGGATAAATATTAACTGAAAAAGATAAGAAAATAGGTCGCTTGTATTTAATTATAACACATCAACAAAAGAAATTTTGTTTGGCCATTCTAATATACATGTGAACACATACCAGTTTATATTAATACTTCTGTTTTTTCGCGTTTAGAACGCCTCACAAATTCTACGCATGGTCTACGATCTTGTGGTGCTCGGTTCGAATGAGGATGAATCAAAGAAATGTTCGACAAAGTTGTTAGATGGCGTTTTAGCTCTGTTGGATGCTTTAATGATATTTCAACAAGGCTCTTCGGACGATTGGTCAGACATGATACGTCTATGTTTGGGCTTGCTATTGAAATGCTCATATCATCCTAATCCAGGTGTGGTTGCAATGGCTACGGCAAAGTTGCATGCAATTTTACAGAGCCGCAGCACAGAAGATCCCAGTGAACTGGCGTATTTGTTGTTCAGCATTAATCGTGCATTGGATAATGCAATTGAAGGTTTGAGCTTTGAATTATTTGCAAATTATTTCAATCATCTATTGCCGAATCATAACATTTGTGTCTACTTTATTTACCAATACTAACACACACTTCTTTTCGAGTGCGTAATCTCGAATTAATATTCCGGAAAGAGTTTTATTCGATCATAAGTGATTCGGTTCACGATAATCACTTTCACTTTACTACTAATTCTCTTTTTACACGATAGATATGCTCTCAAAAATTTCGTGTAAAAAAATCATGTAAAAAGAGAATTTGGTGAAAACAATATTAAGAAATTGTTTTTAGAGTTCACTTAAGAATTCATTTCGTGCTTATACATTTTAATTCATTAAATATATTATAGAAAAATATTTCAAAAACCGCGAAAGGAAAATCTACCGAGTCTCAGAGACTTTTCTTGAGACTAATTTAAACGTTTCGTACATGTGTGGAAAAATCTCATTCTATAGGGTTTTTCAGAGGGTTAACAGAGGTGTTATTTTGATATTCAAAGAAAAATGCTATTTTTTAATATAAATTATCGGATATTTATTTCATTATAAAGCGGAAGGTTTGCCGTTAATAGTGGAAAATAATATAAGGCAAATGACCACCACGACCACGCTTACAGGACAATATCCTTTTCATGAAATTTTCCATAACCGAATTGAATCGACCCTGGGCTGTTGGCGTAGACCTTCTCGTTCACGTAGCTCCAAAGAAAAAAGTTACAAGGTGTTAAATCACAAGATTTCGGTGGCCAATTGTGATCACCTCTTCGAGAGATAACACGATCCCGGAAACTTTTCCCGTAAATGATCAATGGTTTCGTTGCTTGTGCGACACGGAGCGCCGTCTTGTTGAAAATAAACGTTGTCCAGATCAATGCCATCCAATTCCGGCCATAAAAATCGTTAATCAAATCTCGATAGCGCAATCCATTCACCAATAACACCTGTTATTGGAAAACCCTATATTTGCTCTATGAGATTCAAGAAAAACCCATAAAATATTGAAAATTGTGTTAAAATAAAACAATTCGTGAAAAATATTGAGGTTTTTTCTTTTTAACTCGTGTTTGTGTAAAGAGGGAATTAGATGCATTTTGTATTTAAATTGCATTACTTTCTCGTTCTATATTCCAGTTGGCAATCCGGAGGAGTATTCATTTCTGATGCCAGTTATGAAAGCGTTACTCGAAAAATGCCGAAACGCTTTTAATTTGGATACAAATTTACCTGATTTACCGCCTACCTCTTCGGGCCCAGTTTTTTTCAACGATTTTCAAATGTACAGCACAAGCAAAAAGTGGCGGAATTTTATCGAACGCATCGTAAGTAGAAACTCTCATACAAAACAACTAACTATAATTCTTATATAAATATTTAAATATTTTTATTAGTGCATAATTTACTTAAAAACTTAAAACATAAATTATAAATAGATAAAAAAGTCGCGCAATACTCCTTTCTATGGTGTCACCAGCCGCATTAATTTTGTTTTAAAAATGGCGAAAGCTCGCCAATACAGCAGTGAAACTAGTGAATGAATTAACTAAATTTGCGACTCAAATAACAAAACATACGAATTAAAAAAAGGAAACTGATTAGTCGAAAGAAGGAGATTGGCGTGTGAAGAGACTCGCGAGCGGAGCTTTTTAGACTCACAAATAGGGGTTTCATCTTTGATGGTATACGCTTTACATAGAATATATGTACTTCCAAGGGCAGAAAAATTCAGTATTTGATAGTATTTGATAAGTTATTAAAGTCAAATTCTAATTTAATTCTTATTTCTATTTTCCCCACCCATATACCGTACTCAAAAGAGTTTATGATTGCTTGGCAAACTCTTCACAAATGTTGCCAGATGTCGTTCGTAGTTATCGTTATGAGGGCTTTTGAAATAAGTCGTTTCAAATACACTTTTCGTTGTACGATGGGGTGCTGTTTCGTCTCTCGCAGAAACTTTTTGTCTCGTAACAGGGGGCGTACGTGTTGGCTGCCGCTGAGGATTCGAGCGCGTTCGGTACAAAGTCTGACCGTTTTCATTCGGTGTCATCGGAGTGCCACCGTAATAACTATACGAACGCGATTTATCTACCGATACTATTGTACGCTTCTCGCCTTTGTCATTTAATGGAGTCGTTTGGCGCGTGCTTGTAACTGTACTTGCAGGTGTATATTCCGCCATTGTTTGTTGTCGATTAGAGGTCCTAACAGCGTTAGGTCTACGCCCTTTTGGTCGTACCATGGTAGTGGTAGGTGTGGATGACGTTTGTCCTTTCACTGCTGGCAGGACTGTTGGTGTACTTCCACCGCGGATACGTACTGGATTCCATGCAGTACTGACGTAACTATGGTCGTTCGCTGTATCTGGCGATATTGTCGGTAGAAAATAATTACTCTCGTTGCTGTTGGGTTGTGCACGCACTTGATTGGATTCATCGACATCAGCGTCCTTGTTTAGGGTAAACTGATTTTTATTTCGTTGACTTGCTTCGAATGCTTCTTCCAGCTCGGGTGTGTCTAAAATGTGCTTGGGAGTGCTGTTGCGCATATGTTTACGCTTGCTTGATGCTCTGCGCCCCTTTATGGTGCTGGAAGGAGGTACGTTGTCGCCGTTGTCTTGTTTCGGTGTATGTGTAGCGGGCGCAGTTACTGTTGGCACTGGTGAGGATCCCGATTGTGCGTGACCATTCATGTTGTGGCTTTCAAACGAGTGTGGTGGATAGGTTTCATGTTCCTCGTTGCTCGATGCCTCGAATGGTATTGGATCGTAAATAGGCACTTCATAACTTGACTTGGGGTAATTATATGCAGGCGGCATATAATTCGAATTTATGGGTAACTCTTCAGAGGGTGTTATGTAGTCGGGCTGAGGATATTCTGAGTGCGAAGCTGTACTGGTATAGTCCGCATCAGGCGGTTGTTTTGGAGACTCGGGTGCGCCATAAAATGGTGGTGGTTGCGTTTCAGGTACTTCAAAATCACCTGATGGCGGATGTATAGGCGGCTCAGGCTCTTCATAAGATGGAGATGCAGGCGAATCAGGAACTTGATATATTTTAGGGACATGCAATTCAGGAACTTGATAAGGTGGAGGCTCCTGCGATTCAGGAGCGTCATAAGACGGCAGATCTTGTGATTCAGGAGTTTCATAAGGTGGTGATGGATGTGGTTCATAGAAGTCATAAGATGGTGGCTCAGGTGGCTCAGGCTGGTTATATGAAGGCGGATCAGGTGATTGAGGTATTTGGTAGGTGGCTGGTGGATGTGCTGTAGTTTTGGGCACGCTATACGTAATTGGAGGATGTACTGGTGGCTCAGCAAAATTTCCGGATGTTGGGTGATAGTTTTCTATCAACGAAGGCTTATGGTTGGATGGTGGTAAGTTGATTTCATAAGATGGCGAATATGTAATCTCGACATTTGTTTTAGCCGGCGGCTCGGCAAAGCTGTGATGACCTGAACTTTTGCTGGAACTGTAACCAGTGTTTGGTATTTTTTTATCATAAACATCGTAGCTATTCACCGTTGATGGATTTGGTGCGTGATAATCGGGTTGCTTTGTGGGTGGAGAAAAAAGTAACGGTATATTTAGATCCGGCACACCATACTTTGTAGCCGGTATATGAATATCGGAAGGAGGATTTGCTTCCGATGAAGTGAACTCGTAAAACTTGTTGCCATTTGCCGAGGAGGGCGTATCATAGCTGCCCATCGGGTGCATATCATAAACCTTTTCTGGTGGACTAAACGTGTGCGCTTCTTCAAAATCACTACTGCTAGATATTTCATATGCTCCACCATGCTGTTTCGGTGCATTTTTATGAAATGGCTTACTTTTTTTCGTTTTCGTTGTTGTGTACGAATAGGTGGGCACCTCCTTATCTGCGTCATAACTGCTGTATTCTATATGTGATACCTTCGGTAACTCTTGAAAAGCGTGACTGCCATGACTATACAAATCCAAATCCATTGCTTGGTCCTCATAATGATTGCCGTTTGATGGACGCACTTCATAATCGGCAGAATTAAAGTGATTTGTCAGATCCAATTCCTCGAAATGTGAATATTTCGGTGGATTTGATATGTCTGGCAAATATTGCTTGGTTGGTTTATAGTAGGAGATCGGTTGACCGACATTGGAATGCGTTGGGCCATATTTATATTTAGGCCACTTGTAACGCCTACGCGATTTTGTGCCTCGCTTCGTTGGACGTACCACATGTCGGATAATGGTGAAAGGATGTTGACGGCGCTGGCGTACTAACTTAGCTGCCAACGCCGGCAAGGATACGTTTGTTGGTGTTGTTGTTGTTTCGAATGTGTTAACGAACGGTGTTGTAGTAATAGGCGCTATTGTTGTTGTGAAAAATTCTATGGAACTGGTTGTTGTTTCCGTGCAAACATCGCACACTGAGAGTATTGCAGAACAAATCTAAGGGAGAACAAGAAATTATAAAAATTAAAAGGTATTTTTTTAATGGCGCATAACTTTAAACTTCTAACACTGTTTTCTGTGGCAGTCGATTTGACCATTCTGAGGTTAGTTTAGCCTTAGTGACGTTTGCAAATTATTCAAATTTGTTTTGAAAAAGTGGTCAACATTTGACGCGTTATAGGCGAAGTAGCGGCTAAAAAGTACTGTGAAAGATGTGTGAAAATTGGATCTGCCTGTAAAAGTGAAATGCCCAAAATCAGCCAGCCCATAACCCTATGGCAAGTAGCGACATCGTGTTGGAACCGCATCAAAAAGTTGTTTATAATGGCGCGATAGCGTTCGACACTCACTGTTACATAGGCGGCAACCTTGTCTTTGAAGAAATATGGGCCGGTGATTCCTCCAGCCCATTTGCCGTACCAAACGGTTGTTTTCTATGAATGTAATGACTGTTGTTGAATGGCTTTGGGTTTCCCTTCAGCCCAAATACGGCAATTTTGCTTATTGACATAGCCATTACTTACTACGTTACTTTAAAGATACATAAGTTACCAACAAGAGCTCATTTAGCAATATGTAACTAATCATAGCCTCCTGATGGCAGATGGCTTTCTATGAGGAGTTTTTGCATGGCAGAAATACACTCAGAGGTGTGCCATTGCCTGTCGAGGAGCCTCTGCTATTAGAAACAACATTTTCTATCATTTGGTGTTTCATGCCCGTGGTAGTTTGTCAAGTAGTTAGGAATGAATAATCGCGACTTGGAGGTCAAAACTCCAAACTTACGTGGGCATAGCATAGTAAAGCAAGGCGCAAAGAATTCATTAGGGTCATACTGCTTAGGTAATATAATAGCTTCATATTGGTAAAACTTTCCAACTTCATGATCAGTTTTCAATTTAAAAACTAATTCACAAAATATCAATCTGGGTTTAACTTAATAACATTTTTTTTTAATATCATTGCTGGCAATTTCTGTTTGTACCAGTTATAATTTAAGTAAAAAGAAAACGTTTTTTGCTACCAATTTTACCAAAAAGGTATTTAATTTTTCCGGCGGCCGCCGTAGCCGAATGGGTTGGTGCGTGACTACCATTCGGAATTCACAAAGAGGTCGTTGGTTCGAATCTCGGTGAAAGCAAAATTAATAAAAACATTTTTCTAATAGCGGTCGCCCCTCGGCAGGCAATGGCAAACCTCCGAGTGTATTTCTGCCATGAAAAAGCTCCTCATAAAAATATCTGCCGTTCGGAGTCGGCTTGAAACTGTAGGTCCCTTCATTTGTGGAACAACATCAAGACGCACACCACAAATAGGAGGAGGAGCTCGGTCAAACACCTAACAGAAGTGTACGCACCAATTATTTATTTTTTTATATTTTTTATTTAATTTTTCCACTTTCTACGCCCTTTTTAAATGCGACCTTTTGTAGGGGAGTGTCAAAATTCTAATGTCACAAGTGGGCAAACCTTTAATAATTGAATCATGATAACATAACAGGTTTTTACTCAAAAATTCATTACTCAAAAACAATTGATTTTAGCCACTGGGCATGCAGCTCAATTGAAGTGTGAGGTGCCCTCTTGATTTGGAAAAAGTTAAAAGAAAAAAAAATACACTCTTTGAAATATTGAATTTCGAAAAAATTTCGCACTTTTTGTTTTTTTGCAAAATAAAAAGTTTTCAACTACTTTTTTACTATTGTTTGTACATGAAATCGCTCGTGCATGTAATGACGATCATTTTGAACCTAGAATAATTAAAATCGGTTCATTTTTGACGAAGTTATGAACAATTAAAAAAAAATTGTCTTATAAAATTAAAAAAATCGATTTTGAGCCGAAAAACAAAATTGCTGATAAATCTTGAAAACATTTTTTTTCGGGCGAACAAAAAAATTCGTGTCTCAATATTTTGACCAGAGAGCAACATATTTGAGTTACATCGAAATCGAAGAACATGTCCCGAATAGTCCGGTTGAATTGAAATGGAAAGCATCAACTATATTGTAGACCTCTTTATGAACCTCCCATCCTCTATATGTCGGAAAAGGAAATGACAAAACTGTCATGATATTAGACTTTGCCCCAACTGAAAAATTAAGTTCTTGTTTGAAAATTTGTCATATTAAAATTGTGCTAAGAGAGCGAACATGGCGCACAGTAAACGATGCGTTCCGAGAGAAATCGAACCATTCTTAATATGCTGGAATTATCGATGTTTCACTGAATTACTTTTAATATTAGAAATAGCAACAAATTGTTAGAAGTGTCCAATCGCTTGCTCAAGTCACACAGAATTTGTCTAAACTTGCTCCTTCATCCTTTTATCAAGTCTGGCATATCTTACCATTTCCCAAATTTACTACTGTAATTTAAGGAATCATAAATTCGTTCAATCATATTCTGATAGAAGTTGATGCCAGCTCTTTGCCACCGGCTTTGACTAGCTTGACAGGCATTCCTTCAGTGCTCAAGAGTTTTTTTAGGCTACATTACTTATGTACATATATAGCCAATCGCATTCATTGCATAATAGTTATTTATCGATGCCAACACGATGCGTTAATATGCTCACTAGAAAATTGGATAGAAGGTTTCGATATCCAAACAACATCAAATATGAACTGCAACAGAAGTAGAATGTCAAATATAATTAAAAAAAATTATGATTTTTTTGTTATTACTCAAAGACTTATAAGTTTTACGCACGTAATCTGAAGCTATTCATAATTAAATTTAACGTTCAGCTACGTGCAAATCGAAGTAAAATGTTGCGACAAGCAAATGTCATAACAATACAAAAATATAAATGAAATTAATATTTCTTTTTTTCATATTTATAATTTTCATAATTTACCTCTGTATGGAAGAAACCGTTCGACTTTATTTTGATCATATATTTTTAATGCTACATGCACATGTCTGTATATATATTTATGTGCCATATACGCACAAAGGGTGAGTTGTGAGACATGGTATATTCATATCCAATATTTATTTGCTTCCGATTATAGTTCAGTCCAACATTTTCGAGCTTTGGTCATAAAATTATATCGAATATGGCAATCGCAAGAATGGGTTGGTTCGCAATTCACAGAGAGAACGTCGGTTCGAATCTCGGTGAAAGCAAAATTAATAAAAACATTTTTGTAATAGCGGTCGCCCCTCAGCAGGCAATGGCAAACCTCCGAGTGTATTTCTGCCATGAAAAAGCTCCTCAAAAATATCTGCCGTTCAGAGCCAGCTTGAAACTGTAGGTCCCTGCATTTGTGGAACAACATCAAAACGCACACCACAAATAGGAAGAGGAGCTCGGCCAAACACCCAAAAAGGGTGTACGCGCCAATTATATATATATATATAAAGATTATTCACTTACTGGAAAAAATTGTTAAATTGTTAAAATAAAATTGTTGCAAAGCGAGCAATCTTCATAGTATTCCATACACTCGTATGACACTCAAATAAGATGCAGAGCTTTCAGGCACTTTGTAATTTATTTTGAGTTTTCAAGGTGCAGCTCGTTCATTCCATTGCTTTCATTTCATTACAATTCCTCTTATGTATTTCTTTTCTTTCTTTTTATTGTATAATTTAACTTCTTTCGCTTAGGATAGGCAATACGCACAGTTTGCAAAACGCGACCAGTCTTCTGATTGCTACGAAAATCGGTTCAATTCGAAATAATCCAAATGACCTGAGACATATCTCTCGTAGACTGTAAGGACATGATCAATAAACAAAATTTTCTTTATCTACATTTACAATACATAATTTGCAAAATTAATCACCCTATTGGAAGATTTGTGGAACAACATCAAGAGGCATGCTTTCAAATAGGAGGAGCATATTTGCTAATTAGACAGCTGCGGTATGCAAAGAGACAAGCAATGGAGTGCGTAAATTTGAAAAAAAATCCATTACTCAAAATCATTTTTTTTTTGTATGTATTTTCAGTTTTTCCAATCGTATTTTGTTTAAATAATGAATTTTTTAAAAAGTTAGTAGTGAGTTGTTAAAAAAAAATCCAATTAATTATAAAATATTTGCGCATGTCGAAGTAAAATGTGATTGGGAAGCTACTTGCAATATCAAAAAAGGTTCAAGTAATCTCTCCGCCCAGTTAAAAAGAAGTAGATTCGAGAGAAACGAGTTTAAAAATGTGCTGCCGAGGAAAGATCGAAAATTAAATCTTTACCATAAAATTCCAACCTTTTCCAAAATCCTAGAGTTGTTTTACCGATCTAAGTAGCATGTGGACGATCGTTGTAGTTTTGGAATTTAACATTGACATGTCTTTTTTCGAGTTGTTCTCATTTTAGCAGCATAAACATTCCACATACATGGAGTAACAGTCCTTGGCCGTATATGAATTCGGGTCGTTCCGGTAACATGGAACCGACTGCCATAGTTTCATGTTCTTAATACTGGGTTCGAACCGTTGCTCTTAATAAACTAAAGCTCAAACAAATTGTGTGACTCGAGCCATGCTTGCACTTAGTTGTTGTTGCAGGGTCAAAATACTTTCCCATTCCAATATATTCATAATACTATGCAAAAACCAGTTATGTTATTTATATTATATCATTTCTCCGGTTTCACGCAGTTCATTTTAGATCATTCAATTGATTTTTTAAATGATGAAAAAAAAAATGCTACGTCCTCCGCAATTAATCGACACATTTTTATTTCATCTCGCTCCAGTAGTGCGTCCTGGGCGTTTCGAAAATCAGCTGACGCGCGTCGGTTGCTGTTTGGTCGATTTCTTTCGTCACACCCTGTATATGCCTATATGCTTCATATATCGAATTTTCTATTGTGTAGTGCATCTGTCTATAATCGGTAGATAACATACACAGCTGTGTGTCGACGACTTCATCCATGCGAATGCGTGACAATGCAATACCAAAAGCTATAGATACACATGTCTCACATACATATGAATGTATGTAATACCTGCATAAATATGGATCCAAATGGCCAAACAAATAAGACCATACATGACAAAATTGCAAATAAACAGATGTAAGCGGGATAACCACGATAAGTACATACATACATAAACCAGTTAAATGCAAACACGAAGATAAAAGCCAGAGATAAAATCGATTATTGCATGAGTAGTTTATTCTTTTGTGGTTGTTCGCACGCACGTTTTTATACCCACAGAATCCCAGTTCCCGTGCATTAACTTTACACGTTTGCCTGTTCTGGTGGTCCTGGTGGTGGTTGTTGGCTCACCGCTGCATAGTTCCCACGCTTTTACAGCTGTTTTATAGCTGCGAATGCGCACACTTTTGAAATCAATTTTGGCGCTTTCACTTTTCGGCGACACAAGCGCTCATGCATTATATAAGTATTCATTTGCTTGAAGTATCGAAATTCAAGTATTTGATAGCATGGAAATTGAGTCATAAACTTGAATAGCTTGTTTGCAGCAACTTTTGTGTTGTTCCGCGCAGTTGGTAGATTGAATGCTACTGCATACATATTATGAGTTTGACCAACAGTCTTACAGGTAATACATGAGTCAACTATTTTCCTAAAATTAGGAAAAATAGTCAAATATCCTTGAGCAGCCAACAAAAAGTGCGGAAATCTGCTGCAGTAGGCATTCGCAAAAAATGTTATTGCTAGTAGCTCTCGGCCAATTTTCATCAATTATTTTTTCTAATTGTGGACATAGCTTTACCGATATAGTAATTTATTCGAGTTTAACAACGGGTGTCAATCGATTTCTCTGCATCCTACCTTTTGTCTCAGTCAGTTGGGCCACATACATATTTATTCCTTGTCCACTCCGTCGTCGAAAGCTTTCACTGCGAATTTAAATATCATGAACTGGGCTACACATCTATGAGTGTTTCGAGCGCTTATGGAAGGTGGCGCTTGCCCACCTGTCCTCTGCCGTCGAGCGTGAATGCAGATTATGATGAGGGTCTTGTCCAACGCTGTGCATGGCAAAACTTGGCAACCAAGTCTCTGCCTTACCAAAAATCCTAAATTTGCGCCTCTTTTCTTACTGATGCACACAAAAACGAATACTAACGTCATTGGCCAGATGGGAGCTTACTAAAGTCAACAAATGGATAAATGATTCTTCACGAGTATACCAATGGACCATTGGAATATTTATAATATAACCATGTTTGGAACCCTGCACAAGATTTTTATTTGAGCTGTTCTGAAAAGATAGAATTAAAGAAGTCCTCGTCCTTATTGGTAAAAAACAAAATTTACCAGAAAATTTTCACAAGCCTCAAGCAGTAAGAATCACAAACCAATTTTGCAAATACCATAAAAAGTAAAGTAAAGTAAAGCGGAGCTTCTGGCGCGTTTTTTTTTAATTAAAAACAAAGAATCATCTTGAGTATTTGACTCGATACGATGTGGCATTGATTAAGTGGTTTCTTTATATTAGATGTATTGAAATTAATACCAACGGTTTTTTGGCTAACCTTCAGTTCCTGGATAAGTAAGTGACGAGATGTGGGACCGATTCCTCGATTTAAATGTGTCTACCAAATAGTGCCTATCTTCGACGTCCCTATTACCAGAACGACAGAAGTGGAACATCGCTTTGCTGTTGCATCCCATGCGGTATTGGGTCCATAAATAACAAACTTTCTGATATTTATTTCTAATATTTTTTTTTATTACGTTGGTACACTCTTCATATGAACGTATGTGAAGTTTCATTTTAATCTGTCAATTCATTAGCCATTTTATATCGACGTGTCCCAGCATTTTCTACAATGGGACAAATTAAGTATAGTGCAGTGATTGAATTTTTATTTTTGGAAGGCTTAAAAGCAAGGGAAATTTACAAATGAATGTTGAAAGTGTATAAGGACTTTTCTCGATCAATTCTTACATTAGAAAGATGGGTTGCTGAATTAAATCGTGGTCGTACAAGTCTTGAAGACGATCCACATCAAGTCTTGAAGACGCCCAAAAACGGCAACACCACCAGAAATCGTTGGAGAAATACAGGAAATCGTATAAGAAAATCGTCGAGTAACTGAAAGAGATTTAGTAGAAGTTCTAGACATCTCTCGTTGGGCAGTGTAAGCAATATTTTGACTGAAGTGTTGGGTTTCAGAAAGCTGTGAGCACAATGGTTGTCGCATTAGTTAAGAATTGAACGAATGCCACTTCCTCAGCTACATTTAGAGCATTTTCGAAAGGATAAAATTTAATTTTTGTGTCGATTCATCACTATGGATGAAACTTGGGTCTATCACCATGATTCTAAATCAAAACCAGAGCTGGTGTGAACCTGGTTCCTCGGCTCCGAAACGAGTTCGTGTCCAGAAATCGGTCAAAAAGGTGGTAGCATCAGTTTTTGGGGGCGCGAAAGAAATTTTGTTTGTGGATTACTTGCAAACTGCAATCCGGGTAAAGGAGATTGGCCTCTAGAGGCAAGCTCTCAAGGGACATGGTAGCATTTTCGGGCAGTGAACTCCGTATTTCTCCGAACTTCGAACAGAACTCTCTATCCGCAAACTAGAGTTTGAGGGTCGTGCTGGAGCAATCTTTCCAAATAGGAAGGCATACACGCGGAAAAGCTAGGGTTACCATTTAACCCCCATTGCAGAAGCTGTGGGGACCTTTCAGAGAAAGAGACTGTAGAGCATTTTCCGTGAAAGTATCCGGGTTTGGCAGCTAGACGACTAAGGCCACTGGGCGCTCCTTTCTTCGACAGCCTGGGGAAGTGCGCCAACCTAAATCCAATCAATCTCCTCCAGTATATATATCAACAGCTCTGGATGGCTGTAGATATCTGCCTGTTGTAATGGTAACAAAACGGCGCTTTAGTGCTACTTGAGGAGTGCCAGACCGGCACTTCAACTATTTCACCAACCTACCTACTTGCAAACTGATAAAACAATAAATTCTGAATGTTTGTGTAAACTTTTAGGCCAACTAAAGGGAAAAAACCCAGTTTGCAAAAGAAAAAAACTCATTTTTCATCACTTTGAATCTTTTGATGCCCACCTCTTCAGGCCCACAACCGTCATAGAATGCAAAACCAACCGAGTGATAGTTATGCTCCAACTTTAGAGTGGTTCGGCCACCATGGTTTTTAAAGTACAGCGGTGTTTGTAATAATTGCAGCGCAATATATTGCAGTGATTTGACTTCTTTTCTTTTGAAGTTTGTTTCATAATCTTTGTACAAAATTAACAAAATTCAACAATTTTCAGAAAATTTCAAACCCTTTAACCTGAATTTTTCAAAAATTTTGAGTATACAGTTTTATAACACATTGATTTGGTGTAATAAAACACAAGTTTGAAGTGGCTTAGAAATCGCGTTAGTTTTTAAAAAATTTTGTTGCTGGCGGTCTTGTGCATTTTCGCCATATAAAAAATTTCGAGTATTCCTTATGTGGAAGAAAATGCAAAACACTGTCAACAAAAAAATGATCAAAAATCAGCGCGATAGTCGAGCCACTTCAAAGTTACACTTTATTGTACAAAAACTAAATGGGTTATAAAACAGAATAGAAATTTTTTTGGCTCTGACTAAAGTATTTGAAGTTTTTATGGACATTTTTTGAATTTTTTAAATTTTGTCCAAACTTTGAATCTTTGAGTTCTATGATTTTTGTTGCAGTATGAACTATATCATATATAAAATAAAAAAAAATAAAAATTTATTAAAAATAACTAAATGACCAATACTTTGCAATATGTCGCGCTGCTATTATTGTGAACAAAGGGTTAGATGTTTTTTGTTTTCTCACAGACGAATGATTTGAGTTCAAACAAAATGGGTAAATCTACTTATTTCGGGTATTCGTTAATAATTATATTTCTATTTGTTTATTTTATTTATATTTTAACTTTACTTCCTTTCCATATATTTTTGTTTTTTAATAATTTTAATGTTTATTTTGTTTAATTTTTTTATATTTATTTTATTTTCTTCAATATTTATTTTTGTTTTTTACTTTTATTTTGAATTTAATGTATTCATTTTATTGTTTTTATTTTATTGTATTTAACATTTTTTTATTAAAAAATTTTTTATTAAAAAATTTTAATTTGAATATTATTGTTTTCACACGCATCTTTCCTTTTTATATTAGTTTAACTTCTTTTAATCCTGCTTTGTTCCACTTTTTTCAATTATCGTCTGTGCACTAATCGTGATTTCATTTTCCGCGTAGCTAACACTTTTTGAAATCAATTTTCGCGGAAGTGGGTAAGACTTTCACTACAGACTTAGGTATATTTTTTATCATTTATTTTCCATTCTTCTCATACTTGAATATATTTTTGACGGCGATCACTTCATATAGCATATTTTCCTTACTAATTAGTTTTTCTATTTTATGATACTATTAACATTAATTACAGTACGAATGTTAACTTCGACACTTCTTCATATTTCGGAAACTATTTCATTTTTAATTGGGAGTGCCCATCACAAGCGAAACCGATTGGTTTTTTAATTATAATATATTTATGTTTATTATAATTTTTTATTAATTTTTGTGCTCAAGTTATATTTACAACAGATTATGTAACAACAGATGCATACCACTTTTAAATCGTATTTTTTTTTATGAACTTACGACGAGTATCCAAAGTCGCCGCATGATCACTAAATGCTGCTATGAACGCTACGAATGGCTCCTCTGCAATATAAATCACAGTTCTTCATTTAAACAGAAAATATTAAATGGGAACATTCATATGCTACTTCAGTGCGTTCGCCTCTAATTCACCATTGTTTTTCGTGGATGTGGAAAATCTTATTAATTTTTCGGCGGTGCGTTTACTCATTCGCGCTCATCACGTCTTTCACGTTGACTTTCTTTCAGCTACTAAACCCATCCCAAGAAAGTGGTCTTGTTTTTAATGAAAATGCAGGCAACTATCCAAATCGTGTTGCTGCTGCATTTGCTAAAACTAGCATATACTATATGAATGTGTACATATACTTATAAACATATATGAGTATATTCATTTTGGAGTTGCTGCCTTTTTGCTCAGGTGCTGCTACCACTGCCAGGGCCATTGTTGCTTCTGGCGTGTTTGTGTTCGCCGCCTCTACTCCAACTGGCAACAATTGCTGTCGGCTGCTCAACTGAGCAAGTTAGTGTATTTTTTGTGCTTTGTTTTGATTTCATTGAGTATTTCCCGGTTTTTCACGTGATGATACGCTAAGGCAATTTTTCAAAAAATCGAAATGAGAGCAAAGGGGTATTGTGAGCTCTTTTTGAATTAAAATAAAAATAATAAGAAAAATTTGTAAATGGAGTTTATTGACAGTTATTTCATGTACTGCCTTTTAAATTTTAAACAAAAATAGTCGAAAAATCAATAATAAAAAGCTTTTTCACATAACTCTAACCGGGCTCTAATTCTAATAGACAATTAAGTCTTGTTAATCCATCTGCATCTATCCACTGTCTTCAACGAATTGCGAACGATACGTTAAAATTAAGTCACCTAATTGAAAACAATTTTTAAACGTATGCACATATACATATATTAAAATTTAATATTTTGTTTAGCTATCCTTTACTCATCAATGCGGTTCTTATCTTTTTAGCGAATTCCGCGCCTTACGCAATGCACTTTAAGGGGGTAGTATGGTATTTTTTTTTTTTAATTTTTTTTTTTTTTTTTTGTTTTAAATTATTCTATAACATCTTAAGATTATTGTGTGAAAGTTTGAAGTGCATTAGAGTAAAATTGACAAAGACACAAAGGATTAAGTATCTACCTCTCCAACCGGATTTCACGCTGTAAAAATCTTCACAAATCTTTAAACGCGTTTTTCTCACACTTGCCTTTTTTACGGTCGGTGTCCACTGTAGATTCATATCTACTGCACCGATTCTTTTCAAATTTGTTTTTTTTGTTTCTTTACTTTATTCACGAGGTAATGACGTCGAGTTTTTTTTGTTTTTAATTTTGTCATATTTTAAAACAACAAAGTTTTCAAGTTTTTTTTATGAAAAATCGGTGTTTTGACTTCAAAGCGCTTTAAAAAATTAATGAGTTCTGAGGGACACCGCAATAAAACTTTTTTATGAAAAATCGGTGTTTTGACTTCAAAGCGCTTTAAAAAATTAAAAAAAAAAAAAAAAAATTCGACGTTGTTACCTGCGAAACTTTATTAGCTGATGAAATCAATTTGGTTTTTTGATTTTAGTTGATCCAGTAATGAGTTCTGAGGGACACCGCAATAAAACTTTTTTATGAGACGTCCGCGAAGATTCGCTGCCACCAACTCATTTCTTCATAAAAATCAATGAAAATTTCACACAATATTCTTTAAATATGACTTTATAATGAAGTAATTTTAAAATTTTGAATAAATCAACTGTGCCGACAAAAAAAATTTCGAAAAATATGCTTGTTTTACACCGAATTAACCATACTACCCCCTTAATATTCAATATAGTTTCCCTGAACATGAATACCCTTGTTCCAACGAGATTCCTATGTGAGTTCCATCCGTGGGGTGAGAATTTGAAAGGGCTGCAAATTACGCTTCCATAGCTGTTATAATTTCATTGTTTGATGAAAAACGCTTTTAACGCATGAATTTTAGGTCTGGAAACAGATAGAAGTCACTAGGGGTCAAATCTGGCGAATACGATGGATGCTCTAGCAATTCGAACTTTAATTCATGGATTTTAGCCTATCGAAAACCTCTTGTGACTCGGTGCATTGTCGTAATGGAAAAGATTTTTTTCTTTTGCTAACTGAATCTTTTTCCACGATTTTTTCCTTCAGCTGGTCTAAAAGACCCAAGTCTCATCCATAGAGATGAATCAACGCACAAAATCCACTTTAAACTTTTGGAAACGCTCTAAATGTTGTTGAGAAAGTCGCATTCGAATGTGTTTTTGTTGCATTGGTAGGGAAGTCACACAGAAAACCCTACTTACAAATAATGCGTACAGAAGATAATTGGTTTTATTAAAAATTAAAATAAAACGATATTGAATTTCAAAATTAAACATTTTTTGAAATTATATAAAAAATCAAAAAAAAAAATTAATTCACAGCACAGAAGAGTATACAATAAAACTAGTTTTGAAATATTATCGCTGCCCAAGCCGATTCCCTACCACATCCACACTTCCGCTTTGAAATCTGTAAGTCTGGCCCTTGCCATTTAAATTTGTTTGTCTGAAAAAAAAACTACGTTTACATACTAAACATTCAATAACTGTATTTTTCTACAAAAAAAAATGTAATTGTGCTTATAAAGGGTGGCGCAAAATTAACCATTCAACTTTTGCCTAAAAAAAAAAAAATTTTGAATGACGGAAATCTTTATTTTGACCCTTACGTGCTCCATTGCTTGTCTGTTTGTATGCTGCAGCTGTCTAGCTCACAAGTGTCAAATATGATTGCCGTAGGACGATATTTGCAAATATTATAAATCTTTCCATAATTGATTAATTTTGCGCCACCTGTTATCTACAATTGTTTACCACTGTATATGTAGTTTATATGTATAAGTGCTGATCCGAATGCATTCTTCGCTGAATGAAATATGTTTTCCTAGATCTGTCACTGCAAATATTGTATCAAATCATCTCTGAAGCTGGATATTGTACTCTTGGACAGCTCAAGCAGTGGTAAACCATTGTACATAGGTAATTTACGATCTCCGTCATGGACTGGAAGCACTAAAGATAATCAGTTAAAATGGAAGTGTGGAGGTCTTCGTTGCTCCATTTGTCTTTATGCAGTTTCATCGTATAAAATCTGCTAATTTTGACTTCTGAGTTTTCCTTCAAAATATCGTGTCGCACATATGTGAACCAAAGGCTTCGGATTCATACTCGTGAAACTCGTGACCAAAAAAACTATTTTTTTTGTATCTATTGATATGCTGAAGCCACACTCTGTTGTTGTTTTATCAGCATAGGCATTCCCCATACATTCCCATTCCCCCCGTTTATGTATGAGGAATGCTTCGGAAGTGATGGTCCTTGGTCGAATATAAGTAAATTCGGTTACTTAGAACTGACTGTCGTGGGAATGAAGCGACACGCTCTATTTGCTTTTACTTGATTTCATTCGATTTGATTAAGTATGATAAATATTTCACTATTCTGCTTCATAAAGTTTCAAAACATACTTGATGCGAATTATACACCCCTCTTATAAAAACTCTTATCTGCGGCAGTGATGAAAAGCATGGCTCCGTAATTTTTCACTTAAGCACATCTTATTGGGAAAAATTGCCGTCATATAATTTTGACGCGCTACTGATCATCAATTCGTTTAGGAGCTGAGTAGCTGAGCTGCTTAAACTCAGCTAATGCAATACTCACGTCACATTCAAAGACACTTCACTTTTATTGCGATGGTTGCGGTTGCGATTGCGATTGCGCTACAGGTTATTAACGGCTTGCGCCGGCTTTTATTTAGGCATATACATACATACTTATGCACATATGTGTCTCTGTAGCATGCTTTTAAGCTATGCACCTAGGAGTGTATTTATTATTATTATTTTTTATTAAACTTTTTAGATTGCCTCGCAGCTGCGCCTCTTTTATCGATGATTTTGTTGTGTTTCATTTTTTTTTCTGTCTTTTGGTTAGCCCATTTTAGCTTTTATTTTTCTCTATATACTATTATTCAGATTTTCTTTTACCCTTGAAGATTTTGCTTCATACTTATTTTTACGAAATGTTTGCTATTTCCTCTTCTGTTTTTTTCATGTGTTTTCACGAAATTTTTATTTACAAATAAATGAATTTACAATTGCAATATTTTGTGCTCAAAAATGCGGAACTATATGTACTTATACATATGTAAATATACTTATCGTATGCAACAACTTTTGCTTTCAACAGTTGGTGGCTCAGTTTGTTGCCTGACATTGGATAATTTACTGGCAAACTGAGTCGGAATTCACCACAATGCCTGAGTAAGCTTCAAGCTTCTACTTTGTTGTAAATACTATTATTGAAAAGAAAAGTGTCGTAAATTGTTTCTCAACTCCCAAATAGCTACTTGGTTTGGTAAAACTCAACTTAGCCTTGTCGAAATGTCTTAAAGGTTAGTTGAATATCAATTTTCCATGGTATCCATAAAAGACTACTAATAGCCGCGAAAGCGACTTTTTTGCTGGCGCAGTGTTGGGCTTCCCGATCGCTGAACTTGAACTTTTGTGATTTGTTAATGTTTACTCTTTTCGTCCAACTTCACTATAAAAAGCAAAAATAAAATATCAGACATTGGATATCCATTTGGCATGCATAAGTTTGCCAGTACTTCCACGTCTACAATTTTCCTGCCCTGCTAAAGGGTGCTCCAAATACAAGTTTATTTTTAAAAATTTAATAAATTTAACAAGTAAATAACGAAATTTACGAAAAATCGATCGAATTTTATGGCTTAATTAGAAAATATTTCCGGTTTTAAATTCCACCTAACCAATGTGCTCTACGGCTAGTAACCCTGGCGATCTTTCTTGGTTTGAGGTTTGCATTTTTTGCGCATAAAATCAGTATTTGAGCGATCGGCACAAAAGTTCGAACGGGATCAAATGACAGATCGGAGCTTGAATTTAATGCGCTAAAGATCGATTTTGCAGGGCTTACTGCCCAAGCCTTCCATGTCGCATCACATAAGTTTAGCAATCACATTCAGCCAGCGTAATTTCAGCAATTCAGAAAATTATGTCATTAAAAATTCCACACTAACCTGTCGCACTGCGAAAGCATGCCTGTTTGTACAATCGCGTAAGGTCCTCTGACTCTTATATATATGTCAAATTTAATTTGTTTTAAGGCCCAAATGGAGCCTCGATAACGAAGCATGGTGATTTACTTTCTAAATGAAGATAGCGAGCCAGTAGAATTTTCCACAGACTAGTGCATCTAATGTTGGGTTGCTGTGATTAGCGGCGTGTTAATGTTCTCGGGCTCATGCACGCCTATCATCAACAGCAACAATGTCCTTGATTCGAGCAATCGTCAATTAGCATGCCAGGTTATCGAAGCAGTGCGACTAATGGGGACCGTTAGTGCTGCTCATAACGAAGAGCGGCGCTATCAGTGCTGCATTTCGCTCAAGTTTTTAATAAACGTGTTGAGCAACACAGTACTCACACGAAAGAATATGTTTTCCACGTGATTCAAAAAGAAACTTGTATTCGGACCACCCTATACGTAATTGTTTTCTTATATGCGTGGTTGCACACTTGATTTGTTCACAAACAATTCCTTACTTTTGCATGTACATTCATATGTATCTATGCCTTGCACCTACTCTGCCTTCTCAGCTTGTTTTTTTTTTTTTTTTTTGTAATTGAAATAAACCAAATATTTATTTGTTATTCTTTGTTTTTGCATTTTGTTATATAGTATTGTCTTGGTGCGTCATTATCGCAACATTCACTTAACCGTCTGCCATCATAGTTTTCCGTCAGCTATTTTATATTAGACTTTTTTAATAATAAAGATACATACCTACAGTGATGAACAAAAGTCTACATATACCAAGTCTACATATACCAAGTCTACATATACCATTTCCGTTGATTGTTTCAAAGTCCAAAAAGTTTATTGAACAATGTGCTGATACATTTTTATTTGAAACCTTTTTCTAATCACATTAAACTGAAAAAATTCATTCTTTAACATTAACTAACAAAGTTGTGGCTGAAAAACGCCAATACAGCGCTGACAAAAGTCTACCTACAAAACGAAGTTTCTACCTTGTACATGAGAACACTGTGGTGTGATAAAGCCAAAGTACTGTTTGTTTTGTGTTTCCTTTAATTTTGTTTGATGCTTTACTAATACTAAGTTCAGTTGTAATTTTTACATTTAAGTATCAAAAATGGCTGCTCTTTCAGCATAGAAAAGATAAAAATTCATATGTCGAAATTTCAAAAATTTTAAACTGAGTCCACCAATTGTACATACCAATGTAAAAAACGAAGGGTGAGATTCAGCGTATTAGACAGGGCTAGTTTACTGGTGCAAAAGCCCTTGGTCTGGAAAAACCCGAGTCATTTCGGTACGTAGAACCGGCTGCCATGTGGCCAAATATAACTGCAACTACTGGACCGGATAGTATATAGACATACAAAAACGATATTCATCTCATAACCTTCCTAAACTGCCAACGCCCGAATCGCCGTTATCGGAGTGCAGCCATCACCCATTGCAGACAAAGGAGCATCAGCTACCTCTTGAGGCCCGCTTAACTTTGGTTCAATTATGGTCTGCATATTGTAGCAGGTTGATCCTTCCTATCCAGATTCGTTCTACTCAAAAAATGTTCGGCATGTGGAGGTACACCACACGATACTAACCACCTATTTAGTGCATGTCCTCTTAAGCCAAGACACAGCACGTTTCCTGGCCCTACCGTTAGATAAGTTAGACGACGACTATCACTGGTAGGGCCTAGAGCACTGCTACAACAGCAAACAGCAAAAACCATTGTAAAAAACTTTAAAAATATTGGTTCTACGTGCAATGGCCGCCGGAGGAAACTATCTCCGAGACATAAGTTTCATCACGCAAAAAGCCTCTAATTTCTGAAAAACGTAAACTCTGCTCGGAGTTCGTCAAAGTACATAAAGAAAAGGGAATTGATTTTTGGCAAAAAGCTTTGTTGAGATGAGTCAAAGAAGGGCAAACGTTTAGAATTTAGCATCAACTGTCTAGCATGGTGGTGGCAACGTAATAGTTTGGGGAGCTGTTACAGCGTCTGGAGTTGGAGGGATAGCATTTATTGAGCCTAACATAGATTGCTATAAATATAAACCTTTACTGGAATATAATTTGAAACCTTCGAATAATTTAGAACTTGGTTGTATTTTTCAGCGAGATAACGATCCAAAACACACGGCAAAGTTGTTGAGGATTGGCTCCTTTCCTATGCATTATACCCCCACCGCAAAGTTCAGTTTCAAATATTATAGAAATGTTTAAGAAATTTTGGTACACAAAATTAGAGTTAAAAGCGTGGTTTCTAGCGTTGCTATACTCAAAGAGCGCATAATAGAAACCTGGAACAGTATAACATCGGCAGAGCTGACTAATTTAGTTGTCTCTACCCCACGACGTCTATTAGCGGTAGGCCAACTAAATACTTAAAATCAACATTATCTAGGATTAAGTAAAGTTTTTACACAAAAGTAAGTCAGTTTTGTACTGTATGCACGTTTTTGTCATCGGGGATTTTACCTGTAGGTTTTCTCGCATAACTTCTTTATCTCTCTTTATGTTAGAGAAAGGATATTTTAGTTTATTAATAACACAAAAAGATTTAAAATAAAAGAGTATCAATAGGTACATTTTCCACTAAACTTTCAAAACAACGGAAATGGGAGGAGATCTTCCTCTTCCTCTGCTACCACCAGCTGGTACCATATCGATTACTTTCTACTTATATTGGTAACATTAAATTGAATTTTTCCACAATAGCTCCACTTCCTTTTTTGCTGGAACGAAGATGTGGGCAATTAAGTGGGCTTAACTCCTGCGGTACTACATCGATAATGTTGCTTCAGCATTACTCCATACTTGCTTCTGAATAATGGCTGCTGGCTAAATTCGGCTAAAACTTGACTGGGGAACGGTGGCGGCAAATATGTAAATGGCTGTATCGTTTTTTTACGGCGGCCGCCGTAGCCGAATGGGTTGGTGCGTGGCTACCATACAGAATACACGGAGAGAACGTAGGTTCGAAACTCGGTGACACACCAAAATTAAGAAAACCATTTTTCTAATAGCGGTCGCCCCTCGGCAGGCAATGGCAAACCTCTGAGTGTATTTCTGCCATGAATAAAAATATCTGCCGTTCGGAGTCGGCTTGAAACTGTAAGTCCCTCCATTTGTGAAATAACATCAAGACGCACACCACAAATAGGAGGAGGAGCTCGGCCAAACACCCAAAAAGGGTGTGCGCGCCAATTATATATATACATATATATACAAGAAATTGAAGTTGAATCTTTGCGCAAAGGTGCGCCAATTGCACCAATGCAATTACGAAATGCAGCTCTCTATTTAAGCTAAGCCCGATGTTGGACAATGAGGGCCTTCTACGACTAGGGAGTCGGATAGACTATGCCGCATGCGTACCAATGTAGCCTCTTGTAGCTAAGCATTATCACGAACTTTTTCATCGCCACAACTTTGAAAAAGCATTGTGCGCTATACGTCGAAAGTTTTGGATTCCTAGTGCGCGCCGATTATTGAGGTCAATTAAAGATAAATGCCAGAAATGTAAAAATTTATCCGCTATTCCCGAATCACCACTTATGGGCCAAGTACCTAGCGATCGAGTTACACCGTTCGTTCGCTCGTTCACATATTCAGGCATTGACTACTTTGGGCCTGTGTTAATAGCCATAGGCCGTCGTCAGGAAAAACGTTGGGTTGCATTTTCCACATGTCTAACTATTAGAGCCATTCACCTGGAACTAGCTAGGGACCTATCAACAGATACTGCCATAATTGTCTGCCGTAACTTTATAAATAGAAGAGGTGTACCGAAGCGATATGGGGACAAATTTTGTCGGCGCAAGCAAAGAAGATTGGGTAAACGTTCAAAGCGATATGCAATCAGAGTGTGATCTTCGAGGTGTAGAGTGGGTTTTCAATGCACCTGCCAACCCATCTGTCGGGGCATATGGGAAAGAATGGTAAGAAGCGTAACACGAGTTTTGATGGTCACACTGAAGGAACGAGCGCCACTGTTGGAGACCCTCCAAAGTCTCCTGATTGAAGCAGAAAATTTAATAAATTCGCGTCCATTAACACTGCCGGTAGAAAGTGCCGACGCCGAGCCTTTGTTGCCCAATCATTTTTTGCTAGGCTGCGCGAATGATGTACAAACTCCTGCGCTGTCAGAGAAGATATGTTTACGCAAGCAGTGGCACATAGCACAACAGCTTTTTGGAAGAGGTGGATACTGGAGTATCTCCCTACCTTGGCCCGGCGTACGAAATAGCTTAAGAGGGTGAAGTGGATAGCTGTAGGTGACATCGTTATAGTTTGCGACGGCAACGTGAGCCGAGGCCATTGGAAACGGGGTATCGTAACAGAACCAAAGCCAGCCCCAGATGGTCAAGTCAGATCTGTTATAGTCAAGGCGTCAACAGGAATTTTATGGAGACCAGCGTCAAAAATTGCAGTGCTCGACGTTGGTAGTTATTCTCTCACCAGTGATGCGAATCACGGGTTACCGATTAATATTACAATTCCATATAAAAATTGGAAAAATAATTAAAAGAAAACTGTATTCAAATACTAAACTTGAATTATCGCTTTGTACTAAAAATTTCTTTCGTAATATTTTTACCAAAAAATGCAACTATGCCTAAACTGTAAACGCCCTTGAATTGACCGAAGCGTGCTTTAAAAGTCCAGTTGCTTACGGGAATTCAGACGCGTCTCTTACGCCATTATTAGACATCCTTTAATTTCCTTTAAAGTATTACGATAAAGTATACGAACCCGTGTTTTTGCAAAATATATAATATTTCGTTTTTCCCAGTAGTTTGGGTATACGACTTTATTGCCGCCTTTAGGAGGCCCGATCATTTTCAGTATCCAGGACTATTTTTTATTGAGTTCAATATATTTAATTATGAACACAATGTTTTCGGCAATTTCACCGACCTCAACCGGCTTTCTAAAAATTTTCTATTTGCGCAGTCCATCGTCAATAAAATCGCCAAATCGCAACCAATTGAGTTAATACCAATAATTTGACACATAACGGTTATTTGTTTGTTAAATGTTGTTTACATTGTTATGATACGCGTTGATCTGTACGTGAAAATTGAAATGATTTAACCATAGCAGTCCGGTGAGCTCAGCCTATTTTGAGCAATTCCCGACTCTTGAAATAAAAAAGTTAAGAGTAAACCGATGTTAACACCAGCCAATACTGAGAGGCATAAAGTTCGCTTTGGATTATATGGCATTCGCTGAATATTTTCTGATGAAAAGAAGTTTCAACTGGATAATCCATATGTAAAGGGTGTTTTTTTTAAAGGTTAGGTTTTCAAGATGAAATAAAACGTATATAATTTAATGTTATGGCCAAGAATTTAGCCTTATTATAAAGATAAGGGTTTGCCATTATGTTTTAAAAATGATTTCGGGCAAGTGGCCGCCGCGACTGGCTCGAATAAATTCCAGCCGAGAGGCCCAATTTTCGACCACTTTTTGCAGCAATTGGGGCCGTATGTCAGCAATAACGCGCCGAATATTCTCTTCCAAGACGTCAATCGTCTCGGGCTTATCTGCGTAGACAAGCGACTTCACAAGAAATAGTCCAGCGGTGTTATATCGCACGATCTTGGAGGCCACGCCACAGGTCCACGGCGCGAGATAATGCGCTCACCAAAAGTTTCCTTCAATAAATCGATTGTTGCGTTGGCTGTATGGCATGTAGCGCCGTCTTGTTGGAACCAAAGGTCGTCCATATCAACATCGTCCAATTCAGGCACGAAAAAGTCATTAATCATAGCTCTATAGCGCTCTCCATTGACTGTAACATAATGGCCGGCTTCATTTTTAAAGAAATATGGACCAATGATTCCCTCTGCCCATAGAGTACACCAAACAGTGACTTTTTGAGGATGTAACGGCGTCTCAGCAATGGCTTGTGGATTATGTTCACTCCAAATGCGACAATTTTGCTTATTGACATACCCATTCAACCAAAAGTGAGCTTCATCGCTGAACAAAATTTTCTTCGATGCGTCGCGCGAACCGGACCATTATTTTCGTAATAAATTTGCACGTTGTTCAGGTGTAAGCCTATTCATTATGAAATGGCAAACCAAACTGAGCATAAATCAAGTGACAGCTGTCAAAAAGACCATCTACGAAAAAAGTAGTGCCAACTTGAAAACCTAACCTCTTAAAAAAACACCCTTTACTTGCTTACTCTTACATAGTACTACTTTTACGCACTAAAGAAGGGATATTCAATAAGTGCTAATCTGGTTAGTGGTGGGTCTGCAATGGTGTGTTGTGCCGTTGGGTACTTGAAAAAAATGTCTCCTGGCATTCATTACAACAAAATATCAAGAGATGGTCAACTCTAATGTGGTTATGAATGCGCTGGTAATTTCAACAATACAGCGGTCCGACGTTGGCTGATTTAAAGCAGTGTGGCTATGATGAAGCAGGCGGTTTGGGAAAACATTCCACAGTTTAAAATCAAAGTATTGTTTGATAGCTTTCCAAGTTATCGCATTATAGGTATGATGCCTGTATCAGCAGAACTATGATTTTTTAGATGAAAATAGTTGCGGCTAAAATTCCTCGTACATCAAAGGAAAAATTTAGATAAATCAACAATAAATAATAATTTTTAGAAAATGCTTATTGTGAAGTAGGTGTTAATGTTCATTATAATAGACTAAAACGCAGAACGAAATCTTTATTTTACTCAGGCAAACATTTTTTCGCCCACTGTATGTATGTATGTATGCGTTTGTGATGCTCTTCCTAATTTTGCATTACAATTACTTGTCTGCGCGTGCAAACTCGTGTAGGTTTTTAATAAGTTTCTGTCGCTGTTACAATTGTGATTATGTTAGCTTTGTGTTGTTGTTGTTGTTGCATTTTAGTTTAGCAATGAATGACATAACACGCCATAAAATGCATTTAACTTGTTAAGCATAATATTTGCAAGTGATTCACTTGTCTCGTTTGCAATTGACGTTGGGATGTTGTTGTTCCTGTCTGCGCTAACAAAAGAGAGTAGATCATTGCCGCAATAAGCAACAGCCGACATAAAAAGATGCACTTTTGTGTAGGTGATGTGTTGAAAATTACTAATGCTTACATACATACATACATGGCACACCCTGACAGAATATTCGAAAAATTGATAGCAAGCTTTGAAGGGTCATAAATACTAAAAAGTCTTTTGATGTAATATATCATACTTGTAAATATGTATGCTAAAGCACTAATAAGAGACTCGAGACTTTGGTATCCCGCAAAATCAGTTTGGAAAAGGTCATTTAATTTAAAAACATAAAAAACGCATTCATTTTTGGAGAAATAATCAGTTCGAAAAGGGCGTGCGGTAGGATGGTATTTGTTTAAAATAACTGTGGCGTAAAAATTTTGAGATATTCTCGAAAACACTAAAATAAGGAAGATATGCGTATTTTCTTTTCCGACTTCTTTAATAATTGCAGTGATACCAGGCAGATAAAAGAAATGGAAAGGATACGTCATGCCCACTCCGTGATCATAAGAAGAAAAACAACTAAGCGTGTGTGTAAACGTTTTTTTAGTATTAGGTGCCTCTTCTCCTGCCTCGCTTTACTGATTTTCACGCAGAAGGGTTGTGGGTCAGTGAGAGAGTTGTGTTGCACCTGTGGGCTCCAAACCATTGAGGTTTGATTAGTGGCAGCAATTTGACGTGCCGGCACATTCGACGATGTAGCCGTTGAGGCCGGGGCCCCCTGATGGCGGGAGCAGAACGTGGCAACGTACCGTGTGGACCACCCCCTGTGTGTCTTAAGGCGGTTGCACTTATTGCACCTAACCGAGGTGGAGTTCGGGTGGAGCCGTTTGTGGCATATGCAACAATAGAATACTTCTGTTCCAGGGTTGGGTTCAATAACAGTATCATATTTGGAGCAAATGTGGTGGGGTACGGTGCACTAGAGAGGGCTAGTTTACTGGGGCGGCAGCCCTTGGTCGAGTAAAACCCGAGTCATTCCTGTAACGTAGAACCGGCTGCCATGGAAATGCTCATCAATGGTGCTTCCATTTGTTGAATAAATTCTGCAGATTGCACAGTGTCTCGTATTTTTTGCGTTTTGCAACATGTTCTGCTGCGCCGCCTGTTGTTCCTAAATTCTTTCGTCTAATAACGCGTTTAAAAAAATTTGAGATTTTTAAATCGGAGTGATTTGCACATATAGGTACGATAACTGCGTGCCATTTCTTAAGTTAAGTTCTATGTCTTATCTGAAAAAGAGCAAAAAGAAAAATAATGGTTTCGGGAAGTTATAGCCTCAACTACCGTATGCACTCTAACCTATTGTTTTGGGGCACATCTATTATTTTTGCGCAAATGGATTAAAACTGTTTTATGGTCGATCTTTAGCTCCTGGGCGATGCTACGACTACTAAAATGCCGGTCAACTTCAATTATTAGTGTCGATCTCGTAAAGTATCGATCAAATAATTTAAGTTTATGCTCGTTGTCAAGGTGACATTTCACACTAAATAAATTATTTTGCTGTTTTTTGTTTATTCCATTCAATTGTGAGCTACAGGGTGTTAACAATGGAAAGAGAAAATGGGGTACATTTTACAATTTTTCTTTGAAAAAGGCGAAAATCGAAGCCATTTACCGAGAAAATAGTGTATTTTTTCCACGTAAACTAATATAATCGGCTCACAGCCTTTATTGAGTGTTGGGCCGATGTGTTTGGTGCACATTGTGGTTTAGAAATATCGATTCCGTCATCCGAGTTGGTTTCTAGGTTTGAAATCTTCATTTACTTTGTCGTCGATCACAACATGCATCAGTTTCTGCAATAGCAACATAGCAACACTGCTGTTAGGAATGTTTTGTTTTAAGCCCCGCTAATATCAAAATAACTGTATTGTCTGCAAACAATTCCATTTAAATACTTTACCTGTTTAAATATTATTATATTTTTAATATCCTTTATTCACCTTCATTCATCGCATTTCCAGGTCAAACCCTTACACGATGTCTATCAGCGTGAAATCGAACTAACCCTTTGGGAGCCCATTAATCGCTACTGGGCCGAATGCTATGAAGCCTGCAAGGCAGCCTCAAAGCGGCGCTGCACATACCAAGCTGAAAATCGGCGAATTTTCAATGTAAATTTAATTACTGATCAAATGTTTCATAATTTGCAAATAATTCATTAAATGAAATGCTTATCAATTATAGCAAAAAATTGTCATGCCCTGGAAAGTACGTCAAGTCGAAGAGATGACACGTCTTAATACCGCTGCGCTAGCACAAAAAACAACAAACAGCCACATCAAGAAGCGTTGGAAAACGGCCAAACGATTTTTGTACGGACCGCGTGGACCGTGGTTTACGGGGTAAGTGAAAACCGCTCCGATAGTGTGTGTATTAGTAATTTATAGTGGGCAGCATTTGCCAATTGAAGAGTTAGTCAATGCAGAACCACGCGCATTTTGCATTACATGCACTCGAACGCGTCATGACATAATCGCGACTAGCAGTGATTGCACGCCTTTTCCTTTTCGTTTGCGATTTAATTGTGGAATTCACATACGAGTACATAATTTGTACTAAGTACAAGTTGTATTTTCACTTTATGATTACTTATTTTTGGCTGTCGCTTTGCCGTGGCATGTTGAATTTAATAGTGCAAACATGCCAACGAACTACCTGTAGCGGTTATAAAAGCCACGCTTTTATTTTCAGTTGTCTTTGCTGCAACTAAGGCTTACTCAAATTACGAATTTACTAATTCGCCAACGAATTTTATATGTTTTGCTTTTACCTGCATTTTGCACGTTTTTTATTTCTCTGCTGCGGCGCTCATTTCATTTCAAATGGTAATTAAAACTTGGCTAATGAATTAAGAGTAGCGTGTTTAAAAGGTGTGGAAGCATTTCAATTGGTATAAGCAAAACAAAGGTAAAAAATAAAAACAAATCTGAAAAGCATCATTAATAGAAGTAGTGAAGTAGCATTGGAATTATACAGCGATTCAAAGTGACTATTTTTGATTGCGATTACATTTTTGATATAATTTCCTTTCTATTTCAAAACACGAAGGAAATCCACATAAACCGTTCCTAATTACCTTTTCGTAAGTGAAATTGCTCTTGAAATAACCGATTATTAAATTTTTAATTGCAGTCATGGCAATTTCAATACATCCATTAACCCTCCGTTTGGCAGATGAGTCTGATAAGACATTATTATTGATTTCAAATGTAAATAAAAATGTATATTTCTATGGTCATGGAATATTATAGGCCATCCTAAAATTTTATTATATACATTTTGTCAAAAAAATATCGGGAATTGTTCATTTAAAATCATGTCAATCAATGTCTAAATTTTTTTTGTTGATATGTTGGTACAACTGTCCTCTATAGTGTCGCAAAGTTTGAGCGTGATCTGTCAATTAGCTTGTTTTTGGCATTTAATTATATCAGTCAACAGCAGGAGTGCTCTGCGATTTTCACTATGGATAAGAATATCGAACAAAGAATTTATCTTAAGTTTTGTGTTTGGAACGAGATTTCGTGTGCCGAATCGTTGAAAATGTTGCAGAGAGCCTATGGCGAGTGTGCTTTATCAAAAACAGGGGTCTATGAGTGATATAAGGCTTTTGCAGAGGGCGGAGAAGTCGTAGAAGATTTGCCCCGATCTGGTTGCCCATCAACGTCTTCAACGGATAAAAACGTCAACAAAATCAAAGAAATGGTGCTGGAAAACCATCATTTAAGTTTGAGGAAGGTAGCTCGTGACCTTAGCTTGTCTCATGAATCAATTCGAAAGATAGTTGAATTCGTTCCAAGATAGTTGAATTTCTTTCAAAAGTTCATCCGAAGAAGATGGCTGAAGACATGCTTTAGCAAGTGAATTCGGACCCAACATTTATCCAGCGCATCATAACAGATGATGAGACGTGGGTATGCGTCTGACATGCAAACCAATCAACAGGCGGCTGAATGGCGCTACCCACATGAGCCGAAATCCAAAAAACCACGTCAAAGTCGGTCAAAAATGAAAGTCATGCGCGCGTTTTCGTTGATTATAATGATGTTGTGCACTCGTAATTCGTTCCAAATGGTTCTACGGTAAATAAAGAATATTAACTGGAAGTTATGCGACGTTTGAAAGAGATTGTGCGTAGGAAACGGTCCAATTTGACGAAAGAAAGCTCATGGATCTTGCTCCATGATAACGCACCGTCTCACAAGGCTCATATTGTGTACTCTTTTTTTTGACCAAAAAGTCGATAAATATCATCGAACAACCACCGTATTTAGCCCTCTGTGACTTTTTACTTTTCCCAAAACTTAAATTGCCACTCCGCGGACGCCGCTTTGAGCCGATAGAGGCCATTAGGGGAATTCGCTGAAGGAGCTAAAGAAGGTCTCTTCAAACGCGTTTAAGAAGTGCTGTGATGACTGGACTAATTGTTGGCATATGTGTATAGCTTCGAATTGAGCCTATTTTGAAGGCGATAAAATAAATTTTGATGATTAAACAATTATTTTGCGTTTTATTGAATAATTCCTGACAGAATGTACTTAGAAAAAATGAAATATTATATTATTAATAACAAATAAATAAATAAATTCTTGTGTTTTTAAATTATTTTCTAATCTTTTTAAAAAAGAGTTTGTAAATCTGGTCAGACTCATTACGTGCGAATGTAACTACTATAACATCTGGCAAACGGAGGGTTAAGTACGTATGTATATGCGACTGCAATATTTTTGCCTCTGCTCGAAATAGCCTACCTTCTCTGCTCCTTTCGATATTCGATTTGCAGCTTTGATATTAATATTATGTGAAAAGTTCGATTTGGAGTTGTATTTTCAAACAGTCAATGTGCTGTAAGCGTTCCTCCTAGTTGTGTGATCAGCTCCATAAGAAGCAGAGTTTCGGTGATTCACTTAGGTCTATTTATCGCTGAATATTTTTTTCTTTCTACATATATTTATATACGTATAAACATACATTACGTATAAACTCATTCGGTTGCGGCTAAACTTAACTGCTTATAATAAACATCTTAAACATTTTTTAAAGCTGAGATTTATAATCTAAGGTTTTTTTTTTCGAATAAAATTTTCCAATATTCCAAAATCATATAACAGGAGTTATTATACCAACTTTAATTTATGGGCGAGTAGAAGACTTTAGCCACCACTGCTCCCAGTTGTGATCCAAACTTGGTGTTTTATTTTAACCAGCTGGCTAGCATCTTCAATTCTTCGTAGTTCACCATTTAAGTGAAGTGTAGGCATTCATATTTTTACGTCTCTTAAAAATATGAACTTAGGTACCAAGTAGGGTACATTTGTGGTAAAATTTATGTACTTTTTTGTAATTGCTCGGTATTATTTAAAACAAAAGTGCGGCTTCATTTCGAACGTTGTGGGGACTCAAGTTTCTGGTGCAATGCAGGATTACTTTACTGGCTTTGCATATTTTGTTTTGCTCCGAAACTTGAAATCGAAGCTAAAATATAACTATCATTTAACGCAAGGATGATATATGTATCTACCAGGTTTGGCCTTCAGCTATGGTGAAAAACAAATTTCAGCGGTAATCTCGGCTGCCACGTCACCAACAAGAAAGATAGAATAAGAGATTGCGCCTTCCGAATTCGCTGTCTCGCCAGGCTCCGAGAATATAAAAACAAACGAAGGGAAAGAAGAAGAGGAAGAGTAGGCGAAAGCAATAGAAACTATCAAGCACAAAAAATTATACACACACAAACTTTCTCGCTACGGCGTCATCCACATAAAAACGCTGGAAAATTCCATTCGCTGGAATTTTTATAATTCGAGCTTTCTCGATTTAATACGCGGCACTATCAAGCCATTCACTGAATTTTTACAAACATATAATTTTTCCCGCTTTTGCTTGTTATGTCCCTTTATTTTGTATTATTAAGTTACCTGACGTCGCACTTGTCAAAATCGCGAAAAATAAAGTAACGGTTTTGGGAAGACGTCACCTTCTGTATTCAATTCTCCTTGATCAGTCGTTCAGACGGCAATGAAGTAACGCGAGCGAAAGCTGTGTCGATTTTTTCATATATCACTAACATAATCTCAGTTTTTACGTAAACAAATCGCTGTCAAGACCCCAGCTACATCAGCCAATCAACTGATTTTTTCAAATTCGCTGAGAGCCGGCTAACACCTGATATTGGCCACACCTTCTGAACTTTTTTCACCATGCATTTAACAAACTTTCATATATTACCCTACATTTCAATTATTTTTTGATTATTGTCACTTTGCTTAGGCGTGCATTGGACTTGCACGTTTTCCTGGTTGTGCTCCAACAGATAATGCGTCATTATTTGAACGCTTTGAATTAAGGTACTTGACCACCTTGGAAAGCTAAAAAGTACAACATATTCAATAATTTTTTTTTCATGTTCTGTATAATATATTAAAATAAATTTTTTTTTTAATTTTTATTTAGAGCTTATATAATACAAAAAAAAATTGATTTATTAAAATTTCTTTTTTTAACATATATCCAGGAGGCGCCAAAGTCGAGGCCTGAAGAAAATCATGTCTTGCGGCGGACAGTTAATCTTAGAAATGGTAATTCTAAAACAAAAGAGAGAAACAAAATTTTCAAAAGGAAGGTTCCTTGCGTGAGAATTTACCAAAAACTGACAAAAAAAAAATAATAAAAAAATGGCGGATGTTTGAAAAAAAGTTAAGAAAACACCCCTGTTTTTCACAATGTTATGCTTAAAAAGCAATACTTTATTAACTTTTTTTTTGCAAAATGTGGTAAATTGGCATACAAAACATCTTAACAAATAAAACAAGACCAAAATCATTAAAATCGGCTAAGCAGTTTCGGAGATAAAGTGTCCGCCATTCGAAAAAAAGTAATTTCTGGAAAAACGCGTTTAAAGTTAAAACTTGCTATTTTCTTTCCGCTGAGTCAGCAAGTAATGAGTGCAGGATGCGCCTGCACATTTTCACTGATTTCACTTTGTTAGAATTCGAATTTAAAAAAACAGTTTCAGGTGATGATTTTTAAAAGTATAAGGATTGAAAAAATGTAAAAAAAAAAATTTAATTTTTTGAAACTTATAAGGTGGTCAAGTACCTTAAACATGGCGAATTTGGTGTGAGAGACAACTTAGAAATTTCGAAGAGACAGAACTATTTGAAAATTCAAGGCCCTCTTGTAGGCCCATTTACTTTTACATGCAAGCCATTTCGAAACAATTGAAATTACAAGGAATGATTCAAAAGCAAGGAAATTGAGTCAAGAGGTTTCAGCAAAAGAAAAGTGAATACACTACCGTAATCCCAACTAACAAAATGAACTCACGGTTCCAAGGTTAGGCTCTATATTTTGTAGGTTTAAGGCGGTGTCATCTATTATGAATTGCAAGGGAAAGTGAAAATTAGCTCACTTCATAGATTATCTCAAAAACCAGGTAGTTCTTTCGACAAGAAAAACCAGAATTGTGCGACTGTAATAGCTAGTGTTGGGCAAAACTTTTGAATAAGGGAATTTGTTCACAGATGAAAAAACGAAGGCTTTTTTTTGTTGCACATTGTGCTAAATTTTCAAATGCTTTGATGAAAAAAATTGTACTTGACTGGCAATGGCAAATAATCAATATTCGGATTAAGCTCTAAAATTTAATGTAAAATACCTTCACAATTTCATTGACATTGCACACGTTGTGAATGCGTGCAAGTCTAATTCGTAGAATGGTCAGTATCGAGACTTATTGCTGCAGCAAGTGTCCTCGAACCAACGAATCGAGTTCTGGGCTGAGCAAGTAAATGCCATGTTAGACCAAATCCGATAAATTGAAATGCAGCACACTTTTCGTTCATTCACATCGCATGCGTACCGAAATCCGTTTTGCTGCAAAAGGTGGGGTGCGTCCACTAATTGCTTTTAATAAATTATATTCAAAAAACCAAAGGTACCTACATACAAATGCACAAAATCTCGTTTGCATATGCATGGCTACGTATGTGGGTATGTTAATTAGAAAAAAATGAATTGCACTTGATCTAATTTAACTGGACAGAAAACGCAACCAAACGCAACAAAACGCACAACTCAAACCAGTGGTTTGCTTGCGACAAATTTTGTGTTTTATTTATTACTCTTCATTACACACGTATACATTTTTATTGCCTGCTTATATAATTTTTGTTATTTGTTATGTACATGGGACGTTCCACGTCAACCGGTACACTAGCTGGTCCAAAATTCTATGGGACCGATTTTGAAGTCCAAGGTCTCAAAATGATCGTCTGAATGTCCACTATTGAAAGCCGTCTGGCCCATTCAATATGGCGTCCAAATTATGGCGTCTAAGCTGACAAAAAAATTAGAGTTTATTTAAAATCTTGTGTGCTCCTAAGAAAACCAGCAGCAATGAAAAAAAAGTAATACTGATTCTTTATGTTCTTAGGGTCGCAGATTACGATTTCTGAAGCAGATTTCCAAAATTCAAAATGGTGGATCCAATATGGCGGCCGAAAATATTAATTTATTTCGATTTGTTTAAAATGTATTTCTAAGGGGGTTTTGGGGTCGCTGATTACGAATCTGAAGTCAGATTTTTAAAATTCAAAATGGGGGATCCAATATGGCGGTCAAAAATAAAAACATTATTTCGATTTTTTTGAAACCTGTTTTAAAAGGGTTTTTGGGGTCGCTGATTGCGATTCTGGAGTCATATTTCAAGAATTCAAAATAGCGGATCCAATATGGCGATATAAAATAAAATAAAAAAAATTTTTTTTTTTGTTTTTTTTTTTTAATTTTTTTAGTTTTTTATTTTATATCGCCATATTGGATCCGCTATTTTGAATTCTTGTAATATGACTCCAGAATCGCAATCAGTGACTCCAAAAACCCTTTTAAAACAGGTTTCAAAAAAATCGTATTCATGCACGTGTCCACTCAGTCGTCGTTCAGACGGCAACGAAACAACACGTGCGTAGAATGTGTTGATTTTTTTTCGTATACCACCAACACAAGTTTTTAGCGACCTCTGTCTTAAACAAACCGCTGTCATATTCCTTATCACGTCAACAAATCAAAATCTAAGAACCGGTTACGGTCTGATATTGGCCACACCTCTGTATATCGTGCTACGAAATGCCAATTGTCCGACCATGCATCAGCAATATACCAGTTTATACTAGTCCAAAGTATTTCTAAAATAACCGCTTTTAGACCAGTTAAAATATAAAAAAATCATCCATTTCATTCTATTTCATATTAGCAGTGTATAGAGATACGTTTTTTTCTTAAAATTAAATTAAACTTTTTTTATATATAGTAAGTTGTGAAACATTCAAAAACTCATTCCAACTCACACTATAAGCAAATTTTAAAAAAGGTAAAACAAATTTAAAAAAAAAATTGAAAAATAAATTAAATTTAAAATATTCATTTTGGGAACATAAATAAAATTAGTATGATTGCTTTTATTGAATATCAGTATCTGAATTAGAGTTTCTATATTATTTTGACTTTTCCTGCAGGGTAGTTACTTCCAATTGAACTCTTTCATAATTGACTTGTAATCGATGTTTTGACTGGTAACACCTTGAAATCAGTTTCATTAACAAATGTACATAAATTATTTGCATACTAAGTTGTTCACGTTTAACTTGAACGAAAGTATGAGCGGATCCAAGAAAATATTTTTGTGGAATCCTGGAAAAAATATTTCAATAGCATTGATAATAGGCATACAGTCATACAGTCCGGTTGACTTGGTTAGAGGTCTCCCCAGAAGGAAAACAGGGATCGTTTTAGAATCCACACCACACGACGTAGTAGACGACTGTCGCTGTAAGTGCGAAGGCATTTTGAAGCCTACCTCACCCACCAAAACAAAATAAATAGTTTTTATGGAAGAGAGTGGTCTAGTAACACAAGAATTTCTGAAAAATGAAAACTGTACTTAACTCGAAAATAAACATGCATCAAAATATTATTCCATCTAACGGTATTTCGCAGCAGTAAACCTACATAATTGCAAAAGACGTTTTGCATTTTCTTCGTGTTTTGGCGAGACTAAGCGTGAATGAAAATCTAAGTATCTGAAAGTATCCAGCAAATTTGCTAATGGTTTAATCAATTTGATCGTAAAAATGGATTGATTTGAAGTTAAATTTTTTTGGGAACTTCCAACTCTAACTCTATGTGCCATTTCATGTGCTAACTGGAAAATACTGTTGAACTGCCCTCTGCTTTTTCATGAATTGACACACACGCAGTTCTATGCACTCTCTCTAGTTTAGTGGTGTTATAGGCCTTCTGAAGAGCTACCCACAAAACTAGGCAACCATATGCCAAAATTGGCAGGACCACTAAGTTGTACATCCAAAGTACGGCACGTGGCTTGAGACCCCATTTTTTGCCGAACATAGATTTACAGGCGTAGAAGGCTATACCGGCCTTCTTAACTCGATTTTCTATGGGCAGCTTCCAGTGAAGCTTGGGGTCAAGTATTACACCAAGATACTTGACTTCCGATGCGAGTGTAAGACACTGATTGTTTAGTTTTGGAAGCTTAAAAGGCAGAGGCTTGTATTACCTGGTGAATAGCATCAACTCCGTTTTGTCAGAGTAGGCCCTGAGACCGCAACTGGCAGCCCAACTACTGAGTGTAGCCAGTGCACCTTCCAAAATTTCAGCCATTACTGATGGGAAGGGTCCGGAGACCATTAGGACCAAGTCGTCGGCACTTGCTACCACCTTTACCCCTCCCCTTATAAGCGAGTTAAAGCTTAATCAATAGCTACTAGCCAAAGGAGAGGTGAGAGGACGTCGCCATGCGGTATACCTCTATGTACCAGTGATTCTAGCCCCTACCGCCACAGCATTTATTTCCCTATTGCCAAGCAGGGACGAGATCCCGTGACAATTAGAGCTGTGACAATTGACAGAAAGTCTGGTTTCCAATTGCTCTCGAATGTGATAGTCGATCACTTTTTCAAACACCTTGAGAATAAAGGAGGCAAGACTTATGGGTCTAAAGTCTTTGGCCAAGACGTGGCCGCTCCTTCCTACCTTAGGAATGAAGACCACCTTGGTTTTCTTCCAGCTTGCAGGAACGTGGTTTAGCGAGATACCCTCCAGAAAGATCTTTTGAAGAACGGGAACCACCAAGGTTTTAGTCTTCTGAAGCATTACTGGCATGATGACATCGATACCTGGAGATTTGAAAGGCAAAAAGCTATCGATTGCCCAGTTTATTCTGTTGGCGGACAGGACAGATGACAGGGACAGCGCATATAACCCCTCTTGCCGATGCGCGCCTTCGATACAGACTGGAGCAATAGAATTTTCCGGAAAATGGGCATCAACAAGGAGTCTGAGTCTGGCCGATCTTTCACGGATTCAATGGATTCGCAGTACTCTTTCTAAGAGTTGCGCTTGCATCTCTAATGGCTGTATTATACTCTCTCAAAATTACTCGGTAATCTTGAAAGTTATTAAATATAATATTTATTGAAGACTCCTTGAAGACTTCTCTTTTAAGTCGGTCAACGTGTTACTCCACCAGAGCGGAAAGTCTTTCTTGCTGGACAGGCCACTTTTTTTTGTTAAGTGTCTAACTTGGATGTCCAGTTGTTCCCTAGTGGTAGTCAAAAACTTACTCTTGTTCAGCTTCTTCCAGAAAACCCTGTGGAAAAGAGACCAATCAGTTCTTTTAGGGTTCCTACGGGGTATCAAGGTTTCCCGACCGAAATCGATTTCGAAGAGGATCAGCCTGTAGTCCGAAAATGAGTTCTTCTGGGAGACCGTCCAATTTTCAACCCTAACAGCAGAAGAGTTTGTCGAAAGAGAAATATCAAGAACTTCCTCCCAAACTCTTGATGTTTCCGATGCCATGAAAACAAAAGTTGGGGTGTTTCCCTTGTTCCAGATAAGTAAATTACGGCTAAATATAAAATCAAATAGAGCCTCATCCCGTTCGTTGTTGTCGCTGCTGCACAAAATGGTGTGTCTGGCATTCGCGTCGCATTCGATCAGGATGTTCTCTTTCGTGGGCTGGAGAGTATCCCCCTAATGCTGCATCTCCTCTAGAGGGGCCGATATTTCATGGGCCATGTAGGTAGACACCAAGCCGAAGCAACTGCCACTGGATGGTTCCATCCTGACCACCGTCACATCCGGTGAACTGAAATTTGATAGCAAAAAGGAATTAATTGTGTTCCTAACTAGGATACAGGCCCTAGGCTTACCATCAGTTTGGACATAAAATAGGTCATAGGATCTCTCCCTCAGTCCCATGATTTTTTGCTGCCAGATGCAAGGTGCCTGTATCAGGCAGACATCGATGTCCTCCTCACGGAGGGTGACTCGTAGGTTATCGGTGGGTAGTTTAGAGTGACGAAGAGACGACGAGAGTAACAAACTGATCAAAAGTGTTGCTTACCTTTACGACTGCTCCTCCAGTTCAGAATCTGCGTCCGTCCCAGACAACCGCAGATCGTCGAGCAGTTTCTTTGTGACGGCCCCCAATTTCTCCAAGTCGTCATTCAGGGCAACAGAGGCGGGAAAGATCTTCATTTTGGCCAACCTGAGCCCAAAGCGAAATTTAAACTGCTGTTTTCCGAGTGCCTCCAGGGACTCGTTGTTAATCGGCAGTAATACGGCGGAGCTGTGCTGCTGATGTTCTTCCTTGATGACAGACCAGTCATCCATCGGTACCTCAGGATTTTGCACCTTGAGACACTAGACAATTTCCGAACTGTCCAGCTCCATTTTCGGCAATCAAATTCGAGCTCGTGGTCGCCTTGGAATTTCTGCAGCAAGGATGAGCTTTAGCGGAAACCCTTCCCAGCCGTTGCTAACCGTACCAAGACTCTTCTCCAGAAGCTCCTTCGAGAGCGGATTGGCACATTTACTACCCGGCAACCTCGACAGATTTCACCGAGTCGAAGAGAGGTCCTCGTTCTTTATTATCTATCAGGAGTCTGACCACCATACTAGATAGCCGTCCTTCAATAGCATCCCAAAGGGGCAACACCACACTTCCACTATTGGTTTTTGCGTCCACGAGGGCAACTTGGAGAGGATTTATGGCCACCTCACTGTAAGCTGCCCTCGTGGCCTCGGCTGACGCACTGGTTGAAGGGCCCTCAGCTTCCTGGGCTAAGGAGTATTTGCTCTTCTTGGCTTCGCGTCCGCTCACATCCTGTGAGCGGTTACGCTTCGCCGAGCTCCGTGCCGATTTAGGCTGTTGATGTGGTTGCTGTTGTGGTAGATTCAGTTTTGCTGCGGTCGCGGCCTCAGACTTAGCACGGTTCTCGATGTCCCGCTCGTGCGCTTTACCCAGCACAGTTTTATCATTCACTTCTTCTCCTTCTTTTCCTTTATTTGTATTTGAATCCACGGAAGGGGTGGTCCGCCACGGCAGAGCCGGCATACCGCGGTAAGACACTTGATACAACCGACCGTGCCTGGGCATCGAAGGGAACTGCTAAAGACAGGTTATTGAGACACTACCAGCTATACAGCTCTCGGCACGGATATCTCGATACCTTAGCTTAAAGTGCTGACAAGGTTATACCGCTTTGGCACCGGTCGACAGAGCCTCGTTAGCGAAGACAGGGAGTTCCAAGTCCAGGACATCAAGTCTTGGGTAGTGGGTAGAGGTTGCCATTTGGAGAGGAGTATCTATATTGTTCGCATCACTTTCCCATCTAACCCCCCAATTGACGGGTATGTACAATACATTGAAAGTGCATTAGCTGATGTAATACAAGTAACCGCTTACGCAGATTTTGAATGCGCATAGACCAGTAACGGCCATTCGAATATATGCACTAAGTAAATTCTGTCATCACAACTATTCGATGCAGTAATAAAGATTTTATGTTTGCCACAAAACAAAATTAAATACATTAACACTCAATTCATTAAGGGGGCAGCTCCTCCAGACAACATTTTTTGCGAAAAACTGAGTCTTATCTTAAAATAAATTACATATTAATATTCATGCTTAAATTAATGCACAAAAATTTATTTTTATTAAAAAATTTAAAAAATGGAGGATGCTCAAACGTGGCTCCTTTAATTTGCGCCGTGGAATGTACAGCCTCTTGCCAGACAAAAATGTTCCATTAAAATAATTTATTGCGCTTTGCACTTACCTATTTTTAACCAAAAAAAAATATTAAACTTGAAGTGGAAAAGAAAACATTTAAACTTTTTTTATAAACAAATTGTTAAAGAATATCGCTGTAAAATTTTAAGTCGATATCCTGATTGCTTTTTCAGTTATATTCGATAGCGCGGAAAAAACGCATTTCGAGAAAAAACGCGATTAAAGTCTTCGTTCTTACTCATCTTTCGTTCCACGCTCATCACTTCTCTGACTTTATAGGGGATTTTTAGACTTTCTGTTAAGCTTAAAACATTCAAACGATATTCGTAAATTAATATTTAAAGCAAAAAAAAAGCATGGAAAATTTGAAAGTGCTGGAGGAGCTGCCCCGTTAGTCAATGTTTATCTGTTTTTTACTTCTAATTATATATAGTAATATAAGGAATTCCGGTTCGAAGAGAATATCTAAAGCGTTTTTCAGTAAGAGCGCTTCAACTTCGTTCAATCGTTGAACCCAATTTTCGATCACTCTTTTGCATGAATCGACCGAAATTCCAGCAATATTGGCTCTGAGCTCACAAATCGTCGCCGGCTTGTTACTGTAGACCAATGACTTCACATAACCCCAAAGAAAATAGTCTAGAGGCGTCAAATCACACGAGCGCGGCGGCCATTCGACCGGTCCATTTCTGGAACTAATGCGCTCATCGAACTTACTCTTCAACAAATCAATTGTAGCGTGTGCTGTGTGGCTTGTGGCCCCGTCCTGTTGAAACCACATGTCGTCTAAGTCCATACCATTCAATTGCGGCCAAAAATAATCGTTTATCATGTCGCGGTATCGATTTCCATCCACAGTAACGTGGCGATCGTTCTCGTCAACGAAAAAATATGGGCCAATTACGCCACCGGCATGTAAACCGCGCCAAACAGTGATTTTTTCGGGATGCAACGGTGCCTCATGAATCACGTGTGGATTGCTTAAACGCATAACGCAGTAACGCATATTTTGCTTGTTGACAAAGCCATTGAGCCAAAAGTGAGCTTCATCACTGAAGATGATTTTTTGGAAAAAATCTGGAGTAAAGTAGCAGCAACAGAACGATTATTTTCATAAAAAATTTGCACGATTTGCAATCGTTGCTCAAGTGTGTAGCGTTCCATGATGAAATGTATACTAATGAAGTTTACAAATGACAAGCGAAAAATAAAATATATTGCGTCGTTCGCCCTCCCTATCGGAAAAAAGTTGAAGCGCACCTATTGAAAAACGCTTTACTTGACTTCCAGCCCCCAGCGTTTGCTTGTTTGATATTAGGTTTTGTTTCTACATACCAGTTTGTTCATTGACCTAAGGTCATCGAGTGAAAATTCAGGCATAGCAGTGGGCCTGAGTAAAGTCTCCATAAGCATAAAATAAAAAAAGGCTTAAAGTCTTTCACTGTAATTGAATAATTTTAATGCAGGGCTTACTTTATTAGGCAGGGCGAGAAAGTTCATTATTTTTCAGGTAGTGCGAGTATTAATTAGATTATAGTTATATTCATACACATATAATATGTATGTATGTATAATACTTGACGTGTTCAAAAAATAAGGTGAATTTTATAATATATTCGACTTTCGATTATTATTATTTTTTTATGTTGGTACACTCGTCTCGAAGATATGTTCACAGTTTTAGCAATGTTTGATTTGTTTGTGAGAGGCAGAAAAAAGGCAAGTGTTTTATGATTTTCTGCTATCGACTCTTAGCTCTCCTGGACTCTTCCTTTGGGATGCTTTCGATGTCATACTCGCCTTATTTTTTGAACATAAAATAGTTTTGGAAAAATGTTCAAAATAATAAAGAGAGAAGAGTAAAAGTTCGGACGGGACCGACATTTACATTATTTCAAGAAAGAATAATCCAATTCCGTCTTTTCCGAGAGAATTCTGTCATAGAGAGATCTTTAAGGCCGAAGCCGGAGCTCCGTCATTCTTTAATGCCAACAAATACGTCAATAATTAAAACATTTTTCATACGCATTTTCCGGATTCTATGTACTTCAGTTCGAATTATCTTTAATGTCTTCTACCGACTGGAAACGCCATGCCTGAGGTAATTGTAATTTAAGCATTGGTGGATATGAGGGTTGGTCTATGATATTTGTTGAGTTATTGGTCAAAAATTGTTTACAATGACAGCCTTGTAAAATTTTGCTTTATCGTGATGCAAATTCATTAAATTTGTTTTCCAAAAATCTGATATTTTCCGACAAAAATCTGATATTTTCCTACAAATTTGCTCTTTCAAAAGCAACATAACGCTCAGATAATAAAAGGTGACACAAAATTAAGAATATTTTTGAATAACTTTTTAGGTGGCGCAAAATTAATCATATATTTTTTTTTTTAATAACTTTTTTCTAAATAAAAACAAACAAAAAAATGATTTTGAATGATGAAAATCTTTATTTTGACCTTAAGGGGTAACACCACTGTACACGCGTATAATAAACACGATTTTTAAAGAATTTTTTTGTATAGAAGGAAAGGGAAAACAATCACTCTGATTTGGGAAGTTATTACTTATATACTAAAATACAAAACTACAAAGTTTGATCGAAAAATTTTACAAAATGGCGGCATTGGAGACATTTTTGTAATGTGGTTTCTCTTGAAGGAGCTCCGCGGCACGCAGCACAGAGGGTGCAAATTTTAATCTGGAACAAAGAAACCTTTTTTTTCTTAATCTAGATAAGAATAGCTAGAGAAACACGTAGGGGATTTAAAAAATATTTATTTTTGTGGAATTAGCAACCTTTTGAAGGAAAAAACTCTATTTTGGACTAAAAAAACGGCACTTAAATAATTATAACAATCGTTTAAATTAATCTATCGAAAATCCCCTACGCTCTTCTCTTAAGAAGGTTATTATACAGACGTAGTGAAAAACCTGATTAAAAATCTTTAAAATTGTTTGAGTTATGCTGCGTGCCAATTTCAGAAAACGTGTTTTGAGAAAAACGCGTTTAAAGTTTGGAAATTTGGAGAAGTCGTTAGGTAGCAGTCACTAACGCTTGGTTAAAAGCTTAAAATATTTATGAAATAAACTTCGGTAACGTATAAAACTTTTTGTTCTGTATTTTAAAAGGTTCAACGAATTTTTTAAGCTTATAAAAAAAAAATCAATTTTTTGAAATTTCTACAGTGGTGTTACCCCTTAACGCGCTGCACTGCTTGTCTGCTTGTACCATATAAGGTCTCAAGGGTCCGAGAAATACATGGGCCACGTCAAGTAAGGAACCTTCTACTCGCACACTTCCCAGGCAACAAACCGGTAGAGCTAATGACTCTACTAATAATGGGGGGCAATTAAATTTAAGGATTCAAATGGAATCAATGAGAAAATTGAATGGGCTATTAGCACTTTTGGCCCATACAGATCACCGGGCCTAGATGGTATTTATCCGGCAGAGTTACAACAATCAGAGGTTGTAATATCATTCATTACTGTCATTATTAGAAGCTGCTTGAATAGGGGCTACATTGGAGGGAGACGAAAGTCTCCTTTATACCTAAGGTAGGCAGGTCCTCACACACTAATCCTAAACACCTATCAGTCTCACGTCTTTTCTTCTCAAAATTCTAGAAAGGATTGTGAATGAGTATTTACGGGGCATCATACCAATCAGCAGGTTCTCCCCGGCACAACACGCTTACATAAAAGGCAAATCTACAGAAACCGCTTTACATTCGCTTGTCGGGTTCGTGGAAAAGCGCCTGGCAGTTTGCTTTATTAGCTTTTGTAGACATTAAAAGACCTTTTAACAATATTAATGCAAGCGTCATAACGGCTGCGCTAGAAGATTTTGGAGTCAAATCTAATGTTGCTACTCTTATCGAGAATAGACTTGTCAAAAAAAAAAACAAAAAAAAAGTAAATAATAAAACTAAAATAATGGAGGGTGTGGAGATTCCTTTGAAAGAGGAAGTTATGGAAGTCCTGGTGGTGCGGCCACGCTTCTATACTTGAGTAGTTATAATCAAGAATTCGACTACTCTTTACCTAAACCCACCTTCGACTGGCTCTTTAATACTAACATCCCAACAGATCAAGGAAAGAAGAAAATATTTGTGTTACAACCAGGCTAATTTGGCCGCAAATAGATAAAAAAAGATCAGGAGTATTGCTTAACCTCTCACGAGAGAAGAACTCGAAAGTCGGGCCTTGTGTCTCCGGTCATTGGCTGTTAGATAGGCACTCTTCTAGGCTAGGAGTATTTTCTCATGAATACTACAGAAGTTAAAAAGACGAGGAAGAGGAAGAAACTGTAGAACATTACCTCTGTAATTGTTCAGCCTCACCTAGGAGTAGAGCAAAGTTGTTAGGAAAATACCATTCTGAGTCTCCTACGGAACTATGCAGTGTTGGGATAAAACCTATCCTACGCTTCATTGGAGTGTCTTACTGGTTCCGTGAAAAAAAAAACAGTAACGTTCCCGTGTTACACAGAGGTACCACAACGGACCTGCATGGTCTATGTGAGTGGGCTACTCTAAGTCGACCGCCTCCAAAACCTAACTTAACCTTGTACCATACTTATATACTGCAACTGTCTAGTTCTCAGTTGTCAAATATGACTGACGTACGACGCCATTTGCAAAAACTATAAATCTTCTTTCCTTTTCACCTAAATATTGAGGATCCTTTAAAAGGACCTTTCAAATTATCTCCGCATTTGTTTGACGGCATGCATATGTATACTCGGCGCATGGTTTAAGTGAGACATCATATTCAATTATAATTTAAGTGCGATACCACACCCATAGTTATAATCAACCGGAGAAAAAGGAAACTATCTTCCACTTCCACATTCGAAGGAAAATTGTCTAACTGACAACACAATTGTACAAGCTAATTTCACAAGCATTTTTACGCTCTTCCAATCAGTCGTTCCGACGACAGCGATGCAACATTGCCAGTGACTGCATTGATTTTTTTTCGTATATCACCAACACAATCTCAGTTTTTGGCGACCTCTGTCGTAAAGAAACCGCTGTCATATTCCTTATTACTTCAGCAATTCAGTTGATTCCTCCGAATTCGCTGAGAGCCGATTAATGGTTTGTTGCTGGCCACACCGAGCTCAAAAGAGAAGTATTTATGCCATACAGCTGCCAGTCGTAATCTGGTCCTACAAAAAACTGTATGGGCTAATTTTATGAGGTTTCCGAATGGCATATGGTTTTTATGAGAAGATTTTTCTTAACCATCGAGTACTAACATAAATATACTTGAGAGTAATACAAGCTTATCAGTGTAAGAGGAGTCCCCCATTCCAGAGAATTGTCATTTTTAAAGTGATTCTGTATTCGGTTCGCAACCAGCTGAATGATAGTCACCCACAAACCTCCTAAAGCCTCAGTTATTATCCCACATTGTAATACAAAAGAAATGTGTGTGTGTTTTTTTAAATTGCATACTTTGATACACTTTATTCGGTTTACATATGAGTATTAACATACAATAATTGTAATGTAGGTATTTATCGCGGTCAAACAGCCTTAAAATAACTAATAAAAAACGAGAGTTGTAACGAATAACGAATATAGGAGTAATATGAAGAGCATGGTAAAGCGCGTGAATGTGTAGTTATAAAATATTGAGATATGTAAGACATATACAAATATTTATAGATATAAACAGCAAGCCAACGAAATAGCATAAGTAAGAAGTAAGTTGTTTGTCGTATGTCGTTTGTGTTGTGAATTGTCATTGTCCTTTCGCATAGAAACTCTAGAGGACAGAGAGTAGCCGAAGTTGAAATTCGAAGTGCGTTGTTTGGTGAGTACGAGTGTATGTGTAAATTACTACTACATTTCCAGTGATGATACTTATTAATATGCATTCAGTAGAATTGTCTGCTACTGTACATGAACTCTTCAATCCGGCGAAAGCGGCTAGTTTTCGACTTCAAAACTAAGTAAACTGAGTTTAAAATGTAGAGGCACAGTTACACTGCAACGGCATCGAATACCTGCCTTTGTGGGTTAATGATTGATTGTTTGTTGGCTTGCAGAGGACTAATTATGTTGTCATTCATTCATGGGCGATGGCAGCGGCAAGAGGTCGGCAACGGCAATATTTCACAATTTCTTATAGTATGTGAATTGACTAAGTATGAATTTCTTTCTTAATTGTTGACGATATGCTATTATCATTGCCTTCGCTTAGCCGTGGTAGGGCGAAAGAGGTCCAGGAAGAGCAAGTCCTGGTAGAGCGTGTAAACCAGGCAATGCCGATATAGCTGGGACGGCCTTCGCTATGATAGGAGCGTGCAACAGCGGTGCTGGAGCGAGTACTTTGGCAATTGGTGCAACCGCCTTAACAGCGATTGGTTCACGGCGAACGATTGCGTTGAAGCCTTGCACTGGGTCGGCGGTGTATTCGACGATACGTCGTGTGCCATCGGGTTCAATTAGAGAGTAGGCGCCCTGTACAACATCACCGCTTCGTACTTCCTGTTGACTCTTCACATCGCCAGTTGAACCATCCTAAGGCGAAGAAAAGGAAAAGAAAATTAAATAAAGTATACCATCAAATGTACACTGTGCCGATGGCTATTTAATTGTAGGTTGCTTCACGATAACACTCACATGAACATCATAGCTGAAACTGTATTGTGGATTGGGATCATATGGCTCGGGCACCGCCACTTTTGCGACGGCAAGGGGTGCCGCAATCTTGGTAATGGCAGGCAGCACAGGTGCTGCAATTTTCGTCAAGGCTGGCAGTGCAGGCAGGGCTGGCAGTGGAGACAATGCGGGCAGCCCGGGAAGTCCATGTATTCCTGCAAGACCATGTATTCCTGCAAGACCAGGATATACCGGTCCTGGCAGAACGGCAACGGCGGAAGCGGCGGCTACCAAAGCGCTGAGAATGATTAACTGTAAATAAGAAACTCGTCAGTATACAGTCTTTGGTTCTAGGCAACCTGGGAGTTAATTCCCAGGATTTGTGAATGGTTTAATCCTTATTGCACACACAAACACACACTTGCCTTTTGTACCATGGTTGTTTGACTGTAGCGTTTGACAAATGAAATTACTCTGTGGTTCTTTGCAAGATCAACAATTGCTTTATATAGGAGCGGCGGCAACCATTTTTCTGCCACTTCTCAGAAAATGTGTGCATTGAAATTTACGCCCGCTTGTACTTTACCATTTGGCTGATGCAAGCGACAAGTATACAAGAGTAAAATTATACATACCTATATACGTATATTTATGCAAAAAAAGTGGCAGCACCAACAAGTACACAAAGGCGTAGTAGACGATAAAAAAAAAACAGAATGAACGAAATTAAAATAATTCATTTTTCATCGTTGCTATGGTGGCAGCAACTGCTGCTGCTACGCCAGCAACGCTCTTACAAACCATAACATGTAGCTAAGCTGAACGCTCTACGCAGTATGCTGAACGCGGAGGCGGCGGCATTCGCGATTTAGGCTTAGGTTAGGCGCTTAGGCCTATAACAACGCCGGCGAGGTGAATGCAATACTGCGACAGTAGAAAAAACAAGAACAACAATATCGAAAAATAAGAACAGAAAAATGACAAGAGCACGCACGCCGCCTTGGAACAATCCACACACACCCATTTAGTAACTGGTGCACCAGCATGCCCCACAGGCGTCGCCCAAATGCACACACACTTTGTAACTCTATGCGCACGCGCTTGCGCATGCAATATTTCTGCCTGGCCAACAGTCGTGCGGTGGCAGGGCAATTTTTTTTATCACTATAGGCTGGTTGCCGTGCCACGTAATCCGCAATTTAGGCCCATTAAAGCCATACTACACCGGACCGAACGCGTGTCGGGCAAGGCGAATAGTAAACAAAAAATGTAACAATTTAAAAATCCAGCGTCTAATGTACATACGTACTTACGTATGTATGTATGTATGTATGTAAATACGTACTTCTTCGGCGACTCCTTTTCTTGTCACTGATTGTGCGTTGCATTGGATGCACCCCTTAATTCTGGTGTCTTCCGCCTTAAAAGCTCACCTTTAATTGACAAACTTTGAATTATTTCAATATTGTATAAAATGCATATGTTATGTGTATATGTTTGTATGACTTCCTCAAAATAGTCACTTAGATTGCAAATTAGTGATGGGTGCCATAATTGAAGTATTGGGATTAGGGCTCTATATACAATATGGCTCAAAATGAATCCTCCTATCGTAAGATTTATTAAATTTTCAAATGGCGTCGTACGCCAATCATATAAGACACTTGTGGGCTAGACAGCTGCAGTAAAGCAATGAAGCGCGTAGAGGTCGAGTTGAGATTTCCGTCATTCAATTTAATTTGTCTGCAAATGTATGTAAAGACAGAAATAGTTAGAAAGTGATATCAATAAAAACGAACACAGACACACTTAGTGTCCCATTACCCGAACTTGACGTAGTACAAATCTTATGAATTCCATTGATATTGATTTCGCTGACATATATGTATGTTGAATTTGAATTTGAAAAGGTCGAGCCAAGGAGCACCAGGAGATTTGGTGGCTCCTAAAACACTCAGGCTAAAGAGCCCATTGTATTTAAAGCTCTGGAAAGGGGGTAGATAGTCAAGGACGGAGGGAGACATATATGTTAGAACAGAAAACTTTTTTTGGTCCTTAGTTTGTCTCTACACCCGCACAGCATCTCTGCTGTAGGGTGTTTGTTGGGTCTACTAACAGAAAATCAACAATATTTATCGGGAGCCAATTAACAACAATTAAAGAATGACCAATCACCCAGGTGCACAGGTAAGGAGCTTAGGATGCTTCGTGTTATACGTGCAGGGCTTGCAAAATTACAATTCGGATATTCTGGCAACTTAAATTTTTACTTATCTCGATTAGGTGCTGGCGCACCAGATGCATGTTTGATATGTGAAGAGATATTGCACGACACTAATTACACCTTCACTTGCCCACTTAAACAAACCTCTAGGTCCTTGGTCTCACCTGATCGAAGTGATACGCTATTCTTTATCCACCCTTATTTACGCAGGTGTGAAAGCTGATACCACACATATTTCTTTCAAACTTCTTTTAGATTTTCTGCACTCAAAATTAGAAGAGAAAGCCAGACCAGATATTTGTATCAATGTATGTTAACAGCTACATAGGATTGGTTGACCTGTTTCAGGCCGTGAATAAAGCATACGCATAAAAGAAATTTCTAAAAAAACAAATAATGTAATATAAAGGGGTTTAAATTGGCGCGGGTCGATTTTGGCGCCCTGTGGCAGCCATTTTGTTTTTGTGACATCTGTCAAATCTTTTGTTTATTCAAGTTTTACCATCTTTATTATCAAAATGAGTATTCATTAACGCAAACGTTGCGCGCATTGCGCCCATTTTTCGGTAGACGTGGTGGCCCTTCAAAGTCGACTCTTCAACGTTTGGTGGCCAAATTTGAGACGACCGGGTCAGTAAACAATCAGCCAACATCCGTACGTTCAAGGAACGCAAGATTAGCTGAGAACATTGCCGCGGTCCGTGAAAGTGTACAGCAGAACCCGAGGCAGTCTATTCCTCGCCGTGCACAAGAACTTGGCCTTTCGCAGAATTCAACTTGGCGAATTTTGCGTCGGGACTTGGGCCTACACCCGTACAAGATCCAACTGACCTAGGAGCTCAAAGTTGATGACCATAGACAACGCCGTTTTTTCACTGCTGGGCTTCGAATCGTTTGGAAGAGAACCCCATTTTTGGGCGAAAAATCATCTTTAGTGACGAGGCGCTTTTTTGGATGAATGGCTGTGTTAACAAACAAAATTGCCGTATATGGGACGACATCAATCCACACGAGGTTCACCAGGTGATAATGCATCCTCAAAAAGTTACCGTTTGGTGTGGATTTTAGGCCGGCGGCGTCATTGGTCCGTGCTTTTTTGAAAACGACGTTGGTGAGGCGGTCACCGTCAACAGCGAGCGCTACACAACGATGATAACCAATTTCTTATGGCCCATATTGAAAAATATGGACCTAGACGACATGTGGTTCCAGCAGGACGGCGCTACGTGCCACACAGCAAACGCCACGATTGACATTCTGCATGAACGATTTGAGGGTAAGGTTATCTCTCGCAGGGGTGTTGTGAATTGACCCCCAAGGTCATGCGATTTGACCCCGCTAGACTTTTTCCTGTGGGATTTCTTGAAGTCTCAGGTCTATGCAAATAAATCACAATCGACCGATGCTCTAAAGGTGAACATAACACAGGCCATCGCTCTAATTCAGCCGGATCCATGCGGAAGAGTCATTGAAAATTGGACCACTCGGATCCGTTCCACCGTAAGAAGCCGAGGCGGGCATTTGAATGATGTCATATGCCACACTTAATGGCATATATGCGCCTTTCAAATAAAAAAAATAATTTTGTCAATAACTCACACACAGCTTGTTTTATTACATTTCAACATCTACCCGCCCTTATTGAAAAACCCTTTATAAGTATGTATAATGAATGATGTGTGAAATTTACACATAATAATAATAATAAGAATTTTGTTCTGCATTACATCAGGTTCAATTTAACCTAGACGTTCCCTATCTCAGGTTGGGAATTGGTTGAAAGCCAAATTCAGTAAATTTTCCACCTTGCGGACAAATTTCAGAATATCTGCAACAAGAGCATTCTTAATTTCAATCCATTGATTTCGATGAAAGATGTGCGGTCTTGTCTTTACCAAGGCAATCCAGTCGCACAAGATATGCTCGGTGATGTTATCATCCTCCAGACCCATTCCCAATGTGAATTTTTGAGAGATGGCAATTTAAGTAATAGTGACATGTCGCAATACCAACTATTTTTTCTTATGTCTACCTTTCGCATGTTATGCAGTACCCTATTGTAGGTAAAATATCTTATAATACCTTTGTTTTGACGGAGTTCTTCTGACTTCCCTATGGGTTCAATTCTTTGAGCATTCTCCAAACTATTTACCCTGCATTTAGCTTTCCAAATGTCAGCATACTAGGGGTGCCTTGTATATGTCGGGATTTGGCAACCCTGGTGTTGCAATCTAGCAAGTGACAGCTGTATCGCAAAGTTTGACATTTTTTGGCTTTTACGTACTCAGAACATTTTGAAATACCAGCGGCATTTGTGTTGTTTACAGTAACCTTAAGGATTCATCTCGGTCCAAAAATGGAATTAAATCGTGAACATTTTCGTGCGATTATTTTTTACAACTTTCGACGTGGATTAACTCAGCAACATTGCATGGATGAACTTAATTCATTTTTTGGCGATGAAGCTCTATCAAGGACCAGTGTTTATCGCCTTTCGATGTTATGGTGAATTCAATCGTGGTCGTAGTTCACTCCAAGACAAATTTCGTGAAGGTCGTCCAAAATCAGTTGTTGTTCCGAAAACCATTGATGCTGTGCGCGAACTGATATTGCAAGATCGTCATGTGACCTATCGTGGGATTGAGACAATCGTAGGCATTAGCGGGACCAGCATACATTCAATACTGCATAAACATTTAACTGTAAAAAAAATTTGTTCGCGTTAGATCCCACACAATTTGTTAATCGCTCAAAAAAAAGGCTCGTGTCGATTGGTCGAAGAAAATGCTCAAAAAATACGATCGCGGGGCTTCGAAACACGTCTATGACATCGTGACAGGTGATGAATTATGGATTTACGCGTATGAGCCCGAAAGTAAACAGCAGTCGACTGTATGGGTGTTTCAAGATGAGCCAAATCCAACAAAAGTTGTTCGCGCACGAAGCACTTCCAAGCATATGGTCGCCTGTTTTTTCGGAAAAACTGGACATGTCGCAACCGTACCACTAGAACAACGCAGAACAGTAAATTCTGAGTGGTACACAACCATTTGTTTGCAAGTTGTCTTCCAAGAAATTAGGAAAACCAATCGCCAAAGACGGATCACTCTTCACCAGGACAATGCGAGCTCTCACACATCGGCTCAAACAACTGCATTTTTGAGCACCCAAAACATCGAATTAATGGGTCATCCACCGTATAGTCCTGACTTGGCACCGAATGACTTCTTTTTATTCCCGTACGTCAAAAACAAACTGAGAGGTCAACGTTTTTCGACACCTGAAGAAGCGGTTGCGGCATTCAGAATACATGTTTTGAAGGTACCTCATTCAGAGTGGCAAAAGTGCTTCGATAATTGGTTCAAACGCATGCAAAAGTTTATAGATCTTCATGGAGAATATTTTGAAAAACAATAATGTGATTTTCGATGATTAAAATTTGTTTTTGTTCTCTAATCCCGACATATAAAAGGCACCCCTCGTATACATGCAATGGTATGAAAACCTGTCTCCTGTAGTTTTATTAGGAGATCATCAAGTCCTCAGAAGTGGTGACAAAACTCTTTCTTGTGGACAGCCTTTCATTGCCTTGATTTACTACACATCAATTATTATATATTTTATTTATTTTTTATTTGTTTCGATTAGTTGATTTATTTAAGTTAAATAATATAATATATTGGAATCTAAAAACTAGTTACGGGTAAGGGTCTGGGAGGATATATCAAGATTTAAAGTGTTGAAACTAAAAACACCGAAAATAATGTCGAAGAGAAATAGTCAGAAAACTAAGTATGCCTATATGTATGCCCGATGCCACCGACGTTGTAATAATAGAGATATTTTAAAATGTTTTCAATAAATAAGACCAAATGTTTGTTCGATATTTTGCTTTTTGGTCGTCCATTTTTATTTCGGCAGGATACGATTTCGACATTTCCGCATCGGGAAGACATCATTTCGAAATTTTAAAAGTTTATGCCTATTATAGTATTCTACCTAGAAGAATTAAAAGAATTCATTTGTTCGGCTAAAGAATGACTTTTGAGTGGTATCTTTACAAAACAGCATATTGAAGGTGGTCAATCTAACCTAAGAGTGATCCGAACTGAATTTGGGCGCTCTAATGTAGAGAAAAACCTTGGCTTATCTGCCCGTTATATGTAACAACAAGGGCTGTGGAGCATACGTTTTCTGGCCCTTTAACTTAAGAGTATGAAAAGCTAACTGTTATAAACAACTTGCATTTAAGCGAGACCACTGATCGATTTCATATAAAGTGCGTTGAATATCAGCTAAAAGAATTAATTAATCCTATACTACGGGCCTTTATGCTTTACATACCTTCTGCTCAAATATGAACGAGACGTTATCAATAAAACAGTCCGCAGATGACATATGGCAAAAATAAATTTTTTGTTTTTTGGTAGGACTGTTATAAGCTTACATGGCAAATTTCAGCGTGATATGTCACATAGTTTGTTTTCTGTGCTACTGTAAACAAGTCAAGCTCGAGTGTGTTCTTCGAATTCTCTTTTATGACTTCAATTGTCTCAAAATGTTTTCCACGGAGCATCAACTTGAGCTTGGGAAACAGGAAAAAGTCACATGGAGCCATATCAGGCGAATACGGTGCTTGCGGAACGATATTAACATTATTTTTGTTCAAATAATCGCGAACAAGACGTGATGTGTGAGCTGGTGCATTATCATGATGCAAGAACCATGACTTGTTGTCCCACAATTCCTTCCTTTTAAGATGAATGTTCTCGCGCAAACGCTTTAAAACGTCTAAATAATATTCAGCGTTAACCGATTTTGCGATTTGTGCGATTTTCAATCACAATTTCCTTTACTTTTCCGATGTTTTCGTCGTTTACTGACGCTGCTGGACGACGTTCATGAGGCAAGTTTTCAACCGATGTACGGCCCTCTTTGAACGATTTGTACCACTGGAAAACACGTGCACGTGATAGAGCAGAGTCCCCATAGGTTGTCTGCAACATTTTTAAGGCGTCTGAAGCGGAAATTTTGTTGGAATAACAAAATTTCAAACAAATTCTTTGTTCAACTTGAATTTCCATCGTTAAATTCGAAGAACACTCTCGAGCTTGACTTGTTTACAGTAGCACAGAAAACAAACTATGTGACATATCACGCTGAAATTTGCCATGTAAACTTATAACAGTCCTACCAAAAAACAAAAAATTTATTTTTGCCATATGTCATCCGCGGACCGTTTTATTGATAACGTCTCGTTCATATTTGAGCAGAAGGTATATTAAACAGGGTTGGGCATTGTTAAATAAGGGTTTCATTATCACTAAATCTTCAGTGTTTTAACTATTCCCTTATTCTCTTGTACTTTCTTGGCGTTAATTGGTTTTTCAAAGCGCGTGTGCGTAAATGCCAAATGTATAACCAATTAACTGGCTGGCTAAATATTTCGAACGCCATTTTCCGAACAATCTGTTTGATACTTATTTTTCTGATTTTTTTTTTTTTTAATTTTTTATTGTTAAAATACCTATTAAAATTTTGCCTGCTATTAATGCATTTTTCAGTTGCTAAAGCGATTACACCGTTGTCAACATTATTCCAATTTATTGTTTACTGTCTATATGATTTGTCTTTTTTTAAGTTTTTCTTTTTTTTATTTCAACAGGTAGTATTTGACTTATATGGTTAGCTTATGCAGATATTTGTGGCAATTTTCTTGGCATGCCGCTTGTGTGAATGCAATTAGGTTCCAACTATGTAGTATTTTAGCAACGGCATCTACCATAAATTGTCGCAGTGTGCGTGTGCGCGTTTCAACGTAGTGATTACATGTACGAATTCAAATGCGATGAATTTTGATAAGATTACCTTTGCTATGATGCATCGATTAGTATTTCTCTTTTTGTAGTTGTGAATTGCGTCTGAGGAATACAATTGAATTGCAAATGAATTACAGAAAGAATTGAATTCCTAGAGTTTCCGCGGGTTTATTGATAAAGGATAATTAAACTTACATTTCCACAAATGGAGGGACCTACAGTTTCAAGCCGACCCCGAACGGCAGATATTTTTATAAAGAGCTTCTTCATGGCAGAAATAATCTCGGAGGTTTGCCATTGCATGCCGAGGGGCGACCGCTATTAGAAAAAAACGTTTTCTTAATTTTTGTGTTTCACCGAGGGAGAGAGGGAGACATTAAGGTTTGACGACGCCATATTGTAAATCCAAATTAGTCAATTAGTCAATTAGTAAGGACTGTAAAAAAAAAAAAAAAAAAATGGCCGCCGTAGCCGAATGGGTTGGTGCGTGATTACCATTCGGAATTCACAGAGAGGTCTTGAAACTGTAGGTCCCTCCATTTGTGGAACAACATCAACACGCACACCACAAATAGGAGGAGGAGCTCGGCCAAGCACCTAACAGAAGTGTACGCGCCAATTATTTTTTTTTTTTTTTTTTTTAAGGACTGTAAGGAGGAGATCAAATATCTTAGGAACATAGAGGGAGCCTGTTGTTGATGTTAAAAGGGAATGTCACAACTTATTTCTCAAGAGAGCGCAGAAAAGATGAAGCTCCATTTCTTCATGTGCTATTTCGAAGGCCCTGTGGCTCCATTACAATGTACGGAGTACTCAGAAAGTCCTGGGGACTTGACGCCATTCAATTTTCAAACTCGTAGCTATGTTAACCGGTCATTGGACGATCAGCAGCTAGCCCGCGTGACTGCGGTTACCATTTAAACATTGCAGAAGCTGTGGGGACCTTTCACAGAAGGATACTGTTGAGCACTTACTCTGTAAATGTCCGGATTTGGCAGTTAGACTAATAAGGTCACTGGGTGCTCCTTTCTTCGACAGGCTGGGGCAGAGCGCCAACCTAAATTCCATCAATCTTCTCCATTGCATCAACAGATTTGGCTGGTCTGCCTGTTGTAGGTCTTGTGGAGTGCCAGACTGGTACTTCAACCATTCCACGTACCTACCTGTTCGCCGCGGAACGGGAAAAATTTGAATATAACTCGAAAAGTTATGGGATTCCCACTATGAAACTTTCGAGGATTACTAAGCAGAAACTCAGCTTCTTATAAAAAAATAAAAAAGTGAGTGTAGCGTAGTAAACATAACAGAAGTGAAACTTTCAAGGCAGAGACCCGAGAGAGAATGAGAGAGAGGGAGAGCGAGAGAGAGAGAAAGAATATGTATCTAAATAAATTCACAACATTTGCAGAGAATACAAATAGACAAAATTTACAAAAAACGGAGAAGGGTAGACAGCTGTAGGTAAACACCGGACACAAACTGTGGCAACAACGCGCACTACTCCAAGCGATTATCACCCGCTCAAACGCAGCGATTCCAGGACCAGGCCGAAAAGTAGGCATCAAAAGTATATTTCCTACAAGTTTGCACCGAGAAACAAGCACCAAAATGTAGGCAGTGTTATTTCTCACTAAAAATTAGCAACCGCAAGGAAACACTCAGGAAAAATAGCCTAAAGTGTATCTAAGATATATATAAGGCATAGCTCTCTCTCTCCTTTCCCTCTAAGTTATATCTTTTTTTCTCTGTCGCGTAACGAAAATGCCCGTTTTCATGTCCTTGAAGTTTTACTCTCCATTCTCGCTCGTCCATCGACGCCTAAGAAGTTTCACTTTAAAAACAAATCTGATGGGGGTGTTGTTCAAATCTGACAAACAAAAATGCTTTTCCCAATATTTTTTCCAATTCAAAAAAAAAAATAAAAATCTGAGGGGTGTGTTTTTCAAAATTGATAAACAAAATTTTATCAATGTGTTTTGTTTTTCAAATTTTTGCCGGCTGATAACCGACTTACCTACCAAAATAAAAATTTAACTAAAACCTGTTTCACGGTGCCAGTTTTTTATCAGCAGATTTATCAGAGTATTGCCTCCGTATCTCCAGTGTACCTTGGATGCTTGCTACCAAATTCCCACATTCCCGTATGAGGTGGCTCGACCAATCTACTTATGCTTGGAAGTATTAGTATGAGTGAAGTTTGACTCAAATGAGCTGTTTCACTGATTTAACTATAGTTGTAAGTTATGCAATTTTCCATGATCATTATAAAATAAATTACACTGGGCAACACTATTTGCAAGCCGAAATAAAACCTACCCTAAGCGAATACATACAGCGCTGCGGCCGCCGTAACCGAATGAGATGGTGCGTGAAACGGAAAACGTAGGTGCGAATTAAAAAAAAGTTTTTTCGAATAGCGGTCACCCGTGGCAGGCAATGGCGAACCTCCGAGTGTATTTCTGCCATTTGTAAAACAACATCAAGACGTACGACACAAATAGGAGGAGAATTTTAGAAACAGTAACTATTTGGTGATAGTAGGAAATTTTAAACGTTATACATTTTTAATTAACTAAATTTTAGGTATAGATTACTTAGTATTGAATAAAATAAGCAAACTTGGCCGCCAAGCATTGTACGGAGGAAGAAGTCAGATTAATGGAAAATTTAAGAAAAGAAGGATAAACGATGGACTTAGTAGCAGAATGCATAAAAGAATAACCGAATTAATCAAAGAAAAAAGTGTTTAAAGCTATTCATAACGTAGCAAAAGTGCAAAAGCTGAAACTCGAGGGAGGAAATGTAAAATTCTGGAAAGAGGAAACATAAAACTCATATGTTATAACGAAATTTCTGGTTTTTCTTGTCATCAAACGAGCTTAAAACTGAGCTACATTTGCAAATTACGAGTCGGACAGTTCGATACAGGTTGGTAGAAGCCGGGTTAATAAAACAGGCCATAAAGAGAAGGAGGAGCTCGGACAAACACCTAACAGATGTGCATGTGCCAATTATTTATTTATTTATTTATTTGTATTTGAAAAGAAAACGTGAAAGTGAAAGTATGAAAATGCCCGACGCAGTCTTTTGACTCCCAATTGAGCATCTTTGGGCAGAACGGAAAAAGGTAAACGGGACTGTCAAAGCCAGAAATAGGGAAGAAATATTTCCGTAGATACAAAGCCAAAGGTAGGCGAGCGTTAGGTAGTTACGCTGTGACCGGACAGCTATAGTATAAACTTTATCTTCTTTTCTCGACTTTTCATTTTTACGATTTCTTTGAATTGGCGTACATGAATGAAAAAAAAAACGAATGAACCTTTTGAAATGAATCATAGCTTGTTCCCTTCAGTATTAAATTCTCTTCTAATTGAATTAACAAAATAGATAAAAAAAGTTTTTCAAGATTTTTATACCAAGTTGAAGTGAATTTTTTTTTTATAGAAAGGCATTTTTTTCTTTAAAACCTCCAAAAAGTTGAAATTTTGGAATTTCTCTCAGTTTTCTTAGTTCATCTAGAATAAAAAATCATGCTAATTAGAAATCCATTTGAATTTTTTGCTTTAGATAATAATTACGAGCGGTATCTTGTACGCCAGTTGGGAACTCCAGCGTTGCAGCGTTCTACTAATTTCTATGTTAAACATTTTTTTTCAACTTATTTTAACCAGTACACAATTTTTTTATACTTTTTAAATGTTCATTAAAAGATAGAAAAAACTTTGCAGTGTTAAATTAATTTGTTCCTTAAAAAAAAAAATTGCAAAGATATGCAATTTTCAGACCTCATAAACCAGGCTCCCCCCTTAATTCTCCATATATAAGCATTTTTTTTTTAATTCTGATTTTTTGTGGTTAAACTTTTTGTTTCTATTATTTTTTTTCGGGAAACGTTTCTTAAACTCGATGAAATTTTAGTATGTTGTAGAATATTTGGAAAAGAGGTTTTTTATTTTCTTCATTATTATGTATTAATTGTTCGAAAATATTCGTAGTTTCCAAAAAAAAATCGTCAAAAATTTCATGAAAACAAATAAATGAAACAATTATAGTTTAACAGTGTACATTCGGATTCAGATCGTGTAGTAAATAAGGGTTTGGCAACATTTCATATTAAATAATAATTTGTTATTCTACATTACGATTTTTTGCATAGTTTATGACACTTTTCAATTGAAAATGATTTACGCATTTCGTATGACAGTGCCAATGTCTGCAATAATATATCTTGTTTTTTGATTTTTTTTGTTTCAAATTCTCCAAAATTTCATATATGTATGTGGTTTGCCGGTCAATGCGTGTGAGATTCGGCTGGGTGTAATTTGAGACCGTTCCACTGGTCGTATGCGCAATTGACATACACAAAAGTAAAATCAACGTGTTGGGTTGTTTTAACAAGAGAAAATAAGCCAAAGCATACAAAAACATTTGTTTGATTTCGATATCAATAGTGTTGCTGAGTGATTTATTACTACAAAAATAACCAATAAAATTACACACAAAAAAGTACTACGCACACAAATGCATATACCTATAGTTGGTATGTGAAGTGCTTAGTGCGACTATAGCCTAAATAATGTACTTACATACATGCATGTATGTATGTATGTGAGCGTATATGTGTGCGTATTTTAAATGTAGTTAATAATTATGTAACAATTTAATTCTATTATGAGCTACAAAACAACAAAGCAAAAATTAATTAAATTGACTTTTAACAATACCAACAAGAACGCAAAGACCTACCAGCCAAGTATTTGTAGAGTTGATTAACTAATTGACTAATGATCAGACTGCTTGACTAGCATGCTAAATAATTGATGAGTGATGATAGGTTAATAGCACAGTGCTTAGGCGTCTAATGCTACGAAAAACTCAGCTGACAAGCTCTCGCCATCTCTCTATTCAGCCCTGGATGAAGCGTGCCGGCAGCGGCACTGGAGCAACAGGCAAAACGCGCTTGGCAGCCACTACAGGAACCGGACCACGTTGAACGACGGCATTGAAGCCATTGATGGGATCAGCGGTGTAGAATACTGTGCGAAGTGTACCATCAGCGTCCAGAACAGAGTAGGAACCCTTCACAACATCACCATCGCGCACTTCCTGTTGGCTCTTGCTGTCGCCGGTGACAGCATCCTGCACATTGTAAGCGAAAGCATATTGTGGATGTGGGTCAATCTCTGTGTTGATTGGCACAACCGGTGCAGGAGCAGCGCGCAAAAGTGCGCATTGGCTGACGGAAATGAGAGCCAGGTAGACGACAATTGTGTACTAAAAGAGAAAAAAAAAATAGTTTGATGTAGAATACCGCACTTGGTACTAGCCCCGAGGAGAGTGTGCCGAGGACACTCGCACTCGCCATAAATATGTTGTATAAAACTAATAATCCACAAAATTGGCTGATGCGAAGTAATCCAATAATCAGTTAAAGTTTTGTTAAGTTAATCCTGTATTTGTTTGACCAACCTTGAGGAAAGCCATTTTACTGCTTTATTTGCTGTTGATTTGTGCGCAAAGAGTTTGTCGGTAGTACTTAGTGTTTGATTACTTTCGTTGGAATGATGTTATCAGGCTAAGCTGTCAGGCTTATAAACAAACTACGCCACCCAGGCAAGTTGGCAACGATGTTGCGTTTTGAAACCAATATGGATAGGCTGAATTGTGAAATTGTTGCCCGAAAAGTACAGACTTTAGTGGCATAATAGCCACGACACCCTCTTTGTGTCTTAACAAAAGTCGCAGTACAAATATCTAGGTAAAATTATAAACGCAGCAATTATGGGTACTAAATGTTGCAATGATTAGTTTGGCGAATGCGCGACACTCGCATTTGCTTCAGAAGACGTGCCAACTGTTTGGTCACAGGGCTTACCCAACTCAACAACGGCACAGCGACGCATAAATGGTCGATTTTCAACCATAATTGAATAGTTATAACAATTTCATATATGTATGCGGATGAGTAATTTGGTTTCACGCCCACTGCCCAAAGTTAATAACTAATTCATACACACATATGTATATATGATATATCATACGTGCACACATAGTACATACATACATATTTTTCAGTTCCTCTATGCGGATCAATGCCCATGTCTCATACGTTCCACAAATCGCACATTAGTCATCAAGAGCAAATAAATGCATAGTATGCTTTGTTTTCATTTTTAGTATTGTGGAATGTATGTCTGTATGTATGTGCTTACATACTTGCAATTATTATTGGCTGTCAACGTACCCAAATGTGCCAGGCGGTGCAATTAACTATTTTGTGAACAAACAAAAAATATGCTATAGCATTGATTATAAGTATACTTATGTAGATACATATACATATACATACATATATGCAGAGAACTCCAGCAGTGACTCAGGCCACAACTCCAAAATCGAACAAACAAAGTTTAATTCTTAAATACTTAACAGTCTTTGTTTTGAAATGTTTTAAGTTCATATACCTGAAAAGCAATAAAACCAAAGCCCATTTCAGACAAAAGACACAAAAATATTACATAATTTTATACCGGATGCATAGTTCATACCCATACTTTGTGTATCTCCCCTTAAATTTTTTCCAATCTTCTAGCACCATTGGTAGACGCACGTTAATTGCGGTTCCTCCATATTTCAAAATAATCTTGACATAATCTGACTGCAGTGACACCCCTGACCGATTTATTTTAGTCTCATCGAATAACATCTTTTTCTGGTATTTTAAGCTCTGGTCTGCGTACTATTTAAAAAAAATTCTTATATTTTGATAATTCTTCTTCTCAATACTCAACACTTCTTCTCAACACTTCTCAATACTCGTCTTACCGTATCTGCAGAATATTTCTTCACTGTAAATTATGTGGGGGGTTTTGATATTTCATCTCCTTATGCTTCCGATGGGTTTGTGCGTGACTACTATTTGGTAAGGGACGGAACATCAAATAATATCAAAGACTTTTTCTAATAGTAAACGTCCCTCGGCAGGCAATAGCAAACCTCCGAGAGTATTTCTGCCATAAAAGGCTCCTCATAAAAAATATCTTCCGTTCGGAATCGGCTGTAGGTCCCTCCATTTGTGGAACAACATCAAGAAGGGTATACGCGCCAATTATATACATTTATATACAATAAATATTTTATATATGTAATTATATAAGTATACTGAATAAAAAAATCTATTTCGATCTTTTTCTTATCGAACCATAACACTTTTTAAACAACCTAGTATGCCTCTGAACAACCTTTTGATTTATAAATAGAAATATAACACACATTTGGCGAAAATACGAATATTAATGATAGTCGAAGCAGCAAAGTTTTTGTTGTTAATTAGCCGCAAGTAAATTTTGATCCAAACTGTAGCATATTTATGAACTGTAAATAAAATTGCATTTTAGCGTGTGGTCAGATCAACTGCCATCAACGTGTCTGCGTAACGATTGGGGTGTATGAGAATAGCATAGGTGCGTACCAATATGAATGATTGTATGAGAAAATAAATATGTATATACGAATATATATGGGTATATTAGCAAGGTGGCGCAAAATTAATATTCGTCTTTATTTGCAATTCGTTACCGAATGTAAGCGATCATGTATAAAATATAATGTAGATAACTATAAAATTCTATGCATACAAAATGAAATGAATATAATAAAGATTAACAAATATGCTCACAAAATTAAAAACATTTTTATAAATTTTTTATAATCGTCTCGGTTTCGGGCTAATTCCAAAAGATGACCGATCCATTGACGCATATTTCGCAACCAGGATAATTTTTTTCTTCCGATGCCTCGTCTTCCTTCAATTTTTCCTTGCAGTATAAGTTGCAGAAGATTATACTTATGATTTCGGCATATAAGACCCAGGTAGGCTGTTTTCTGCATTTAATGCACCTTAGAAGCTCTCTTTCACTATTTACTCTTCGAAGCACTTCGGAGTTTGAGACATGGTAGGTCCACGGAATTTTAAGTATTCTTCTTAGTATCCACATTTCGAATGCTTCTATGCGATTCATATCAGAAACTTTCATCGTCCAAGTTTCCATGCCATACAACAAAACTGACAGAACATAACATCTAACAAAACGTATTTTTAAGTTTAAAATAAAATTATGGTTTTTAGAATGCTGCTGTATTTATACAAAGCAGCTCTAGCCATTTCTATGCGGCATTTAATTTCCATTGAATCATCCCATGTACCATTAATATATCGGCCAAGGTACTTAAATTTACTAACCCGTTCAATCGGCATGTTATTACTTGTCAGTGTGAGATTATTGTAGACATGCTTACGACTGATTGACATAAATTTTGTCTTATTGACATTGATTTTCAAACCATATATTTGACTTTGTCTTGTCACACTATCGGCCAATCGTTGGAATCCTTCCATGCTGTCCGATATTAAAGTGGTGTCATCAGCGTATCTTATGTTGTTTATATATACGCTATTAACGTTGATCACCCAATCATATTTGACAGTTGGTAACCAAAACAGACAAGCAATGGAACGTGTAAAGGTCAAAATAAAGATTTTCATCACTTAAATCCTTGTTTTATTTAGTTGTTTAAAAACAAAACTGGATAATTAACTTTGCGCCACCTTGTACAGACATATGTATGTTTGTAGGTGCAGGTATTTGTTATAGAAAATTTTCTGAGATACACTATCTCACACATGCCACTACATTGTGGCATGCTGCTTGACCACCTGATGTTGGCCACGATGTGTTTTTGTGCGGCTGTGTTGCGCCGTTGAAAATTGATACACTGACATGATAGACGCTTATAGTAAATCACTATCGATTTAATTGTGTTGATTTTACAAGCCAACGCTTGAGATAACTTTTATTTATTATTATTTATGTATATATGTATACATTTTGCATATGTACATATGTATGTAATAATATTTTTTTGGCTCACAGCAAAATTGACGAATGATAAATTTTATTTCGCTTCCATTTGTTTGATGTAGGGGTCAAGAGTTCGGGAAAGCTACACATGAGTTATTATTTAATTAATAGAAATAATTTTAGCATTCTTAGGTAGATACTTGTGAGATACAAATAAGTAGTAAATTTGTGCATTAGAGTAACCCGGTTTTATAATGGCATTTATGTTTTGAATAAATTTGTATCTCCCGTACCTTTATCCTTATCTCTATAATCTTGGAGTTGAAATACCAAAACCCTTGAACTGAAGGAAAATAACTAAATATATGGAAAAAGGAAGAAGGGGCTTTGGATTAGAAGATGACGACCAACAGTGGCGAATTACGTTTGTATTAACCGCTTCATGCTACTGATGAAACTCACCAGATGTTTGATATTTACACCCACAATGTCCGCAGGGGTAGCGAAAAGGTTAGTGGACAGCTGAGAAGAAGATTCCACCTCATCCTCCAGACAGCTTCTGCAGATAGGACTTGAAGCAATCCCAAGTCTCACTGCATGGACACCTAACGGACAATCTGCGGTAACGATATCTACCAAATTTGAGAGCTGCGGCTTTGTTATTCTTAAAAGTTCCCTCGAGCGCCCCCGATCTACCCATGGCCAGAACGATCTCGCAACTTTGCACGTTTTTTCACTAGCTCAGCGATCGCTGAGTTGAGCTGAGGAGACTCAAATAACTAAGATGCTAACGTTTTGATATGGGGCCTAGTAAAATGTTCTTAGACCGAAGTTAGTGAAGAAATTTTAAGATCAAAATTTTTTCTTGGACACCAACAAGTATTTGCAGAGATTCTGTTTCCATTGCATAATCAGATATTATGATTGCATATCTTATCATCAGCATACCTCTGGTTTTAGGTTTCCACGATTTTTTCTTACCATTCACTCACCTCTTTCGGTTTGTGTAGGTTCAAGTTTAGTTTGTAGGTTACGGTTGTAAAATATATCGCCTGGCATCTGCATCTAAGGTGAAGTTTTAAGTATTCGGAGTAGCACTACTAAAGGTCCACCTTTTTTTAATTATAATCAAAATTTGTACTACTGGATTATTTGTCACTGGAAGCTCAGGGGGTGCAAGGTATTAATCACTTAATCGTAATGATGACTGCCCATCTATTAATAGTACTTAAATCTTTTACATCTTTTACACCCAAAAAATGTTGCCGTTTTCTAAAATGCGGCTATTTTTGAGGGTAAGTTTTTAATAGAGAAAATCTGATCACCTCAGTCTGTGTCATTAAGTATTTTATTCTGTATTCCGTCTCCGGTATAAAGGTCATAGCTCATAGGCAGAGGCACCTACTTCCTTCAGTTTTCCACGAGTTCGCGGTATATCAAATTTGTTTAACACATTAGAGCCACGTTCATTCCCTCGCAGAGTACAGACATGTTGTGGAAAATTCAGAAACATTTTGAAATAAGCTTAATGCGTAACTATAAAAGGGAAGCAAAAAATATCTAAATGTTTTTCCAATTTATGAATTTATGAGATTCCAAATTATGAATTTCATGCCTGAAGTGATAAAAAACGCTTTGATAAAAAACGCTTTCCCATATGATTTTTTTTTAGGTTTGTAAACAGATATAAATCGCTAGGGGTGAAATCTGGTGAATAAGATGGATGCTCCAACAATTCAAAAATGTCATTGTCAAAATACTCTTGTGGAACAGTGCGTTATCTTGATGAAACAAAATGAAGAGCAAACGCGGCAACTAATTCTAACAGAGCTTTCTCATGTACATATTATAAAGCCAAGTCGTTCTTTGATATCTCTACGATGTCAGCTAGCTTACTCAACTTCACTTTTCGAACACTCAAAACGGTTTTGTGGATTTTTTTAGTGTTACGCCTTCTTTATCAATACCGCTCACTTTTCCTAATTATTAAGGCATTGATATATTATGAATCTGTGCAAAATCCTATTACTCTACCGTAAATGGTTTCGAAACTACTTATAATAGGTAATTGGTTATTGGTTTATATGGGGAAGGCCACGCCTACCTTACCGATTCCGCCCACTTTTTTGAAGATATTAGGCACTAATGGTTCTGAAAATATGTACATAATATTAAAAAATTGGTTTGTATGGGCCTATATCCTTCCGGCAAGTACAAGCAATAAGTTGATGAAGTTTCATTATAATCCGATGATTGGTTTGGCATCTTTTAAAATACATACGTAAAAACAAACGAATATTCATTTTTTTATTTTTGAGATATTCTCTCTCAACCATTTTTGCCAATGATATTTCAATAATTTCATGCTATATTTTTAATGATTCTCTGGAAATTCTTCCAAATACTGTAGCATAGCTTGTTATTGAATTGTTAACGAATGGGACACTAGTTTTCCAAAGAGCTTTTTCATATGTAAATACTGAAGTACTCGTTCATCTGAGATGTCTATGGTATCAACAATTTCACGCTTCACCGAAGTGTGGTGTTGTTGCGTTTTTTTGGATATCCACTGCGTTCATTTTCAACACCTTCACGACCCCATTTAAACTCTGAAGCCCATTGATATACAGTTTGAAAAAAAATGAGCAGATTCTTTAACATACTGACCTTTTTTTTATAAATTTCGGTTGCTGATAAATCTTGCACCAAATATCTTATTTTGTATATCCTGGCGAAATTTTACTATTAAGTAAAAAAAATACAGAAGCAATATTCCTCCGAAAAATTCTTTAATTTGCTTCGAATCATTGCAGAACGAATTCACAAAATTGCATTTGCTTATTCCCTGCGCAATAGTCTTTAAGGTCCGGCTCCTCCTTCACACATATTTTAATACATATGAACGACATAAATATAGATAAAATAGCAATTGGCTGAAAAAACTGTTCACACAATTGTTGTCATGTCACGCCTTTGCCACAACTTTTGTCCTATTGCAATTGCAATACGTATACTAATAGGCCCAATTGCTGACTTGTACAATTAATGATCACCACGTTGACCTAGTGAGCCTAGTGTGTAGTAGCGGCAAAAGTAACATATGTATGTATGCTCGGCCTAAAGCCACATGCACACACTCATACACGCACACAAGTTGCATACATAAATTAACAACTCCGTTGGCTACAACAGTAGCCATCAACAACAGAAAGACATCAATCGAGCAATAACCAAAATTCACTAAAATAAAACGACAAAAATGTGCTGCGAGACCAGTTGCCTTTTATGGCTGCGAAACTGCGAAACTACGAAATAGTGAAATAAATGGACAAATAAAATGCATGGAATTGGGTGTTTTTGTACTGAATTCTTTATTTCAGTAAGTGCACAAGCTAATACACGAGACTGTTTATTGAGATTTCCACTTAGCCAAGTACTAAGCACATCCATATACCTGACATACATATGCATGTAGGTGGGTATGGATGCTTGTATGCGTGTAGGCAAATTGGAAATCACTGCCATATTGCTCTATTTAAAAAACAAATTAAAACAATTAAAATATTTAATAATGCTAAAGGAATTGATTAGATGTACAACAGTTGAGATGAATGAGAATGATTCGTAGGTGAACATGCAACAACAGAAGCAGCCGGTAGTCAAACGGGCAGACTGTAGCGCGACTTTATGAGTCACGTGCCACTACACGACACGACGCACACAGTCACAGTCGCTTGATAGAGCGAGGATGTACGCTAGAGAGGCGTATTCGAGAGTGTTTTTTGGTTGTTGGTTTGTTTGTTTGCTTGTTAAAATTGATGCTAAAAAGTGTTACTATACATTGTGTGTTGACTTTGTTGTTTTCCGCTTGCAGAGAAGCACTCTGCTAAGACTATAAGTATTCATAAGTTAACAAGTAATTTGTTTAGTTAAATATACATAAGTATTTATGTTGTTTAGATGCGTTCATTTGTTCGGTTCAGAAGTCATAAGTCCATAAATCAGCAGCCCGGTCAGCAGCACAAAACAATTTTGATAAATGCTCTTCCACAACCTCAGCAAAAATGTGAGGTACTTAACCGCTACCCTTTAGTGGTGGCCGTAGTGTAGAGCTGGGGCAGCGTAGGCCACCTTGGCTATAGCAGGTGCAGCATATGCGACCTTAGTAATAGCAGGTACAGCCGCAACGGCAACTGCTGGCTTGGCCACTACTGCTACCGGGGCGGGGCCGCCTTGTTTTTCCACAACAGCATTGAATCCGTTAATCTTGTCCGCAGTGTAGGTGACCTTGCGTACAGAGCCATCGGGCTCTGTTAACGAATAACTGCCGTGTACTACGCCATCGACGAGTGACTCTTCAGCCGACTTGGAATCGCCAGTTTCATGATCTGTTACGCCATACGAGAAACTATATTGTGGATTCGGATCATATGGCTCGGGTTCGATTACTTTGGCTACGGCTACAGCTGGTGCTGCCTTAATGATCGTTGGCGCAGGAGCAACGGCAATGGCGGGCGCTGCGTGTGCGATAATAGATGGCGCTGGGGCGTGTATCACCTGGTGGCTAATGGCTGGAGCGGCAGCAAGGATCTTGGGCGCAGAGTAAGAAAAGGCCGGTGCTAAAATCTTAGCGGGTGCGGCATATGAAATGGGCGCAGACAATTCGTATCCCCCATGACCGTAAGCATCAATGGGTGCGGCAACGGCTAGCGAGAGGCCGAAGCAGAGGACCAACGCCACCTGCAAAGGAATAGTTAGGAATTCAAATAAGTGCACGAGTTAAATTATAAATAGCATGATGAGTCGATTTTCTGCTATGCGTCAGGATCATCGTCAGTTATGCCAGGCTGGCGTGGCAAATACGTCCGTTTGTTATTGATCGTTATGCAGCTATTTACAAGTTACCTTAGTGATCATATTGCAGCTTTGTGTGCTTGTTACGATGTGTGCTTAGAAAAATACGATTTTGGTTTGAGATAAATACCCCAAGTAACCTGCACTTTTATAATCGATTGTGAAGAATTTCTAAAGCTGTTCGCTATTCAATCGGAGATGGAGTTGCAACGCCAGCTGCTGCGTACCTATATTTTACAACCGACCGACGTTACTGCGACACATACCATCATCATCATGAACACCAACAACATAACATCGCAACAATAACACAAATAAGTGCAACAGCTGTAAAAAAGTGTAGCAGCATCAGTGTTTTGGCGTTTACTTTCAATGTGATTGGCATTGCAGAAGTAGCAGCTAATTGGTTACCATTACATTGCATTGCATTGCGCCGCGCGAGTCGCATGCGTGCAATCCACACTTGCTGCTGCCCATTACAATCAGCTAGTTTAAAGGCAGCATGCCACAAATTTATGGTCAGAATTTCGATTTCATCACAGAGATTTGTGCACTCACTGCATTTTCTCAATGAATGTGCTACGATTCGGCATCGTGGTGAGCTGAAGCGGCCTGCAGTGACGTAGACCTGGACGTTCAGCTAACCATACGAAAGCGTGAACCAAGCGCCTGAGCATCTATTTCATAGCCCACTTGTACTTGCCGTATGTTCGAAAAATTTAACTGCCGCCTCAACAAACACATACTGTAAAAGTTTTTATTTTTGTTTTACATTTTCGTTGGTTTTTATTTGACATAATAAAAATGGTTCATTTTTCAAAATACGCACATTTTATCAGTGTTTTTCAATACGCACTTGAAGTGCGCTTGGCGTCACTGACCAAATTCCCACCAAATGGACTACTACAACAAAAATCTATATACTTATGCACGCCCTGTAAGAAAAATAAGTGTTCCGCGCTGATGTGGTATACACCCTGTAATAAGTCATTTTGAACCTCAGCTGTGTGCATATATGAGGCATTCTTCGTCAACACAGCCATCCTTTCGCCCAAAAATTGATTTATGGTAGATTTCAATTATCTGCCATAGTCTTAACATTTATTTAAAAAGTTTACTTTTTAATGCCGAGTGACGTAAGCGAGAGAGCCAGTAAGGCGGACGAATTTTTTTAAATTCATTGGATATTTTTCGGATCACTGAATACATACCTATATGTTGAAATATTTTTAAAATATCAAATAAATGAATACAATAAGCAGAAAAATAGACACAAAATCGATTTACTATGACAACTTTTCTAGTGGCTTTCAATATAGAAATATTTTTTGTAAAAGCGGCTGTTGCACGGCAGGCAATAACAAACCTCTAAATTTATCAAAAGCCTTGCAATTATACTATTAATATTATAAAGTAAGCCATTCGTAAGTACTCTGAAAAAGATTATTAGTAACAATCTTGCCCCAGCGCCTCAGCGCTTCATAATATAATGAAAAAAAAAACGCGCCTAGATATTGAATTAAGGGGGTATTCTAGTCTAGAAATTTGAAAAAATCTAAAATTTTTTTTTTCAAAATTCGATAGTCTAGGTATTCAAAAATATCTCCCTAAAAGGATTTTGCAAAATTCGAATTATTTTCGAAATTACAACTATTTTAGTGACGCGACAGCTAGACTGATTTGAGCGGACGGCGAAATTCAAACGCGTTTTTCTCAAAACTCCTTTTGCTGAGGTGGTTGACACGATATCTGAAGTTCTATCTGACCGATCCCTTTGAAATTTGGTGAGAATTTTTTTCATACATCTCTTTATCACTGGAGCATTGGATTTTGAAAAATTTTAATTTGAAGTATTTTTAAAAAATTCGTAAAGGTCAAAAAACAGGGGTAAAAAAAAATTTTTTTTTCCAAGTAGGCGCCATTTTGTGAATTTTTATTTTTTTTTCGGCCGAGGCTCAAGATGTAGCGACATCTTTACTAATTAAGAATTTTCTTTGTTTGTTCGATTTAGATCACTACAAGGGTTGGAATCATGTCAACCAGGGAGCACTGTTTGACTAGCAACCCCTACTTCACCGACCTGTCACTGGATGAATTTTTGACTTTTTTTTTTTTAAATTTTTTTTATATACCTTAAACATCAATAAATATTATATAAAAAAATGGATAGTAAAAATGTTTTTAATTTTTCTTTTATCCTAGTTTGAAAAATACCCAAAAAGTAGGGCTCTAGACCAGAATACCCCCTTAACTAATTGTTGCCTGCAACACTGGGCCACATCAGCAATAATCCCTATATAACGTCCAGTTTCTGGTCTACCATTCCTTTTGTTTAGTTTCAGAACCAACCTTTGAATTTTCGACTCAGTCGGACGATTATTTGCACAAAAAAAAAATACGTATTTTGCGATGTGTTGTTTTTAAAGATCGATAATTTTCATAATAAGTTTCAATAGTTTCAACGCATTGTTCGATTGTACATCTGTCTACTTGACTAATGTGAAAGACGCTTTATATATTTATTTATGACGCTTTATATATATTTATGTATTTCTGCCATGAAAAAACTCCTCATAAATACAAGATCCTTCCATTTGTGAAACAATATCAAGACGTACACCACAAATAGAAGAGCTCCTCCTTCAAACACCTAACAGAAGTGTACGCGCCAATTATTATTATTTTTTGGTTTATAGACGCTAGTAAGATAGTTTATGTTGATTTCAATATACAGCCCTCATCTTTTTCTCATGGCTTTCAGTGCGAATCTTCCATTGTTCGAAACAGTTCTGAAAATCTTCTTTGCTCAACTTCTTCAGAATATCTTCTCTTTCACACTTTTAACGCGCTCAAATTTTATATCTTTTAATGCAGACTTCATCTTAGGAAACAGATGGAAGTCACACGGTGCAAGATCTGGCAAATAAAACAAATACTCTATCAGTGGTATGCTAAAATTACTTGGCTAGAAATCTTTGAATACACAATGTGTAATGAGTCGAGTTTTGCTTTATTGCTAGAATTAAATTTTTACCGACAAACCAACTAAAAAAATATATGTAACTCGAAAGAGGGCTATAGTGGCTGATTGTTTTTTTTTTCCTTTGCAATAAATTGAATTAAAAAATTATGTAACGTTATAATTTAGTGTCGTTTCTAGTCAGAACATAGTGTCTCCGTTTCCGGGATATTTTGGTTTACAGCTGGACTACCATATCTGAAAGGCATTCCCCTATCCACCCGTTGGGGATGCGCCTTCTAGGGACCGGCTAGAAACTCCCCCGAGATAACCATACTGATTTGCATTCGTTAAACAGCTGGCAGTCGCTGGGTATACACACTTCTATAGCAGTGTCAGTCTTGCTAATTAATAGCCATATTTGCTTATCATCGTCATCAGCTTCGTCCACAATTTTCTCCATGCATCTCGGTCCATAGCCGTACTGTGGTAGTTGGTCGCTCCTATGCTTCTCAGATCGTCCTCAACGTCGTCTAACCATATCTTTTCCGCTGTCGACCTTTTCGCTTTTCACCAAACATGCGTGCATCCAAAATTTTGCGATATATTATTTCATCTGACATTCTTCAAACGTGTCCTAGACATCGGATGCGCTAGAATTTAACGAACCGCACGACGCTTTCGCCTTGTGTGAATTCCTCTAGCTCATTATTATATCTGATGCGATAGAGTCCATTTTCTTCTCTGTAGTACTGAACCCAGTATTCTTCTTTCCAGTATGCTTAATTTTGTAATTTTATGTCTTATGTGTCCACGTTTCACATATTGCCACTGCTCGAATCAGTGTTTTATATATTTTGATTTTTGTTGTTCCACTCATTAGTGTCGGCAAAATATGCTCTGTTTGCAGCCTGCACACGGTCTGGAATAGCAATCGTTGTTTCAGAAAGATCTCGCGCTTTTCTCAACGTGTTAAGTCCTGCGAAGTATTTTGTTTTTCATTCATTGAACTTAAATTTCTTTGATTTTTTTGGAGTGCTTGAAATACTTCCTTTGGAACATTCATATTTCTCGCGAAAATGACCAGGCCATCAGCAAAGTTTTGGTTTATATATTTTGGTGAATATAGTCTCTGATGGATCAACATATTTAATTACATAGTCAATGATCAGATTGAACACAAACGTAGACAACGCGTCTGCATGCTTTATTCCTGCTTCAACTCTGAATAAATGAGACGCTCTGCCTTGTAAGACCACTTTGGAATAGGTCTCAGCGAGGATTAGACTTACTAGCGAAGCCAATTTTTCAGTATTCCTTGCACGTATTCAATTTTGCCTCTTTCAATACTGTTAAACCCTTTCTGAAAATCTATAAAGAGGGCATTCGGATTGTTTTTATGCACACTAAACTTTTCAAAAATTTAACAAATTACAAAGATTTGATCGGTAGTCCACCTTTCACTCCTAAAACGACATTGGTACACGATTAATATTTGTCCAATATCTGGTGTAGAAAGCCATATCTCTTACAAACTTCTAATTATAGGAGAAACTTTCCTTATTCCATAAATCAGAAAGTGGAAGCCATTGGTGCAGACCTTTTGGTTGGTAAAGAAATCTGATTGCGAAAGCAGGTTTAGTAAGTTTAGTTAGCATCACAACAAATTTGCAATGAATGCTTCGGGGTATTAGCAATTAATGTAAACTAGAAATATTTGTTGCGTTTATTAAAAATTTACCTACTGGGTATTTCCCTATACTAACTAGTTTATGAGGCTAGTAGTCTAGTGCAGCTTTCTGGACTTGTTTTCCGCTCTTTGTATTGAACTTAAAAATACTTTGTAACCGTTAAGCAATGCATATGTATCAATTGGCAACTATCTATTTGTGTGTTTTGTATTACTGTAGCAGTAAATATGTGCGAAACAGTGTTCATATGTTGCCACAAAAATTATGCTGACGTAATACTTAGTTGCACGCGTCATTGCAAGCGGTGGCATATATTTCATATTGTACAAACATTAAAACGCAGTTTTAAATCGTCGACTGACCGACAGGCTGGCTGGTCGGCTGACTGGCTACGCATATTTCCACGAAGCCTTCGACGAAGCCTTAAGTCAAAACACTTGAGGGGCTCCAGCCATGCATACAAGTACAAGTACCTACATATATATATCAGGTCAGTCCATGAGTTCGTGCGTTTTTTAAAGGTGGTTGTAAAATTAATAAAAAAGAAGTTTAAAGTATTTATTAATCAATAATATATTTTCCTTCATTATTTACAATGTCTTCCCAACGTTTAGGAAAATTTTTAATTCCCTGCTCAATAAATTTTTTGTCCTTGGAGCCAAAATACGCTTCGATATCCCTTTTTATAGCTTCTTTTGCAGTCCACGGAAAAGGTGATAATCACAAGGTGCAATATCCGGAGAGTATGGTGGATGCGGTATTAGCTCCCATCCGAGCACGTTTAGCTTGCCTAATGTTTGCATTGCGGTATGAGGTCTTGCGTTTTCGTGGTGAAACAAAACTTTGTGTCTATCCACTAAACACGGTCGATTTTTTTAAGTACCTCATTCAGGTTTGATAGCTGATGGGAATAATAATCAGCATTTATCGTCTGGTTTGGTTCCAGAAGCTCACAATAAATAATATCGGCCATATCCCACCAAATAGACAGGAGAATCTTCTTGGGGTGAAGGCCATCTCTATGGGTCGGTTCTGGCGTTTCATCTTTATCTTACCATTGGCGTTTGCGAACAGGATTATTGTAAAGGACCCATTTTTTATCACCAATAACTATACGATTAAAAAAACTTTAATTTTCAAGCCGTTGCAGCAGCTGAGAACACATATTCACTCTCTGCTGAAGGTTGGCGACGGAAAGTCTATGCGGAACCCATTTTGCTTTGAAACCTTTCCCAACTGAACCAGGTGCCTGTGAACTGTTCCATGCGATGAATTTAACCTCTGAGCTATCATATGGACTGTCAAATTTGGCTCAGTTTCCACGAGTTCGAGCAAGGCGTCGGAGTTAAAGACTTCAGGACGACCAGCGCGCGGGGCATCCTCCACGTCGCAGTTACCACTTCGGAATTTTGAAAACCACTTTTGCGCAATCCTTGCACTCACGGTATACTCTCCGTGAACAGTGTTTATTTCTGCAGCAGCAGTTGTTGCATTTTTACCACTTTTATGAAAAAAAATACAAAATATGCCTCTTATACGCGTTCGAAGGTTCTATTTAATTTTTTAACAACACGTGCTTCTATCCGCGATTAAAATCACTTGTTGAATGCACAATATATCAAAGAAAATATAAATAGTTCCGTTATATTCCGCAAATAACTTTTTGTATGCAAAAATCGTACAAAAGTGAAATTATGGGTAAAATACGCACGAACTTATGGACCGACCTGATACTACTAACATGTGTTAGTGATAGTTGCAAATGCATGGCAATGTTCGTGTGGTTATGTGCTATTAGCTGCGCTACATGCGGAGCGTTTTATGTTGGTTTAATTAAAATGTACGTTTGAAGCGTATCAAAATTCGCGACTTCATTTGGAGCACTTTGAAATGCTCGAAAATGTTGTAAAAATACCTTCAAATGAATATGAAAATCTTAATATATTGGCTGAAATAGACAATGGTCTGACGTATTAATTCGTTGGCGTTGCCGCCCGCATATATGTGCATATGTATGTAGAATCACGCATAGAATTCATTTTTCATTGTGTTTATCGAACAATTGAGGGGCACATTTGTCGTAGTGAATTGGATCCTGATTTGCGTTCGTATGTAGAAGTGCTCGTATTTTGTATTATTTGATTGAAAAAAATAGTGGTCCATAATGTGCGTTACGGGCATGTTCCGTCTCCATAACCAGTTCAAACTGTTCACAAAATTTTGCAGTTGTGTATTACTTTCCTTTAAGTAGAGAAGCATAGACAGATCCCCATTATTTGTTGAAGTGACAGTTCTTAGGCTTGGTAGGGATATACATCTCAATTACGATGCTTTTGGTTGTCTAGTAGACAAAGCGGTTTCTATCGGCCAAAGACTTTTCACTTAGTTGCCACTGAGCTTCAAATGACTCCAAGTGGTCCAGGATATAGTGATCACTCTGAAAGCACAAACACAGAAGTTCTGACTAAACGTCCTCCCTTATTGAGTGTAAATATGTGTTAGTGGTCTGCTTATTCATAACAATTTAATATCACAAGCGAAACCAAGTTGTGCTTCACCTAATCTTTCGAGAAAAGTATTGCACCTACAGCGGAAAGGTTTTACATCTGCTCCCGCCACCTGGGTTGTAATTATTGTTTCAGTAAATTGTTCAAAAACTCGAATATTTCGAACAAACATTAGACCGACCAGTTGAGCAGTGAACGAGTTTCGAGCGAGAATCGAGCTCGACACCTGGGTATCTAATGCATTAGTACATACTGCTCTCACTGCTCTAGGGCTCATAAATCTTTGAAAATATATATTTTTCACCACCTTATCACAAATTTTACATACGCTTTTAATATAATATATGCAGCCCTCATGTGGTGAATGCTGCTGAATTGACAGTCCTTCGGCGGATATAAATCTGTGCTGTTCCGTTAGCGTAGTAGTCGGTTGACTGCCATAAGACCATCCACCACCAACGTCATATATTCACATCCTTGTCTAACTTGGAGATCAGTATGTTGTCAGCCATCATAACGGATGTAGTCGCTGTGTTTACCGTCATAATCAGTTATGCCATAGCCTAAGTTATGTCTTGTCGGAAAACCGAAAATGAGATTGTGTGCGACGTACTATTTTCGGCCCACCTGATCATCAATACATACACGGGAATTTGAACACCTTTTGTAAACCATCTAATTTTCGAAGCAATAGTTCTCCCCGAGACGTCTGATTGCTCCGAGGACTTCAACCATATAAGTCAAGATATAGCGATGAATAAGTTTACGGGATTTTCTATTATTCGCGTTTATATCGGGGTTTTTTTTGAGCTGAATTAGAACTATCGATATTGATAACTAACAGCTCAGAATGGCAAACTGTGTTGACATTTCTGTTCTGTAAGATTTGGCAAGTCATCACGAATCGTTTAACGCCAGAGTATAGCTTTCTAATTGTGGAAAATTACTAAAAAAATAAATCTGTTCGCGAAGTTCATAGAGTGAAGAAGACGCCGAAACGTACCCACAACAGTCGGTTCTACATTACCGGAACGACCCGGATTTATATCCGGCCAAGGATATTCAGCAACACTTTAGCTCCAGCAGCATTCCTCGTACATCTATGGGTAGTGATTATGCTAATAAAGCAACAATAAAACCAATGCCGAAATGTGGATCCGTCGTCGTTCTCAACTTATTGGTCTTTGTCCTTCGACTACGTGAAAAAATTTTAGGTCACTATCTGGGCTTACGTGCTCGTGCGAGAATTACCATGGTTTGCGTCGCATTTTTGCTGATTGGGCTCATTTGGATTTACTATATTATTCAGATTTTTTGGAAGAAGGAGTCCAAAATAGAACTGATCGAATAGGCTATGAAACTCGTAGCCGCGACGGTCATACGCCGGATATCAGACTCAAAAACTAATTCCAGATTATAATAAAAAAGCCATTCCAGCACTATTACAGTTTTGTATTATAATTTTAAGTTCTCAAGTTCTTAAAAAAATATCCAATAGAGCACGGCTAGTGCTAATCATATTCTGTCATTTCTCATCCTTTTCCAAATTTCTTGGCTTACGGGGATGTTGGTCTTGATTTTATTAAACGCTAGACAGAAGTAAATATTCTACCTTTTGAAGTTCCAAGCTCTATAGGTGCTTACCTTTCTTAACAGAACTTTTTTTTATGAGAAGTGAGAATGTTCATTAACGCAATTCTGCACTAACAATTGGTTTTTGTTGTCTAACGTGCCACGCCCACTAGTGGAACCGTAAATAGTTCTCTCCCCACACGACCGACTCCAGGTCACCCCTCTCCAATACAATCGCCAACAAAACAAATTACCAAACTATCGATTTTTTTATTCTTTTTTATTCTTTTGAATTTCTCAATTTTACACTAAATTAAATCGAATTAAAGGAGTTTCAAAAGTACGTTTCGGACAGAAAAACTGTCATAACTCAATTTGGCTTAAACTTCAGAACAGATTTTTCATTTAATTACCAATTAAAAGGCACTTTGCGTTATCTCTACAATAAACCACGCTTTTTGAAAGCTGATTCGTAAGGGAAAATACACACATATGCAAAGGCGTACAAACAATTGCTAGCATTCCCGATACAATCGCTGTTGTTGTTTTATTTTCTGCACAAATGTTACGTTTAGGCCATGTTATTGTGCGTGACAATTTTAACAAAACAAACGACCTTGTGTTGTGTTGGCCAAATACCAAAGTACATCGGGACTATGATGTATTACATTGTCTGTTCAGGCATATCTATGTATGTATAAATGTATGCACGAGTGCGTAAATAAATATTATGTACGCTTTTACATAGTTTATGCTATACAACTAAATATACATATGTTTCGTACTTAATCATCCATTCGGTTTCGGTGCCGTTTACGGGCAGAGTTTTCCAATACCATTTTTTGGCCTCGGAAACTTGCATAGGTTTAAATACTTTGCAAAATGCGAAATAAAGCCAGAATACTGCAAAAAATTAGCATAACTACGCTTACTAAACTGTCACGTGGTAGAAATGTTAATGCAAACAAATGAATATAAAAATTTATATAATATAATTATATATGTATATATAATATATTGTGTATGTATGTAAAGCAATGCTAATGTTCAATTATCTAAAGCTACTTTATTACTCTGTTTCCATATGAGGTGGACAATTAAAAAATTCAGCATACTCTAAATTAAAACCCCTCTAAGAAGGGAACGAATGTCATCTTTCTCGTCGGATAATCATTTTTCCGCTTTGCCACTGTTTTCTAAACTTTCTTCTTCTTCTTCTTAATTGGCGCGATAACCGCTTACGCGATTTTGGCCGAGTTTAACAAAGCGCGCCAGTCGTTTTTTTCTCGTGCTAACCGGCGCCAGTTGGACACACCAAGTAAAGCCAAGTCCTGATCTTTCCAACGCAGAGGAGGCCTTCCTTTTCCTCTGCTACCTCCAGCAGGTACCGCATCCAATACTTTCAGAGCCGGAGCGTTTGTATCCATTCGGACGACATGACCTAGCCAGCGTAGCCGCTGGATCTTTATTCGCTGCGCTGTGTCTATGTCGTCGTAAAGCTCATAAAGCTCATCGCCTGCGAATCTTTCTCTCAAACACTCCAAGCGTCGCTTCATCGGATGCTGTCATCGTCCAACCTTCTGCGCCATATGTTAGGTGGGCATGATGAGAGCCTTGTAGAGTGTTAGTTTTGTTCGTCGAGAGAGGACTTTACTGCTCAGTTACCTACTTAGTCCAAAGTAGCACTTGTTGGCAAGAGAGATTCTGCGTTGGATTTCAAGGCTGACATTGTTATCGGTGTTAATGCTGGTTCTTAAATACACGAAGCCTTTTACAACCTCAAAATTATAACTGTCAACAATGATGTGGGTGCCGATACGCGAGTGCGCCGACTGTGTGTTTGAAGACAGGAGGTTCTTCGTTTTGTCCTCGTTCACCACCAGGCACATTCGCTTTGCCTCTTTATCCAGTTTGGGGAAGGCAGAACTAACAGACCAGCGCGGTTGTTAAGGCCGATGATGTCAATATCATCGGCATACGTCAACAATTGTACGCTCTTATAGGAAATTGTGCCTGAGCGATTAAGTTCTGCGGCTTGTACGATCTTCTCCAACATCAGATTAAAGAAATCATACAACAGCGAGCCACCCTGTCTGAAGCCTCGTTTGGTATCAAACGGCTCGGAGAGGTCCTTCCCAATTCTGACGGCGCTGCTCGTGCTGAGCAACGTCATACGGCTATATTAGTTTTGCGGGGATACCAAATTCAGACATCGCGGTATACAAGTAACTCCTTTCCGTACTGTCGAATGCAGCTTTGTAATCGACGAAAAGATGGTGTGTGTCGATTCTGTTTAAGTGGGTCTTTTCCAAGATTTGGCGTATTGTAAATATTTGGTCGACGGTAGACTTTCCAGGTCTAAAGCCACACTGATAAGGTACAATCAGTAGAATCTTATAGGCGATATTTATAAGACTAATCCCGCGGTAATTGGCATAAATTGCAGGATCGCCCTTGTTATGGATTGGGCAAAGCACACTTAAATTCCAATCGGTAGGCATGTAGTGTAGCTGATGCAATGGTGTAGCTGATGCAATTTGGAATGTTTTTCGAAACCATAATGCATATAATTTTATATATCAAGTCTCCAGCAACACTGGTAACACTACGGACCATTGTGGTCTATGTGAGATCTATTCAGATCAGCCAGATATACCGAACCTAACCTAAGTATTTGAAGATGTCTCGTTTAGGACAATTTTTTTCCAAAGTTAAAAAAAAATTAAACGCTAATTGCATATTGATTATTTTTTGACGGGCACACACTTTAAATGTAAAGAAACTATATTTGGAATCTGAAAGATTCTTTAGCAAAATTGGTTTTAATTTAATACGTAGGTCTATGTTAAGGCCGAAATATACACGAGTATGATAATAATAATTTTTTATTTTTTTTATTTAAAATACAATTGTCACGTTAAACGTTTCTCCATTTGTCATTTGCCCACGCTAACGCTAGTTTGTCGATGGTAGGTATAAACTCTCCGTCACTGTCCATGGTGCCCGCTATCGATAGTTTGAAACCTCTAACCAGATGCACTTTTCTCAATTAAAGACTGAACTTCCATGCAATTTGTTGTCTGTCTCTATGGAGATCGTATTAGGTCAATAAATGTTTGCATAAAATTATCGGCGAGAAAATTGAGCTACCGGAATTCGTTTCGGTTAAAATAATGTCATAAGATGGTAATAAAATGTTATTAAAAAGTAAAAAACAAAATTATATATTATGTGGTGGGTATACAAATACAATGATAGCTATTGAAAAAATTAACCAAATTCAAAAGGCATATTTTATGTATGCCGTGAATGTTCTTTTAAAAATCACACACAGCCCAGCACAACTGTTTGCACTTATGTGTATAACGTGCGTGTCATTTTTGGCGCGCGACATTTTTCTGGCCGCATTGCGTTGTTTTATCACGCTGCTCGCTTAACGCTGGCGGAAATGTCGCTACGATCTAGATTGAGATTTAGTTTTAACGATTTTAAAGCGTCTAATGTAAGCACACGATTGTACTTTCAGCATATAAATGCCTGCCTTACGTGTGTATTAGGCTGGACCGATATTATATGGATTTTTTTAGCTTTGTTTTGTAATGGCATAGCAATGAAAATTCGCCATTATAAGTATTGTCTTCTTAGGATAATATTTTGAGGTGCCTCCAGCCTAATTAAATTTGGAAAGCATTTGTGAAAATCAATTTGCTTCAAAATCTGGCACAACTTAAGTTGCAATTAGTGGTGCCGTACCATAGCCATAACCGTAACCATAGCAATCAGCTGTTCTGATCATACATATCAGCATCACTGTAAACGATTATAGCTGCCGCACCGTAACCGTATGAATCTATTGTATTTTGGGTTTTCCCTGCTGCGAAATAATTTATATTTGATTTCATATTTGTGATCAAAATTTGAATATTAGAAATGAATGACTTAGTGCAATGAATTGTCCTATAGGAAAGCTATCCGTGTTTTTATAAGGCAATGCTAATGTTGTCATTAGTTCTACTTCAATATCAGCTGTTTATAGTTGCGGCATGACTAATCGACAAATGCTGTAATGTTGCGGCTATGGTTCTGATTACGGCTATGTCGTTATGGATACAGCACCACTAATTGCAGCTTTATCATTCACAATGACGGTTTTTATGCAGGGAAACTGTTGTTGCTTAAATTTTGCGAACTGTTTTGGTGTTGTCCGTGTCTCCGTTGCTTGCAATTGCTTTAATTTTTAGTCTACAGCCACCAATATTGATAAGAATGAAAACTCAAAGCGAGTTACCCGAGCAGGAGCAACTCAGTGTCCCCTCTCTTTTCCTCGTCTCCCCCTCCTCGACAAGTTACGAGTTGCTTAAACAAAAGTTGTCATTGTCAAAATATATATATAATTGGCGCGTACACCCTTTTTGGGTGTTTGGCCGAGCTCCTCCTCCTATTTGTGTGCCTGCCGAGGGGGGACCGCTATTAGAAAAATGTTTTCTTTGTTAATTTTGGTTTCACCGAGATTCGAACCAACGTTCTCTCTGTGAATTCCGAATGGTAATCACGCTCGAACCCATTCGGCTACGACTGCCGCCGTCATTGTCAAAAGTCAAAAGTCATTTCATGTTCATCATAACTCGCAGCAGAATCATCTGAAACAGAAAAATTAAAATACATTTGTCAAAGGAGATGCTTCTGGTAGTATCGCTGAGAAGATTTTTTCCAATTTTTCGTAGCACTTGAAAGTCAAAAACCGATTTTCGCAAATTTTTTTGTTGTAAATTAATAGCGCTGCTTGTCTTGTCATACATTAAAAAAGTGTACATTAAAAAAGTGGCGGCCGCCGTAGCCGAATGGGTAGGTGCGTGATTACCATTCGAAATTCACAGAGAGGTCGTTGGTTCGAATCTCGGTGAAAGCAAAATTAATAAAAACATTTTTCTAATAGCGGTCGCCCCTCGGCAGGCAATGGCAAACCTCCGAGTGTATTTCTGCTATGAAAAAGCTCCTCATAAAAATATCTGCCGTTCGGAGTCGGCTTGAAACTGTAGGTCCCTCCATTTGTGGAACAACATCAACACGCACACCACAAATAGGAGGAGGAGCTCGGCCAAACACCTAACAGAAGTGTACGCGCCAATTATTTATTTTTTTTTTAATGTATAACTACTTTTCAGATTACTATGTTTTCTGTGACATTGTAGATCTGGTCGAGTAGAACACAAAAATATGTCCATATATCCCCAAAATTTGTATATATTGTTAAAAATCCAAATTATAACTTCGCTTTTTTTTTCGACCCTTTTAAGATTTTGACGCTATTATGAAGAGGAAGATTTAAGCTTTCGCATCATACTCACATATCTAGGGGTTTCTTCAGTAAGAAGGAAATTACTAATAAATAGTATTCAAAGTTGGCAAAAATGTAATGAAGGCAAAATGTTTGAAAACGGTTTGAAATTCATCCAAACACAACAAATGTATGTACATAAATTCGGGATGTACAAATAAAAAGGTTGAGTTGGCCCGTTTTTTTTTTAATGAAATGTGGGCGGTGTCACCTTTTAACATACGATGAGGCAAATAATATTGTGCATCCTTTTTTCGGGGTTAGAAAGACAGCTTTCTGCAAGTCTGCCAAAATCGATTTAAATAAACCAAATCTCACTCCACCCTAGTATGTATGTGCATATGTATGTAAGTATGCTCTACTTGTGTTACATACAAATGTTTGACTTGTGCTTACGCGCACGCTCGCCTTACCCTTTTAAGCGGTTAACTGCTGTTACTCTAGCAAATGAATTAATAACTAAATTTACTAAATACAAAAAAAGAGCCAAAACGAACAAAAAATAAATAAAAGGAATATGTAATTGCACAATATTTGGTAGAGCCAAAAAGTTTTTGGAAACGCCCGACTCCGGTTGCTGTTCTCATTTGGCTTTGGTCTGCGTATCTCAATGTACAATCAGCCGCCGTGGCCATTTGCCATTCACTTTTGTCGCACTTTTATTTGTTTCGACGCAGTGGCAGTTTTGTTCTGCGGCCGTATGGTATTTGTCGTTGTCGTTTAGTGTTCAGTCCCCTGTGCTCTGGTGTGACCAAATTGCCACATTATTAAAAATGCATCAATTAGACATGGATTGTATAACCTGTTCGCGAAATGAATTAAAAGGTGTACCCAACTCCTCACGTTATGGTGTGGGCCATTGCGTTTATACCTATGCTTGGGTGTACGCAATTTTCTAAGTCACTCTCGGCTGAAGTTGGCTTCGTTTTCAATAGGTGCCTTTTTTGCGCAAATGCAGAATCCCTAATTTAACGGTTTTCCTATGATTGCAAATGTATGTACACAACAGCAAAATATAAATAATTCAACCTTAAATTGGAATTTTATTTGTATTTTTTAATTGCTTCAAATGACCAATTAATTTTTGCTACGAGTACTATTTTTATACCAATGTCATTTAATTTCAAATTTATTTTAATTAATTGGATTTATTCATATTTTCTTCTTCTACGAAGAAGATGCCAGCCGGATGAAGCTGAGCGTGGTTCTTTCGGCGCCTTCAAGAGAAGTGCGTTGCCATTATTTCTCATAGGTATAGTAGTCCACTTCCTACGTCTTTCACAACCAAATCGGGACTAGTTAAGCATTGCATAACTTTTTTGGACAACGTCTGAAATCAGCTAATGGTACACTAAGTTTCAGTTTCAAGTCCTCTAATCGTCCCTTACAACGAGTGCACCGATGAGTTAGCTGAAAATAGTATCATCTTCAGCAATGAGGCCAAAGATGTACGTTGTCCGGTTGCAGGTCGCCGATCTTACTGAACATTGGAGTATTAGAACTCACACCAGATTTCTCGGTATACCAATGATTACTTCTGATGGAAATGAATAGAAGACAGCTGAATATTCTTTGTGTTAATGTCCGTCCTTATTTAGGAAACAGAAGACAACTATGGGAATTTGTTCAATCATAACCTCTACGACTTATACATTGTCAGGTTTATTAGCTGCGCTCGTTGGTTTTAACGTCGTTACTTCAGGGACTAATTAGCCCATTTCGTCCGTTGTGGCAACGAATTTGACTGACAAAAAAATAGATTATGTGACTTTGAGTCGAAGGCGCCACATACGTACCGTACGTCATCGTCGCCAACCCAACTTAACCCAACCCACTACCTTAGCCCACTACAGACCTGAAGCATTAAATGATAGAAAAAGCTTTTTCTGCCAAGAAAAGGCTTCTTATATAATCTATCTACTGTTCGGAGTAAACGTGGTCCCTTTGCAAGATCTGAAGCAGATTTTTACAGTGCGAGTATATTTCTTCTTCTTTAAAATGTTCCAACGCCTTCTACTGCCTCCATCAAATACATTTAAAATACACTCCCTATGATCAGGAAGTACCGGGAATGTTTACATAAAACAAAACTGAGTTAAATTTCAGGCAAATTTATTTTATCTACTTCAAAATATGACCCGTCTGAAGCAACACACATGTGCCAACGTTTAACCCAGTTCTCCATGCACCCCTGGTAGGCCGACGAATGGATGGCCTTCAGCTCCTTCGTCGCATTCTCTTTGACCTCCTCTATCGACTGAAATTTCCTTCCACGAAGTGGTAACTTCAACTTGGGAAACAAAAAGAAGTCGCACGGGGCCAAATCAGGTGATTACGGTGCTTGTACGATGGTATTTACTTGGTGTTTGGTCAGATAATCCAGCATGATTTGGGCTCGGTGCGATGGCGCGTTATCATCATGCAAAATCCAAGAATTGTTTGCCCACATTTCCGGCCATTTGCAACGTACAGCATCTCTCAAACGCTTCAAAACAGATAAATAATATTCTTTATTGACTGTCTGGCCCGATGGAAAGTATGTACTCATGGTGCACTACGCCTTGGCAATCGAAGAAAACAGTCAATTAAACATTCCCGTTACTCTTTAATCATTTTACCTTCGGAGGTAACATTAAAAAGTTCACAAATCCACCTTGTATGTTGGTGGCACAATATACATCTGCAACGGTTTTAGATCTTTTTATAAAATGAGAGAGATCCTTTCGCATAAGCAACATTTGTTGTAATCCCATTTGTTGTTGAAGCTACTTTTCTACGGTACGGTATCTAAGATAATATCGAGTAACATTTCTCTGATACTCTAGCAAATCCATTTTAGATTCATTGTAGTAATAAAAAGCTTCCATTGTTAAATGCAGCATTGATGTAAAAAGCGGCAAAAATAATGAAATTTAAACATTTTAGTAAGAAGAGATGCATGTTTTTCAGTACCCAAGCGAATATAATGGAAATAAAGGGGTTAATATAGAGGCTTATGCCGATTCTCTATTTCTATAATGATCCCACACTTTGAGAAGTATGCACGGTTTCAATAAATTAACACCAAGGTTTGTCCTTCAACACAATGGACAAAATTATATCACAGTGTTATAAAAATGTCAAATAAATGAAGAACTACTTACAAAATCAGTCCATCCAACAGTGGTGCAGTTATCTGTCCGCCATATTTCAAAAAAGAAATTTCGAAAAAAACGGTTATGAGCAGTCATTGGTGCTGAAGCAAAAATGTGAATTTAACGTAATAAAAAGTAATTTCCTCCAACAATTTTGTAGCAAATCTGCGTTTTTAGTTTTTGATCAACACTTCCGAAGATTTTTTTAAGGTACTCAAAGTTTTATTTATTTTAATAATCTATGATACAATACAAATTACCTTACAGACTAGGCAAAAATGTAAAGAAAATCAAGCCATTAATTATTATTGAATAATCAAAATATGTACAATATTAAGTAACTAAATTGAAACTTTTTACAAAATTAAATCTAGATAAAGCGAAATCAAGCAGGAAGTGCGTGACCTGCACCTATTGTTACTCGCAAATTTAGTCTTAAAGTTTTCCCCATAAAAAGGGTAAAAGTTCGCGAAGACTTTTTTGTGAAACATTAAAACATTTCCGCTCAAATAGGACTATCCTTCTCTTTCCTAGAGATTCTAAATTAATTAACTTTATCCGAGGGTTATAGAATTGAATAAGGACTCAAATCGTAGGGAACGTAATGCCTGCTTAAGAACAAATTTTTGAACGCGTAAGGTCTCCAAACGATAACAGCGTACTCAGATGAGATGTGCAGATTGCCAAAATTTAGTGATGAAGATATCTCGGATGAAAAGTCAGGGGACACCTCATCAACCGAGACATAAATAGACATACAAAAGTTTGCAAATAAGTTAGCAGCTTCGGCACGTGCACTTACAAATTTATCATCCAATATCATCGAAGCATGTACTTGTATACTCGAACGCGACTTTATAGATTTTAAAAAATTTCAAAATGACTTCGGATTAGCTTTGATGTTCCGCTCAGTATTAAGTATTAAGGTTTTGAAAAGCAGATTTTTTGCGTTTAAAATTTTCTATTCCTAATTCATACGTAAAGTTTCCTTTGCTATTTTTATCCCTCAATACCCAATAATTTTTAAGAGCCTAAACTATCAGATCAGTCCATAAGTTCGTGCGTATTTTACCCATAATTTCACTTTTGTACGATTTTTGCATACAAAAAATTATTCGCGGAATATGACAGAACTATTTATATTTTCTTTGATATAGTACAGAGTGAACGATATGAAGTGTTACCAACTTTACACTGCTTGTATCTGTAAAACAGATCATGACATCAACGTCAAAATTGTTCTAATGACAGTTCAATAAATTGTTTATAAGCCATCAAAAGCATTTGCGTCTCAGTTTTGTTCAATTTTTTTTTTCTGTGATGGAATTCAAACGTAATAGTGTGATTGCGTTATATTTGGCTGGAAAATCACAACCAGCCATTGTTCGTAAGCTCAGTCACCTCAAAGTGAATAAAATGTTTGTGTATCGCACTATAAAACGTTACAATGATACTGGTAGCATTGCAAAACGCTATGGAGGTGGACCAAAAAAACCGCAACAACGCCAGAAATGGTTCGGAAAGTGAAGGCTCGACTTGAACGAAATCCGCGTTGAAGTGGAAGAAAAATGGCCAAAGATCTGAAAATATCGCAAGACAGCATTCGACGCATATTGTAAAATGAGCTCAAGGTCAAGCCAAACAAAATCCAAAAAGCACACGATCTTTCACCCCAGCAAAAAAAAGTTCGGTGCGAAAGAGCAAAGGAGTTGTTGCGCTTGCACGAACGTGGCAAATTTCCTAACATTGTGTTTTCTGATGAAAAAAATGTCCCAATTGAGCAGTTCGTAAACACTCAAAACGATCGTGTTTACTTGACCAAATGCTCATACAAGAATTTGAGCGTACGAATGGCCACTCGAAGCAATATCCCATCGCAAGTAATGGTTTGGGCCGCTGATGGACGCTCTCCAATCGTTTTTATCGAGCCTGGTATCAAAGTGAATGCGACTCATTATCGGGAAAATGTTTTAGAAGCGTGGACACGCAAACATTTCGGTCGTAGACCATGGACGTTCCAATAGGACTCCGCACCATCTCATAAAGCTCGTGTGAACCAAGAATGATTAAAAAATCATGTTCCACACTTTATTTCGTCCACACAATGGCTTTCGAATTCGCCAGACGCAAATCCGATGGACTATTCCCTCTGGTCCTTTTTGGAGAGCAAGGTGAGGAATTTTTTAGTCCAGTATGGATGCGCTGAAAAAGGCGATTATACGAGAATGGACCAAATACCTCAAGAGCACATTCGTGCAGCATGCAACTCATGTTTTGACCGTTTGAAGGCTATAGTCAAGGCAAAAAGGTGGTCATATCGAGCTAAAGTGAATATACAGGGTGAACGATATGAAGTGTTACCTATAACTTTTTTGTGTGAAATTAGTTTTTATTGATTTCAAAGATGAAATTGTTCTAAAATGATTACAATTTTAACATTATATATTCACTTTAGCCCGATATGACCACCTTTTGCCTTGACTATAGCCTTCAAACGGTCAAAAAATGAGTTGCATGCTGCACGAATGTGATCTAGTGTTTGAAATCAATTTTGTCTTTGAAATCAATAAAAACTAATTTCACACAAAAAATTTATGGTGTTTTGAATATCATTCATCGTTCACCCTGTATATTAAAATCACAATCGTAAAGCAAAGCTTAATGAGTCTGTTGGCACTTTTGATGTTTAGAGTCACTATCCCAGATCAAGTGTGCACTAGTATTTAATTAATAAGATATTATTTCGCAGAGCGATTTAAAAAACACGTCCGTTCACACTTACATGCAATGAAAATCGGTTTAGTTAATTAAATTTAATATTTTAATATTCATTTATTGTATTCTTATCGAAACATGTCAACAGTGTTTTGCCGTTTGTCAATACGAGGCAATTTGATTGGCTGCCGGCGTCTAAAATTTAGATACAAATGACTTAAAGTTCAAACATAATTTCCATCTAAAACGCAGTGCAAACAGTTGAAAATTCCCTCAAACCTAAAACCGGCAAACCCAGGTGGCGTCTTTGGTGGAAACGTATTATAAGCAAAAAAGCATCGATTTCTCCAAAATTGAATTGCGTTTTAGCTTTATGTGAGTGACTTAAAACGTGCGGTATGCTAATGAAAACGCAGCCCACACAGCTAAATATCGTAAGTGGGGACATACCTAAAGTACTAAAGCGAAAAGTGCCAAAAAATTATATTTGCACAAGAATACAGAGTATTTAGCAATTCTTAAGTAGATTCCTCTTTCGCACTATTTAACACAGTTTCTACGACATCGAATGGGGTTTGCATTCTTTTAAGTACTTATTTTTATTATATATACTTTTGTTTTAAATTTTCGCACTTAAAATTCCGTCAAGCATGTACCTTATGTACAAAACGTACCAAACATTTCGCATTTAAACGAATTGCGTTTGAGATATTAGCAAAAAAAAAAAAAAAATTGTTGGTTAGTACATCTAGTGGCTCCTCGATACGTGTATTTGCAAGTAAATAGTTCGTACGTTTTTCACGAAGCAGATAGTTTTTTTTTACTCGGAAGCCTTTTTCGATTACGTTCCTTGATATCGATATTTTTTTGCAATATTTGCTTACATTATATAATACATATACCGAAGTGGTTATATACATATATATATATATTAGGGCGGGTCGATTTAAAAATCGCTCACTGCTCTGTGAAAATCGTATTCTAGGGATCAAAATAAGAAACTTTGCCGAAGGAACCATACCTCTAAAAAGAATTCTTATGTCCCCCAATTTCAAAATATCACAATTTTTGGCCTTTACGAGTACATGGAAAATCAGCTAAATGGCTATGGTTTTTCTTTATTTTTATTTGTTTATTTTAATATTTATATTATTTATATATAAAAATATCTATTTTTTCTCTTAAGAAATTTATTTAGTCAGAACATATGTAAATGAAAAAATTAATTTAAGTGAGTTATAGAAAAGAAACTAAAAAGTTCGACCCAAATTGGGGGATATCAGAATTCGTTTTAGAAGTATGGTTCCTTCGGCAAAGTTTCTTATTTTGATCCCTAGAATACGATTTTCACAGAGCAATGACCGATTTTTAAATTGACACGCCCTAATATATAACGAAGTGGTTACTATCGTTTCGGTCCGGAGCAAAGGGCCGTAACAAGTTTTTTCCAGGCTGTTTTGCAATTTGTATAAGTTTTGATCTCGTTCCTACTTAGCTGGAATTTCTCCATTTCGATATCCAGCTGCCTTCTCCAACATTCGGTTCGATAATTTTTAGTTTTGTACGGCGGGAATAACACGTGAGTTTCACATTCATGACAAAAACAGTTTACATTTCTCAACGACTTGTAGATTATAAAGTGCTGTTGTTGTTGTAGCAGTATACTTAACCCTATCAATGTAGTGCAAATTACCGGTCGTCTTCGTCTAACTCATCTAACGATAGGCCCAGGGAACTTGATGTTTCAACAGGTTGGGTCCAGAGGGAGAGGGGTGTTAATTGAGTGGGTTTGATGGGACATGTGAAAAGGTGGTTAGTGGTTTAATATGTCGGGGTCAATTCTGGATAGGTAGGAGTTTAACCTGCTACAGTATCCAGAACGTAATTGTGCGGAGGTTACGCGGGTCTCTCTGGGTTACTGGAGCTCTTATCTGCTGTAGGTCGCGGTTGGACTCCGTTTACGGTATTCGGGGGTCGGGAGCTTAAGAAGGTGGTAAGTGTTATTCCCATGGCAGCCGGTTCTACGTTATCGGAATGGTTCGGGTTTTTCCCGACCAAGGGCTGCCGCCCCAGTAAACTAGCCCTGTCTAGTGCACTGTACCTTAATGAAAAAGTGCTCGTTGCATTCGGTGTGAATTCGGAGAGCTTTAGTTTGGTCAACATTTATCCGCAGTCCAACTTCCTCTCTGTTCACTGTAAAAGATTTTTCTCGGCAGCAGTAAATATAATTGCACAGAATCGAAATATATACGCAAATATTTTGAGAATTTGGTTTACGTCAGTTAGTGAGATAGATTTTTTTTTTGGTTAATATGTTATGCCTATTAAAATATTAATATATATATCGTATGCTTCCCTTTGTAAAATTCAAATAAATATGATCAAATTAATGTCCGTTCAATAATAAAAATAAAAAAAAGTCTGATTTTTATTTATAATTTTAATTTTGTACTCAATACTCTAGTATACGCGTTAGTGTGTACCCATATTTGTTGATCGAGTACTCTGTTACGATACCAGAAACAAGTAAAAGTGTCGTTACGAAGGTAGTATCGAATGATACTACATCTCCATATCGTACAATCACATGGGAACGAGATTATTGTATTTGAGCGCCCGTTCTTCCAGGCCGGGTTTCTATAATTTGTTATGTTTTAAGTCCGTGTACGCCATAACTCGAAATCTACCGGACGAGTTTGTGAAATTTTGCACAGCACTTCTTCACATAACTCCTTAGGCATGCTTGAGAGCGTTTTTTCATTAATTAATAACTTTAAACTAACAAATTAGACGATGTTTTCAGTGAAAATCAGTGAATAAACTGGCAACATCTTTATCGCAAAAAAAAAAATCTTAAAAGCGCCGCCTGAGCATCGGCGTCATCTGAGATAGCACTTGACACTGCCGTCTCGCTCGAATCGGTCCGTGCATAGTCCGGTGTGGATATTTCCTGTTCCAACGACTCATGTTACCGCTTCGCTGAAATCCTGTTGAGACAATAAAAGTTAAATTCGCAAAAACATCTGAAAGCGTTTTAAGAAACGACCTGTAAAAAGTGTTTTGAAAATCGTAGAAATTGTTGGAAGATGGCTATTGATTACCAAACAGATTATTTTGACGGAAATAAAATAAATATTAGGGAATAATTGAAAAGTTTTCATTTCATTGACAAATTCCGTGTACTTTTTGTGCTTGTGCTCATTATTCTTGTTTCTTGTGGTATTTCTGGTTCGACTTTAATATGTAGCTCGCCAAGGAGCTTTCCAATTTCTTACCACTCAATTCATTCGAAATTAGTGTGCGATAAACCAAAATAATTGATTTAAATGCTAGAATTGAACTCACGAAATCGTAGCGATTGAATGAAATCTGTCTATAGGCATTCCAATATTTTTTTTGGTTTTTGTCAATTTCTAGCATTCACTGATTATAAGCATGTATGTAAATGTAGTTGTTAATGAAAAATATCATTCGTGGTTGCTTTATATATAGTAAAAACATTTCCACCAACAACAATGCGAAAACTCTCTAGGTTTGCTTGCATTGAATTGCAATTATTGATATGCGTTGGCGCTTTCGCGGTTGGTTCCAATAATAATTAGATTCCATTTATCGCGTCACCGTTGCTGGGGCCACCATTGCAGAGGCCTTTGGAGTGGTTTGCTTACCAACCACGTGCACTGTGAGCCCAATGTTTTACCTATGCAATGAAATTTGCTTACACCCACACAACACCTGCATACATATTTATGCGCTTGCGTTGTGGTCTTACCCGATTTACGTGTGCAGCATTTACTAGCGAAATTTCAAAATGTACCTATGCATGTGGCTAGTCATTGGTAGTTGGTTTTCGTGTTTAGCTTCTTGAATTAACGCCACCCGCTCTTCATGTGCAGAGTGTCGCCGAAAATGAAGAGGTCATATATTCGCTTATATTGCTAAGCACTAAAAAAGATAAAAAATAAAATAAAACAAAAAAATTTAAAAACAATAAAATCACTGAGAGTGAATTTCAATACGGTCCGCAACACCTCAAGTAAATCGTAGTACCATTGTTGGAAGGGGGTGGTGTATGTATTAAAGTGTGCTTCGACTGTGGCGTAAAAATTCAAATTTTTGAATATTCGTCTTCTCTTCTTTAAGTCGTCGCGATAGTTTCAGTGAGCGACAATTTGAATTTTAGGGTATAAAAAGCTGCACGATTGTGGAAAAAGTATGTCAGTTTTATTTTAATCAACCGACAGTGAGAATCTAATCTGCTTAAGCACACAATGAGTCCATTTGTTGTAAGTATTTAGCGATTCACCGATAATTGCATCCTGCGGAATCAAATACTTGGATTACGCGGTTTACAGCTGCAAAGACCGGACGCCGAAAAGCGACTTGAGTTGAGTTCGTGTGATATGAGAGATGATATATTTTTTTAGTAATCCGATAATTACTAAAGCCATCTTCACCACCAACTCAACAACAGTGCGCTTCAGTGCGCGTTGAGCATACAAGCCATTATAGAAATTTGTCTTCTTCCACTTTTCAGATTATCGCTGTTCTGTCCACTTTGGCACTCTCAGCCAACGCTGGTCTTCTTGGCGCACCTGCACCACTTGCATACGCCGCGACACCAGCTGCCTACGCTAGCGGTCCAGTCTATGCTCGTTATGCCGCTGCCCCAGCTCCTTTAGTTGCCGCCGCTCCAGCTCCACTCGCCGCTGCTGCACCCATTGTGAAACCAGTTGTTGCCAGGACTTATGCTGCCGCTCCAGCACCACTCCTTTCTTTTAGATCTGTAGCTGCTCCTCTTGCCGCACCTGCACCAATTGTTGCCGCTAGAGCTTTGGCCGCCCCAGTCGCCGCTCCAGTTGCTGTTGCTGCCGACATTGTGGACCCACACCCCCAATATACCTATGCTTACAATGTACAGGATGCTTTGACCGGTGACTCGAAAACTCAAGAGGAGACTCGTGATGGTGACGTCGTTCGTGGCTCATACTCGCTCATCGAACCCGATGGTTCCCGTCGTATTGTAAACTACTATGCTGACTCCATCAACGGTTTCAACGCTGTCGTCCAAAAGGATGTGCCAGTGGCCGCAGTTGCTCCCGTCGTTGCTGCCAAAGCTGTTGCAGCCCCCGTTGTGGCCGCTCCAGCACCAGTCGTAGCCAATTCCTTAGCCGCTCCAATTGTTGTCTAAACTAAGGGAATCAAACCGGATTGTTAACCATTGACCTATTGAATACCAATACACCGACACACTCTTGTCCAAATGTCAGCTAATTATTGAGTTTCTTGCATTGCCGAAAGTCTTGGGTGCGCTGTGCGTTCCAAATATGGGTGAGACAAGGCGATTCAACAGGGGACATCCATTTGTAAATAAACTAGAAAAACTCATTGTCTTGTTGAAACTTTCATCTTTAATAAAAAAATTCAAAAACAAATACAATAGTTTAACTTTTATATTGTTATTAAAAAAACAACTTCAATAAGAGTATTACAAAATTTGGCAGGTTTGGCCAATTTTTTCTTCAGATCAAAACCGGATATGTATATACATAGTGTGCTCTTACATACCTGACTTATACAGCGGTCTGCTCATTATAACTAAGAACCCTGCCAAATTGTTATCCAAGCTAAAAATCACGGCCTTTTTCAAGTTGGCCAAGCGAATACCTTAAGAGCACAAAAGAAGTCTGATCCAAAAATAAACTCACGAGCTCTCAAATATTTTACTATACGAGGTTGCCCCTAAAACTTTTCCATATCTGTAAAGCATGCGCGAGCATCATTCACAAGCTCACCCTTCTTGAATATTCTCAATACCGTAAAATTTGTTTTAGAGAAAGTTCTTAAAATATTTCCCGTTGGCCAACAGTTAAAGCTTTTCGAGCAGTCGACTTTTTACGATAACGCTGCCGTACCTGTGACCGTACTCTTAGCTGTGGCTTGGATTAGCTACGATTTATTGCGAATGATGCCTTTCAATAGATTCTTGTTAACCGATCCTTGATCGTATATGCAGCTAAACCTCGATAATGCCTTTTATATGTATCGTTATCCAACAATGATAGAATACAGGGTACGCCGATAAGTGTCAGTCGGATAGGAATTTCATCCTTTTTTCTAAACGCGGTATCAAATCAAACGTGATTTTATCATCTACTTTTTTATGGGGATATTTAAAAGACAAAGTGCATCTTAATAAACCAGAGACTATTAGACAGCTGAAGCAAAATATTCGAGGCGAAATACTGAGCCTTCAACCAAAAACATTATGTGGTGTAATGGAAAAAGCGTTAAAAAGAGCCAATCGTTGTATCGAGAAAAATGGTAGACATTTGTCTAATGTTATATTTCATACAAAAGTTCCATAAAATATATTCAATGTATAAAAACAATTAACCAAAGAAATGATCATTGCAAAAGTTACATTAGTAGGTCTTATTTGGCCCACCCTGTATAACTATGATTGACGACTATATTTTTTAGTTTCCTATAGTATGTAAAACCGACTGTTTATTACATTTGCATGTTTTAATAAAATGTCTCATATTTTACACTTTCAGTAATTTGGGTGAGGAATATTGGATGTTGTCAAATCATGAGAATGTTGCACGAATGCGCCTCAAACTCGAACCGCAATTGTATCCGAATAAACACGAGAATGCAGCGAATTTGCGTGATAATGCCACAAATGCCTATGATCCAAGGTAAGGATAATGCGAAAGACACGCTTTTTGTGTAATTATTTAAATAACTATAATTAATTCGAAAAAATGCTCTTCAGAGAAATCTCGGAATTCGATTCGACAATTAAAAATGCCGTTGTACGTGATTTCTTAGCGGATGATGAGAATCTCCAACTTGAAGAAGAGCTGCGTCAATCGATTGAGGCTCAATCGCAGCAGGATGTGCCACTAGAGAAATCAGTTATTTCGCAGGATTGTGAACTCATTACGTTGATGACAAAAGTTAAAGGTAAAATCGAGGTGAATCAAACGCTCTTTACCTTTATCGACTTGAGTCCGCCGTCGGAAGATGGCTCCAAGCATGATTTTCGGTAAGTAATGCAAAGACATTTGCAGACATATACAGATGTGGACGTAAAAATGCGGGCAGCTAATAAGCTTGCAGTTGAAGTGTTAAAGGGCCTAAAGATAAAAAATGCCGCGGGTAGCCTACTATTTTACCATACATACAAACATTTTAATAAAATTTTGGGAAATCGTATGATCGAAAATGGAAAATTAGAAATATATAAGTGCTGAACATGAATAAAAGAAAAATAGGGCTTGGCAAGTCCGTTTTCGGATATTTCTTAAAAAATTATGAGACGATCAAGTGGAGGACTGACTCGAGATGCACCAGAAAGGCTATAACTGTCTGCACCGTATCTATAGAAGACTGCGACTAATTCTCGTAGTCGTTCGACGCAGACTTCAAAACGCTTATCGGATGCTACTCTAACAAAGTAAATCTGTCCAAAACGATTTTATTGAGCCAAACAGGCCCAAATTTAACCTCTTTGCTTGCGATGATACCCGTACGTAAAGGGAATCGACGAGGGCCGAATGGACTTAAGGTGTTATTCTCGTGGTGAGAAATTAAGGGTAACTGACAATAACATATGTATGTAACAGTAAACGCCATTAACTCATAAATGCAAAGATTTTTGTTTTGTTTTGTTTTTATTATGCATTCTATTCAATTTGTTTGATGACGCACGGACATAACTAAAAATAACTTCCGAATGATCACAAACAGAAAAAGGTTATTTTTTCTCAGTTACCATATTCTATATGTTTCGCCCATCTCACTCTCACATCGCAATGACGAGTTACACCTAGGCTGGCGATTTAAGTTTCTAACCAACAATAATTAGTTAGTGGGCGACGGCTACTTGAGGAAATTTTAACCCCATACATTTAATAGCACTATTCACAACCGAATGGCTTTATCAGTATTAGTTATACAAGCAAACTAATTTAGATATTCCATTAAGTGAAACCTCATTTTCTTTTTCGGGAGAAAAATTGTTTATCAGAAATATGCAATGGGTTTATATAAAGAACAATCCAAAATTTGATTTACCCAATGACGGAGTGCAAAAACTCAAACTTTAGTACAACTCGACTAAAGTGCTAGCCATTTCTTCCATATAAGAAAATTGTCGAACCTACTTTGTATGAAATAAAATACGTGACACTGTCAGCGAAACAAAAAAAGGTCAAAAATCAACGCTATTTTGTAGCCACTCGCAACTTACACTGAAATTAAATGAGCTATAAAACTAAAGGTACATACCAAAAATTATTTCCAGAATTCTCATTGAAAAGTATGAAACAAAGTTTTTTTAAATAAACTTTATATGATTTTTCTTGAGATTGTTTAACAAAATAGCAAAAACTGATCAAAATGATTTTTTGACGTGATAACGTCTTATAATTCGATTTAGCCGGCTGCACGCACGAAAAAATGTGTCGTTACCTTGCTCATTTGTCGTTACCTTGCTCATTAGTGTTACCTTGTTCATTTGTCGTTACCTTGCTCATTAGTGTTACCTTGCTCATTTGTCGTTACCTTGCTCATTGCCGTTACCTTGAATGAACTGCAAGCGAAAGCGCGGAACGAACAAAGCAAACGAACGGCAACGTTCGACATCTGGATCTGTCCTACTTGAGTGAGCATATATATGTATGTATATGCGCATATGTAGGTATATAAATTCACGTACTTGTATTTGCATATGCCTTCTTCCTGTGTGCATGGTAATGAACCATTTCTCTGTTGAGACTAGGACGACGATAGAAAAAGTAGGAAATGAAAGGGAGTGTTTCGAGTGTAAAGTGTCTTGAAAAAAGCAAATCGATGATGGTGCCTCTTAGTGTTGTTGACTTATTAACGTCTGATGCACAATCGAAATTGAAGATATCTTTCATGAATTTGATAAGTGTTTCGTCATTTTTCACGTTTGTGTAAATGTAACTTGACCTATTCCATTGCAATTCCATTTACCTCCTCCTCTATATCCATACAAAATATCTATCAAACAAATAAAATTAAAATTTTGTTTTGAAAATGGCAACCATTCCATCAATATTTTCTTATGACGTTGTCACGTTAAACTATCGTCAGTAAACCGACTTTACAGACAACCTCTTTTTTTTTGTTAGGCTAGTATAGCCAGGTTGCTTGTCTAAAACAAGACACTCGGTTGCCCTAAGCCCCTTTGTGATACCTGCATTTGATTTTCATCCCTAATTAAGTTGCCTAAACTACTTAGATCTGTTTAAGATCCCTCCAGTGGGACATTTTGCAAATTTCCCAGGTCTTTAAAGAAATGATCGCCAAGATATTTGGCAAGGAATGTGGCCAGGGCCACCAATAAAGTGTGGTGTTGTGTTGTTGGATAAGCGAGAGCGACCTCCTGCTTTCTTTAACACATTTTGAATTGATGCGCCCTAAGGGTAGTGCTGTGCTTGACTATCAACAAAAATGACTACGGTCTTCCAATCCTTGATTATAAGTAAATTTAAATAAACATTCCATTGAAAACGCAAAATATTCGAAATTGGCACATGTCTATCCACAACTAAAAATATACGGCATTTTTTAAGCAATCTTTAGCATGCTTCTTCACAGAACTATTAACTAAAAAAGCTATCAAAAATTCACATTTAAAAAAAGTAATACCGTACTGCAACTTTTTAAGTGTCTAGATTATTATGTTCGCAGGCGTGTGTATGTGTGTCATCTAGAAATTATTAATTATTTATGCAAAATGTATTTATTTTCTTCAAGCTTCCCGATCAGTAAGATACGTGAAGTACATTTACGTAAATATAATTTGAGACGCAGCGCTTTAGAAATATTTTTAATAGATCAAACCAGCTATTTTTTGAATTTTATAACAAAGGTGAGCTTTTGGCATTGGAGTGAGTATACAGTACCTAACGCTTTTAATTTTGGCATCGCTTGTTTTTTTAGACTCGCAACAAAGTTTTTACAAAAATTTTGAGCCTGCAACCACCAAACATTTTATATGGCTCAGGTCGTTCGCCGGGAGAATTGCTGCGCACTTCAGGACTCACGCAGAAATGGGTAAATCGTGAGATCTCAAATTTCGAATATCTGATGTACCTGAACACAATTGCAGGTAAGCTTTACGCATTTTTTACTTTGTTATACCCCTAACTTGATTTATTTTTTTTTATTTATAGTAAACGGCTATTTATCGAAGTTTTTTATTTTTGATTTTTTTTTTGTTTTTGTAAATGCCTACGTAGGTTATACATAAGTACTAGTTTCAATGACTTACAAATACATAGAGTCTGAATTTGTACCGTTAAGGCGAAAACGCAGAGTGAATTTGATAGTTTGCTTTGTTTACATTTTCACGTACAGGCAATTTTATCGTAAGCCGCATTGTGAGTTTAAGTCTCTTCTTTTTGAATTTTTCTTCAGCAGGGAGCTTCCTCATCGTCGGATTTGTGTGCGTCAGAAGTCTGCTTATGTGCCTTCGGCTCGCAGTTTGTATGGCTTCGTCAACTATGTCGATGTTTAAGTCGCGGTGAATGTCAGCATTTGGTATATACCATGATGCATTTGTTATTGTCCTAAATATCGTCGACTGGGCACGTTGCAGTATTGTCAAAGCTGTGCCCCAAACTTCTATGCCATACTTCCAAATTGGTGCAATTGTCGTTTTGTAAATTAAAGTTTTGTTTTGCAGCGAGAGCTTTGACTGAGGTCCTAGCAGCCAGTACAGTAGTCGAAAACGTTTTTTAATTTCATTATTTTTCCAGTATAATTTTTAGTCAATTTTAATGCCTAAGTATTAAGCTTTCGTATCAGTTTTCGCGTCAGAGTTTCCAATCTTTAATGAGTCTAGAGTTACCTTTCTGTTCGTGTAACTGACTTGATTAGTTTTGTCGCCATTAATTTCTATATTCCATTTTTTGAACCAGTCCAGTGTTTTGTTGAGGTCGTTTTGTAAATTTGTTTGCGCTATTTTCGGGTCTCTATGAGATGCCATTAGTACAGTGTCATCTGCAAACGTCGCAATCATGCTATTTCCTGTAGTCGGTCCCGGTAAATCTGCGGTGTAGATAAGATACCGAGTAGGTCCTAATACACTGCCTTAGGGAATTCCTCCGTTCATAGGTTCAATGTATGAACATGCGTCGTTATATTTATATTGGATGTAACTTTTTAGCATTAGAAAGTAGTCATATGGCAACCAAGATTGGAGTTTGTGCAGTAATCCAGGGAGCCATACTTTGTCAAAAGCTTTAGCTATGTCGAGATATACAGCCACGTATACTTGTTTATGGTTGAAGTCTTTATTAAT